>VZTE01006577.1:13576-117500 GCA_013397775.1 Eulacestoma nigropectus
CCCCCCCCTTTTGCCCCCCTTCTGCCCCTTGCCTCCCTTTTTTCCACCTTTTTCCCCCTTTTCATTTCTGTGGTAGGATCTTGTGTCAGTCCTTCAAGGGGAAGAGACACAAATCTTCTGAATTTTTAGTGTTTATAGCTGTTATTTGGTATAACTTGTGAAAATGCACATAAATACTGTATTTCTAATTACTCACAGTAACCCTGTACTACATTTCATGTATGTGTGTATAAGTGCAGTCACTGTATAATTGGTTTTGTTCAGCATAGGTGATGCCCACTGATGGTTCAGTTTTTATTAAGAAAAGATACTTTCACAAGTTCTCTGTAATAATAAATACATTCTGTTACTCTATCACTCTCTGTAGCAGGGCATGTTGCATTAGTTTTTTAAGTGGCAGGGCAGAGCCACACAACTAAGCCTTTGCAGTTCAGTGGCCTCATGCTGAAATTGCTCACAAGACAGTATAATTAATATAGAGAGAACCTTGCAGTGAGTAATGGATTTATTTATGGTAAATGTGTGTTTTGACAACTGGTACTATACTTTTAATTTCCATTTGTAAGGTGGAAGTTTGAAGAATTGGAGGGCTCTGACACTTCAAGAAAATTATGTGATTGGAAAAAGGCTTCATTTCCTCCAAAATCATTTTTCTGCAGAGGCCTTTCATCCTGGCACAGCTAAGTTAGTTTAATTCCTCCAAGGGAAGTGTGTGTCGGTAAAAGCTCACAACAAAACTCTGTCTGTTTCTGCAATAGGGTTTTACTGGCTGCTTCAATTCAGTACCCCCTATTACTGCATACAGATTTATCTCAATAATGGCTCAGTCACATAAAGGAGATGAAGTTTCAGAACCAGGTCATATTTAAAATTTGTTTAGTGTTGGCTTTATTCTTTCTGGCTGAAGCTTCTGTCAGGTGTAGACCCCTGTTTTTAAGAAAACTGGATTGTAATCTGGGCATCTCATTGAACTGAATGTGTGGAAATGGAGAAGTGGCAATATCTTTCACAGCGGTGGTATGTGAAACTATTTTCATTTAGTGTGATGTTAGGAGAAATATATTCTGGCCTGTATAGTAACAAAGGCTGCAGGTTTTCCTCAGCACAGCCAAAAAAATACATGCATCTTGAATTTTGGTAGCAAATAACCAGTGGCTTGGAAGGGCCAATTCCACACAGCCAGGAGACCCTGATGGGTAAAAATAAAATTCATTTACATTTCAGTGCCTATTCTCAAGGTGATGCTAGCTCTGTATTTTTTGAGTAGTTACACCTGTCTGGGTTAGTCCAGGAAATGAGGGAGCACTAGGAAAAGGGCATTAGTCTGCCCCTTTATGCCACTAGCAGCATGAGGTAAAGAGGAATAAGGCCATACTGCTGACTTGTTGTTCCCTGGTGTCCTGTTGGATCCATCCGAGTGTCTCAGTTTGCTGGTCAAGCTAGAGAAAGGTATTACTGGAGAGGCAGTATCCCCTGGTCCCTGATCAGCATGTGCTGAGCTCTAGGTTGATCCCTTCACTTGTGTGATTTCAGGGTTTTGGGGGTTTTTTTGGAGGATAAACAAGAGCATCAAAAGATGATTTCTTCCATATTTAATATTAAAAGCACTTAATAGTTTAATACATTCATGGGAGTAAGTAGGTTAGGCACTTTAAAGAATTAAGCAAAACAATTATAAATGCTGAAATGAAGTCTATTCTTAAAATACAAGTCAAGGGAAGCATACAAGTTACTTAAATCTCTCACGAAGTGTGAGATGTTATAAGTTGGACAGTGTCCAGAGCCCATTCCCACAATTAAAAAATAAAAGAAATCCTTGGCATTACTCCTGTGTGCAGGGGGAAACCCTTGGTAATAAGCTTTGAGCTCACACGCTATCCTGGACATAAAAATAGCCAGCTGTCCAGGCTGTGCAGGGCTGCAAGGAGGCTTAGGAGGCAGGAGATGTGCACTCTTGTTCATTGTGTGATGTGCTGGTCAGCAATGGCCAAAGCACTAGTGTCCTTCTGGGGCTAAAACCCAACATCCATGTTGGGTGAATGGTTTTGAGGTAGAGGAGCAAATACTCTAAAAAAGATACTGTAAAAAATGTGTGTCCCTTTCATATTCTACCTCTCATATTCTGGTTTTTATTTTTTTCATTTGGTATTTTTCTGCAGTGGTTTTTTCCAATGCACTTTGTTCAGTCTCTCTTGCTCGCTTTGTGCAGTGGGAGAAAGATTTGACAAGAGCTTTAAAACAAACATAGTATTTCTGCCTTAGTTTTTCCTATTTTTGGCATGGACTGATGTGTGAGAAAGGTTCACTGTGGCTTTGAGCACTTTCATATGGTTGTGTTTCTGACTGCCCTGGTTGCTCAGCTTCTGCCCCAGAAAGCTGACAGAGGCAGCAAGGGAAGAATTCACTAAGACAGAAGAAAGAACCCCAAGGTAGATTATCCTGGTAAAAGTAGCAGTTCTTGGTGTCTTTCTCAAGAACGGCTACCATACTTAGTAAAACAGATTAGTCTGGAGAAAGAAAAAATCTGCTGCCTTTTTTTTCTGCAAACAGGAGTGATGCTGCTCTTTGCAAGCTGAAGGAGGATACAGTGAGCCTAAAATTAAGCCATATGTCTGTTGATCACTACAGAGCAGTCTGAGGGGTTTCTTTCAAATTTCCTGTAGCATAGTTCCTGTCACAGTGAAAAAACACTGATAGCAGTGTCCTGCCCCTCGCATGCGCTTCATATGGAGTTTCATGTAACTCACCTACTTCGATGGCATTAGAATAGTAAGACAAGAAATTTTGAAACAAGATCTAGATGTTTAGAATATCATATCCTAATGCTCCTTTTCCTCAGGTCCATAAAGAACTCTTCCTCTCCCAGGTTTTGAGGTGGTTATAGAGCCATAGAATGGGTTGGAAGGGATCTTAAAGATCATTTACTTCCAGCCCCCTTGCCATTGACAGGGAAACTTGCCACTAGACCAAGTTGCTCAAAGCCCCATCCAACCTTGTGCTATTGTCCTCTGGTTACTTGCAGTCTCTGTTCCAAAAAGATAATTCAAAATTGACCAAGTTAAACTGATCGATGAGGGTGATTTTTATTTTTTTTTTCACACATCAGCTGCAGTTATTCTTTCATGAGTCGTTGGTCATGGGTGTTTATTTCAGTTTCTCTGCTCAGGCCCTTGTTTGGAGTGTGATTTGATTTTTTTTTTTTCTTTTTCTAATACAAACACACACACACACACTCTCTCTCTCTCTCTCTCTCTCTCCCCCCACCTGAAACACTGAATTTTACCTAGTTCTTAATTGAGATTTATGAGTTTTATTAGTAAAGTTAAAATTAATTTTCAAAACACAAATCAGATGTGAAAATAGGATGGCTTATGCCTAAACTTACTGTCACCTGTTAAAATAATCCAACCATTAAAAAAAAGCAACTGAGCACTATATTTATACTGAAATTTTGAAGGAAATTGAACCAGCAAAGGTTGACATTTAGGAAGTATTCTGGAACAAGAGGGTCTTGAAATTCTAAACAAGGTAATAGAAGCCTTCTGTGCTGATACTGACATGGTGTCTTCATCAGTTTACTAGATTCAATTAGTTTATTTAAGGCTGAAGGCTGAGTGTGAAGACAGCTGGAGGAGATTTCTGCTTCCCATAAGATGAAAGCCAAGGTATCTATCTACTAATCTTTAAATATTTGTAAATACAGAAGAAACCCAATTTGATAAACTTTTATTCTTATATAACAGGTGCACTGAAGGTATTTATAAAAATTAAATAGAAAACAATATTTCGGTATATTAATGCAGAGTGGTTTGTGTGTTCATGCAAAGGACATGTGGAGCTGCCAAGTAACACACTTTAATAGTGTCAGTAAGAATTGACCCTTCCTTAGAAAAATTAGTACAAATCCAACCATGCTCCCAAACTGATTTATTCATATCAGGATTTCCTGCTTGATACTTTAAATCCTGTTTCAATTCAGCAATTTAAATCACTTTGATTTATTTCACCCATTCTGCCTTCATATGAAGTGGGAATGTGCCTGGGACTGAGGCCCTTTGCCATTTAGCACTACACTTATTCCGTCCTCCAGTTTTAAGTCACTTACACCGTTTGACTGATACTTACCTGCACTTCCTTTCCTGTGCTCATCAGTTCAAACATCTTCCTTTCTGTGTGCTTTTTTAACACTTATCTTATATCAGAATAAGGAAGGGGTTGAGTAGTTTAACAGTGTAATTTAGATGATAATGCAGCACGAATGTGTAATTTCTACAGATGTTCATGACCAGTAAATATTTGGTATCATAATGAAACTTGTTTATATACAGTTAATTTCTTTTATGTATTTTCAGTTCTATTTGTTTTTTACTGGGCTAAAATTCTGTGAGATCTTGATGAGTTTTTTTTTCCCTTTCTTGACTAAGGACATCAGACTCTGGCCCTCCGTGTCTTTTTTCCTTTAACTTGAAATCACAGGAGAAAATGGTACTTTTTCCACCCCAGTCTCTAGATCAGATGAGCTTTATCTGTGCTCAGCTGCCAAGTGGTGAAGGTGTCTTGTGGTCTTCAGAGCAAGCAGATCTCGTAAAAGCACTGTTCTACTCACTAGGGTAAATTGATTACTTTTATTTACTTAAGTTAGTTATGGTTTATGATATATCATAATGGGAAGGTTTTTTTGACTCGCCAACTGGCATTTCAGAATTGTTTGTAATTTTGAGTGTCAAAAACAATGAAGAAGGATGAAGTGTTCAAGTAAAACACAGAAGTTTTAGAGAAACGTAGTAGTGAACTAGGGGTCCGTTGATTTAGTAGGTGTTAGAAGTGCAAAGTTGCTTTGGTGGAGGGTTTTGAAGAGCACACCACCACCCTCTCTCCCTGTTGAAAAGCTAGTGAGCAGACATTGTGACAAAAGATGTATCTGTGCTTAAATTGAAGAGTAGTACACCACATTTCACGCTTCGACATTTAATTAGGAAATGGGCTTGAGGGTTGTGGAATGCTGATATCATCTCCAGAGTCTCAGTTTCAGTGTCGATTGTTAAATGGCTTGTTTTCCTGTTCTTCAAGGGGAAGGAATCAAATGTAATCCAGAAAGTTTGAAGTAGTAGTAGAGGTGAGTTCGAGTGTCCAATCTGTGTTGTTCTGTTAGCCTGGCTGGTTGGAATGAGTCTTTTTATATACTCTCCTAATCAGCATTATTTAGTGTATAGATTGCAATAAAATCAGTGCGGACTGGGACATGTTTCCATCACCAGTGAATTTTAAGTCTGTGTTGGATTTGCTGGAGGCCTGATCTTGATAGCTCTTTATCCTTAGAAGAATATGGATGGGAAATACAAGGGTGCTGGAGCTGGATGGTAAAATTCCTTGAGGAAATGGATTTATGTGGGGATTAAAAGACAGAACTTGTTTGGCAGATGTTTAACTTTTCTGATCGTACAGATCTTTCCACAGTAGAAAGCGAAGGGGAGGGTAGGAGCTTTTAACCTGTCCTGATAATTCCTTGGAACAAGGAGGCTCTGACTGTGTTTGGGAAGTACCTGGCATGTCTGGGATGCACCATTGATCAGAGGGAATAGGCAGCATGGTTCACTGTGGTTTCAGTCAGTAAGTTTCCTTCATCATGGAGATGGGTAAAGTCAAGAAACAAATTTTGAGGTTGTCATTTTTACAAGTGGCTGAAATGAGCAGTTAGTTTAAAGACCGTGTGTGTGTATATATATATATAAAATGACATGTAGTTTTGCCAAAAATGCTAATGTAAGTCTATGTTTACCTATTGAAAATATAATTGCTGCTGTTGCCAATTCAGCAGTCCATAGAGATCTAGCAAATCCAGTAAATGTTGTGGAAAATTACATCCTTTGTATCTCGGGAACAATTTAAGTGTAGTTTGTCACCTGTAACCTGGTTGACCATGTTGGAAAGTGCTTAGCTGGAGGTTGCTCAAATATCATGATCTTTTCTTAATTTGTAGGTATGCGTGTAAGGGAGAACTCTCTTCTCTTTTGCTCTTTAATGTTAGATACTGAGTGCAGGGTAATAAAATATATTTGCATACTTTTCTTCTCCCACAGATTCTGTGATTAGGAAAACATTAGCAGATCTCAACCATGACCAGCCTTTCCTTTCTGACCACGGAAAAAGATCAAATTCTGATAGACTAAAAATAGATTTCAAAAATTGGACTGTGGGAAAAATGGGAAAACAATTGCATGAAAAAGATTAATGTAGAAACATTTATGTGGCTTGATCTGCTTTTCCCAGTTACATTTGTGTTACAGTGTAGACAGATACACCTATATCACTTCTTTACAGACACACTTGGCACTAAATTTCTGTATATATCTTGAAAAATGAGTCATCTGGTTATGTTGTAGGAGTAAAAATGGATACCTAATGAAGTGGCACAAGAGCAGAAATTATCTGCCATGCATCACAGTTGTTAATCAATAAATACCTGCAGAGTTTATTTTTCTGTTTAACGATATCTGGAATGCTTGGCCCAAATCTGATTGGTGTTCACAGTAGGTAAAATCTTTGAAGCATTCTGTGAAATTCAGACCAGGCCCTCAGTTATGGAGTAAATAATCTATACTCTAATACTAATTATTCTTCCTTGATTGCTATAACTGAGAAACAGTACTGAAGTCTCTACCCTTCCCCCTACCTTTCCTTTTGGTGGGAAATTATTGCACTATTTTCTAGAAAACACTTTTCCTGCAGCTTGAAACCTCAGTTAAATGTAACATTTTTTCGTAGATACTGGCCGGCAGAGTAACTCTCAGATAATCTGGTCTGAGGACTGCAAGGGCCTGGAACAGAGTGTATGGATAAGTACAATGTGTTCCAGACAGAGATTAGATTCAGTGCGCACACCTGTAGGTGGGTGTAGGGTTTAATATAATAAATGTTAATGAGAAATATGAAAACTCATTAAAAGGGTATGATGAGGAGAGAAGGTGGTGGAAATGGCAGTGATGTCAATAGTGTCCATTAACTAACTAATTAGTGTTCATTAACTGTGGTCATAGTTTTACCAATTGTGGCTCACTAAAACTACAGTGCACATTTCAAGATGAGTTTGGAATTACCGAAAGGTTTATCTTGGTTTCTCCATAGTTAGTTGCTTGTTGCGCAAGTCCTCACTTGCCCTAAATGCTGGGTTTTTTCAGGGGAAGTGCCTGTGGCAGCCCGTAATTTAACACCTCTCATTACTCATTAGCAAAGGCATCCAGGTTCACGTTGTAGGTGTTTCCCTATAGTCAGGCTTCACTTAAGAAAGGTGGTTGATTGTGATTTGTGGCTTTCTTTGTAACTAATATTGGTTTACTTGTTGACATATGGGAGTTTTCATTCATGATGTATTTTCTGTTTTCATCTGGAAAATCTCTTAATTGTTATATCATAGAAAAGTAAATGTTTTTATTAATCTTTCTCTGCTGCACATATTCTTTAGGATTAGTCTGTATCTGCTGTAGGGAGATAGGGGAATAATACTAAGGGAGAAATGCTGTGGCTTGTTTGTGGCAGAGTTTGCCTTTCAGGAAAGGGAAGATCTGGTAGGGGATTTCTTGTGTTTATTCCTGAGGAAAGACTGAACACTGATTCAAAGTTACATGGGTTGGATGCTTACCAGACTCTGTACAAGTACTAGTTCTACAAAACAGTAGTTAAATGAATACAATTTTTTCCATTAGCAAAACCGTCCTTACACATTTGAGAAAGAAGTAGTGAAAGGGGATTTCACTCCTGCGAGTCTGTATATATCAGTCAGCTACAAGTGAAGCTGTATTACAACAGTTCTCATTGAAGTAGCTGAGTTTCTTGGCTCCAGCAGGAGGTCAGTACTGGGAAAAGTGTTTGCTTGTTGTGAAGTAAACTAGGAAGGTATTGGTGAGATTAGTTACATTCTTCATATTGCATCCACCTGGCAAGTCTCTACCATCCTTAGACTTCAGGTGAGATTTTGAAACTCGAAGAACCTACAAGACAACAGTTTAAACATAGGGGGGAAAAAAAGTGCTAAGCAATAGGTCTTAGACAACACAAGTTAGGCATGTCTTTGGGTTGTTGCAAAGCCTAGCACACAGGTGGTGTTATGAGTGCAGGATCCTGCGTCTACTGCATCTGTATGAAAATTAAATGTGGATAAATTAAGCCTGCAAGGATAAGTAAATAAATACCAGAACAAAAATGCAGTTAGATATTAACACGTGCAGTGACAATGAAGCTGGAGGTGTCTGACAGGTCCAGCTGAACATATGACTTGTTGTTTGTGAATATGGTGGCTCGTAAATATAGAAGCAGTCACTGAATGGAAGTACTATATGTGCAGGGACATCTGTATCTGTTGTGTCTGTCTAAAAACACCTCAGTTGACAGAGCAGGTATTGAGTATTAGACCTCTCCTCTTCAGCATGCTGCCAGCTGCAGCACTGGCCTACAGAAGGCACCTCTACTTTTGGAGGAGATGAGTGATAGATGTGGAAGCACATGATGCATAGGTACACATCTCTCTGGTCACTGTTTTTGGTGTCTGATGCTTCCTCTCACTTTTAGGTGTGATTCACATTTGTATTTGTGGTTCTGTTTAGTTGTTTGGGGTTTTTTTCTGCTGCCTGTTGTGCTCATTACATTTTGGCTTCCAGTAGTCTTTATTTATCTATGAATAGCTATAAATATTATATAAAAAAAAATATATATAAATTCAGATAGATGAGACTATATCTCAGATTTTCTGACCCATGTCAGTGGTATGATTTTGCCTTTCTGAATGCTGAAGACTCTTGGGGTCCTAGTGGTTTCTGTGTAGGTTCAAGGTCTTTGAAGGCTCTTAGCCACAGGAGTAAGAGTATTAACAACCAAATGCCTCGGATCAGCAGAGTTCTGATATTGAGCACTTGGATTTTTACCTTCATATTTTTGCACTGGGTTTCTACTGTCAGGCCACCAGACTTGCTTCTCCATCTGGCTCTTTCCAGCTGGTTTGTTGCCAGGAAGCCACTGTGTAGTCTTCTGTGATCCTGTGCACGCACAAGATCTTGGCAAAAGCAGTGTGTCCTTCTGTCCTGTTCCCCATGACCCTGTGCCACACATGATAAGGAGTGACGTCCTTGCAGCAACTGTAGATGTGAAGGAGGCTTGGGGAGAAAAAGATGTCGTCACCATGTAGAAGCCCAGTGTTTGGATGGTGGGTATGTGGAAGACAGGGATGCTAGTGAAGGAGCTTCCCAGCTGCTATTCTTCTGGTAGCTGAACTGCACTAGAGGCACAGAACACCAAAACTGGCTGGATTAGTGCAAAGGTAGACCTGTGACATTTCTCTGGCTTGTTTCCAGTACAATTTTTCACTCCAGACTAGTTATATGCAGTGTCAACAAAGATCCTGTATTGTGGTGGTCTGTGGCTATTCCCTGTGGCTGCTCTGTGCCTGTCCCCAGGTACAGGCACCTGGACATGGAGAGGCACTTACTGGCACATATACTGGCCAATATCCAGAACTGGCTAGACAAGATGCCTCCTGACCACACCAAGTTCAGTGAAGTATGCTGTTGTGGCTTTTGGCTCCCTGGGGTCATTCCTTAAGTCACCCCAAGCAGGGAGAACACTTGGGCAGTTATGAATGAAACAGTGTATTAAAGAGTTAATAATTCAAATTTTTCCTCTTTCCGGACTTGGTAGAGTCTCAACACTCTGACCAGAGCTTCCTTTTCATTGCAAATTTGTAATAATTAGAAAGATTCTTGCATAATAAAAACCAGAGCATGAAGAAAAGAGGAGAACCTAATCCTCATATTTAGCTAAAATGTTATTCTGATTTACAGGATTATGCTTTTAGTTCTTGCAGTGGCTATGGATACCTATTCATTTTCTGACTGTTCCATCTACAGTGGCAGCTGGGCTCTGTCAGACTAATTCAGCTTCTTTGTCTTCCTTCTGGACAGTGTGTGTGTGTCATGTATTCTGCACAGGGACATTTATCTCAAATTAGCATTGACGAATAGACCCAGCACTCTTCCATAAAGGCAAGAAATGGTTTGCAGACTCTGCCTATTGGTTATGCTTCCCCGGTATGAATTAACAGTGGTTCAGTAAGATTAAAAACAGGAAGAGGCACCTCAACTATAATACCTTTCCAGAGCTTGGGTGTTGCACACAGAGGAGCTCCAAAAGATGTAGCTTGTACAAGACTGAAAACATGTTATTTGAATTGATCTTTCTCATGTAAAGGAGAGAGAAAGGAATTAAGTATATAAATGTGAGGGGGCAGGAACCAAATCTTCTTTGAAGAAGTTCTGAAATAAATCACGTTTGACATTGTAAGGTATCTTAAAAAAAAAAATAAGATAGAAGTCAGTGCAGTAGTTTTGATAGTACTGACATGCAGGTAGAGTAGAAGAGGAAATACACTGCAACAGTAAGACATCAAAGAAATGAAGGCAAGGAATCTATTTGAGACACTCTACCTCTGCATTCCTAAAATAAGAAACCAGTCCAGTTTGAGGACGTTGCCTACCTCTGTCATGGAAGAGTCACCAAGCCTCCATTTAAGGGGGCTGGCCCTGATTAATTCTTCACTGGGAGACGTCCAAGGCAAGCCATGGTGCTGGAGGAAGCGCTGTGCATAGTGCTGTAGGTGGCACCCTTCCCTTTGCGATGGTGCTGAACCAGTGCCAGAAGGCAGGAAGGAGTTGGGGGCACTCTGCGCGGGGGAGCCCTGGACTAGTTACTCGACTGGTGTAAAGCCACACAGATCTGCTGGGGTGCCTTTTTTATACCAGCTGAAAAATCTGTCCTTTCCCTTAAAAACACCAGGTGAAAGTAGGGCTTCACCTACTTGTCATCAGTAGAGATTTTCCAACTGATACTCTATGGGATCTGCTGTGTAGGCATGCCTGCTGCCCCTCCGAACGCATCTGTCTGCCCCCGTGGGCAGCCTTGGCTGTCTGTGGTGCACAGCCACAGCACTGGCTGTGTTTCTGTGGTGCAGGCACTTGGTTTGTACCGGGCTTTGGGAGGGAGTTGCAGCTCTACAGAAACTTAAAGATACTATTGCCTTTGTTGGTTGTCACATTTTATTTGGCTAACGTGTTAAAAGGTGGTCCTTAAATCACAGCATTGCTTCTCTTTAGAGTAATTCTGCCATGAATGCTGAAGGTTATTTTAAATGCGTGCTTCAACTACATCAGGACTGAGGGTCCTCAGCCCTGTTTGTGTTCCTGTAAGTATAGACCAAAAAAGACTGACTTTTTATTTACCTTGTGGTTTGGGAGTTGAGAGTCAGGACTCTGGGGCCCGAGCTACAGTGGGGTTACTGTGTCAGCTGAGCCAGGCTAACCCTGTCTGGCAAATGCAAGTAACATCCTGTGAATGAAGCTTTCATTTCCTGGTGCCAATGCTGTGGCCTAAAGCATCCAACTAAAAATATGTCTCTAAAATGGGCAGTCATCTGACATTTTATTTACTAGTGTGGTTTGGACATGGGTGGATGAAACATTTTAATAAATTACTGTATCTTTTTGTCTGTCTGTTCCTGATTTATCACATTTTACTAGTTCAAGAAGTATTTATTACATGCCTAATAAATTGGAGCTTCGATGTGCTGACTGATTTGCATGAAGGTGCTTGGAGGAGAAGGAAGGATTGGGACAAGGAGTATCAAGCAGAAAGCAAAGCTTCTCATTTATTATGGATGTGACCTGATCCTCCAGCACCAAATTCTGTGCCAGAAGGTGTTGTATTTGTATCTACTGCAGGATGAGAGTCTAGGTACTCACTGTCCAACATTTGCCGTAGTTCAAAATAGGTGTTGCTGGTCTATGTCATGTGTCATTCTCTCTGTCCTCTCATTTCCCTACAAGGCAGGGAAGTCATGTCCCTTTTTACAGGTGCAAACTGTATATCATTTTACCCTGATCTCCATCCTAATTATGGCTGTGGCCATAGACAAAGAAATAACATTTTGGCATCTTCTGCCAGAGATGGAGGGAATGCAGTGATCCTTTAGGGGCAGGGATCAGAAAGGGTAACATTCTGAAGTTTTGCCCTGCAGTTCTGCTTTAAAAATGAAAAATGAAGGGATAGTCTGTTACAGAGGGTGGAGAGGAGGAGGTGCTCCTCTGCTGTCTCAGACACAGTTTCCTCTCTCTTTAGTGACATGGTCATCTGAAGAGCCATGCTGCTTGCTGAGGGGGCTGCTGCTGCACAGTGCAGCATAGTGCCTGTTCATTTTGATAGGAAGACATTTTCCAGGAAGGGGAGGGGAAAAGATGGCAGCTAATATCCTCTCTTCACCTTCAGTGCAAAACCAAAAGGATCTTAAGTGATGCTCTACGAATAGAAGAGAAATTTTCATTTATTCCTCTTAGTGGTTGGTACATTCCCCTGCTTCTGATTAGTCTTTCAGCACTGCGAAGAGCCAGTTTGCTCACACTGCTTCATTTTTCTATCAGGCACAGACTTGCTTTTCACTCTTTCTCTCCCTTCCAAACCCACTTAATGTTTCTTTTGAGGTTTATTTTCCTTTTTTTTTTTTTTTTTTTTTTGCAAAGCAGCCATGTGAGAGGAATAAAATAATTTTGAAGAGCATTATATGGTGAGAATTTTGACAATGAGTGGAAGATTGTAATTACTCTCTACCATTAGACTCAGTGGCTTTGGACAGATAAGCTGTATTGAAACGTGTGACCAGGGCATGGGATCATGGATTGTCTTTCACTGTTGTCATGGCGACAGTGATGCAGGTGGCCTATAACTGCCTGGCTGTCAGATCTTATACATCAAACTGGTGCTAAGTGAAAATATGTTAGAGGCATGGGGGAAGAATTGCCAGCAGTGTTTATAGGATCAGGTGGAAGAGAACTAGACAGCTTTAAAAGCAGCTTTTTGTGAAAGCTGTGGATGGCTCTTTAGAGATGCTTCTTTATATTGTTTATGCCTTCATATGAGCAAAATCAGTTTTAAAGGGGGAAAATATATACAAATATACATCATTATTATGTCTTTGCTGCTTTCTCAAAGTCAAAATGATGGTGGTGTTAGGCTGAGATGTTAAAGAGATGGGAAGAATGGCAAATACTTCTAGCTGACAGCTGAAGCAGGCTCTAGAACCCAATAATAATTGAGGAAGAGATGATGATTCACTACTGTACCTCAGAGTTGCTAATAGAAAGTTGTCCAGATTTAGAGATGTTAAAAAAACTTAAATTGTGAAATAGCACCTCAAAGTCGAGATGTCGTATAGAAAATGTTTGTTAGATTTGCTATAAAGTAATTTCTTTTCCAGAGCTGTTCTCTCTCATGGTTTTGAGGCCTATATTCTGTGAAGTTTCAAATAGATTCTGACTCTCATCCCCTCCTCTTTCCAGCTGATGGTACCTTTCAAACTGCTGAGATTTACAGTAGTTCCTGACACTAAAATTAATCGATGTCATTTTGCGAAGTCTCTCTTGCCTTGTTCTAGCTGTTGAACTACCTTCTCTCTCTAATGGAGACAAACTCTTTGCAAAGAGAATAATGAAAGTGATGGTGAAAAAAATAGCTTCTATTCTTGTCAAATGTGAAGTATTTGTTTCCTGCAGTACTTTGTCTATGCGAATTTAGTGGAGTTTTGTAATTTACTTTGATCTGAAGTGGAAATGCTACTTTGTCTACTTCTGGGAGAGCGTATAGGAGACCTTCTTACCTCTTGCAAGTTTTAATTGCACCCTTGTAATTGTTAATTGCATGCAATTGTGAATTGAAGAACATCAGCCAAACAATGTAAATGTTTTACCAGTTGAAGGTTATGATCAATCTGATGTGGCTACAATTTTAAACAGAAAAAAAAAAAAAAAAATTCTTCCTGGCTTAGTTCTTTCTAACCTGGTATTCAGCTTCTCTGCACTCCGGAACTCCAGCATTACATGTTTTGGTTTGATGTGTTTCTGGGTTTTTATTCCTAGTAGGAGGAACTTTTATTTTCATTCAAGTTCCCTACAGAGCATTTAACTAGAGTCAAATACTTGTGGATCTGTCAAGGATACTATTGATGTAGGGAGTTATTTAATATTTATAATGAATTGGCAAAATTAAAACCTTTATACAATGTGTCTGGTAAAGATATATTGTATAAAGGGAAGTTTTGATCTGGGTGAGAGTGGAGGAGCTTCTGGATTCATTCTATTTTTCATCTCTGTGGTTTTTTGCCATTTTTTGACCAGGTTTTGACCAAGGTTAGGTCTTTATCCCTGTTCTAAACATTTCAGTGTTTTAGACAAAAAGTGAAGGGTGGGGTGAGAAAGGTCCTGCAGTTTAACCGTTGGTCCTGGCCAAGCAATCTGTTTTTCCTTCTCTTAAATGGCCAGTATGTTTGCAAGAATTTTGTGGGATTTGCCTACTTTTTCAATCTATTGATGGAAGGCATTAGGTAAGTTAGAAACTATGCACAAATGCAAGATCAGAGCAAGAAAGATTGATATAGTAGTGAGGGAGTAGTGTCGTATGGTTAGAATACATGAAAAGAAATTGAGCACTGAGGTGTCCATTTCAAGATTTGCTGTTGGTGAACAGTGCAGCACAGAGAAGGAAATCAGCCTTTCCTATGCCTTAAACTGGAGAGGGCACAAAAACTGTAAAGGTGAATTATTAGTGTTACTAAAACTTCGAGACTCTTGTCTCAGAAGGGTTGTGAAAGCGCATCTTTACCACTGACTGCTTAAGTATGTTAAGTATGAAAGCGTGTAGTGATGTTCCGTACCAAATACTGGATGTTAGGTAATGTTTCTCAACCAACTCAATAGGCATCCCAGTAGTCCATGAGAATTGCCTTCAGGGGGTGTTTACTGACAGAAAAAAAATCTTAGCTGAGATTTTGGCTTAATTCGTGGTTGTCTTTAAAAGTACTGTGGTGTCTTTAGCTTTCATTCAGACCCCAAATGCATTAGCTTACATAAAGATTTACATCTTTAATACAGCTTTGAGATCATAGAGAGCAAGAAAAGGCCCAGATGTGTGTATATATAAGGGTTTTCTAGCTTAAGATGAAAAGACCATGTTTAAGATGATGCCTTAATTCATATGCTTGAGGTGCTCCATTGTTTTTTTAATCATAGGTTGTTGGTACCATATTAGCATTTCGTAATAGTTTTAGCATTAGTATTCAGGACAAGTCTGGATAGGAGGGGGTTATTTCTTTTTCAGTGTTTTTTTGGGGGGTGGGGTTGGGGTTTGTTTGTTTGTTTGTTTTGTTTGTTGTCTTTTTTTTGTTGTTGTTGTTCTTTTTCTCTTGAAGCTGGAACATAGAGATAGTTTAATGTGTATGTTTACAGTAGCCATACACAATTTAAAGAGCAAAAATAGGTGCAGAAACGTAGGTGCTCTAACCATTTCCTGACTAACAAGTTGGTCTGACTGGTGAACTAGACTCTTGTTTCTGGTGTTGTGAATCGCATAACGCAGTTTGGATGTTAATTTGGAAGTAACCACAGAGGCTGGAGGCTGGGAAGTGTTATTACCTCATTATCCATTGCTCAGGGTTAGCTGTAAGGTTTTGACCATCTGTACACACACAGAGAGGAGGAGGGAAATGGACAATACAGATTACATATTTCAAGCCAGTATGGATCCTGATTAAGTTTGCAGTTCATCACAGCAGGATAGAGTTCTCTGGTTCTGTCTCATCTTTACAGCTCAGAATAGTGGCTGCAGCTATTGCTTGCTGTAAACCCATGCCTTTTAATAGGTATTTTTACTAGGTTGCTGACATTACGATTTCTGTTTTGATGGTAAGCAATGTTTTCTCATCCCAGTTTTGCTGAAAAATTGGGACTTCTGACTTTTGAACAGTTTAATCATACTCTAGATGAAAAATAACTAAATAAGAATACTATTATTCCATCCTCAAGGTTTTCTAAATACAATGCTATACCTAAATAATGTTAAAAAACCCACTTTAGTCCTGGCACAAACAGGCTGTAGTGGCATTATGGTCATTGCAGCTACCACAGTGCATGTTGTTTTACATTATTAGCAAAAGTAATATGGCAGAAGCCGTATGGTCGCATATCATGAGTTTTGCACTATGCTGTTTGCTGTGCTAACCCACAGGAAATATGTTTTTGTAATATCTTGTTCACTGTCAGTCATTTGAAGTAGAGCAGATTATTTGTTGGGTGAGTTGAAAGACGCTGCATCCCCGAGATGTTTCCCGTATCAGCTGCTGTGCAGCGCGTTCCAGCAGCTCCTCCCGCTCCTGCAGAAAAGGGAGCAGCAAAAGGCAAGTACTGGTAGGTGCCTCCGAGAATCCAGCGCTGCAGAGCGGGGCGGGGGAGTTTCCTGTTGTAACAACAAAGCCAACTATCATCAGGATGCTTGTCTGCCATAAAGGAGTGTCTCTATTTGGGTGTGAGCTGTGTTTCCTGCTTCCCTGTGAATCAAGAATCATTTATTTTGGATCTCGGAGGGTTTCTTTTCCCCTCTCTATTAAAAGGCTCCCTCCCCTTTCCTCCCTCTCCCTCCTTCCTGTCCCCCCCTTCCCAACATATCTCTCAGTGGGCAGGCTTTATGTAATGAAATCCTATGTCTAAGAACAATGGCATCTGCAAGAGTCGCTTGCACAGCTTCAGTGCTGCTGACAAGGATGTCTCTTGCTGTGCTAAAAAATAAATGCAGCAATGTACTTCTTTTAACTGGATGAGTAGAAGGAAGTTTGGCCTCTGAAGCTGTACAAAGGGAGAGACTGAAGTGACACATCAGTCCCCTCTGCATATCCTTAGTTTGCAAGCTGCTTGGGATGGAGATACAGCCTTTTGTCTCCCTGGAAATGTCCCTTGCATGCTAGGTAGTACTGGAAATAAGTGCAGATCAGGGTATGTTTGGAGTTGAGGCTATACAAAGGCCACTCTGGGCACTCCTGAATTGGAGACGGGGGAGAGGAGCAGAGATTTAATTCCCCAGGGTGCATTTTTAGCTCTCAGATTTCCTGTGTTACAGTACTGGAGCACACACAGTTTCCTGCATTAAACTCAGTGCGGAACGTGCCTGCCACATCCATTTGCAACTGCTTAGCGTGAGCCTCAATACTGAGACACGTGCCACTTAAACCAAGTGGCTGTGTCTAGTGCCAAGAGCCTTAAATCCACTCGTGGTTAGTGTACTTTCCCGTGCACTTAGCCCTGCCTAGTTTAGCTTGTTTACAAAGAGATAAGGCAGTGCAGGCATTGCTAGGGCATAGGAAATACGAAATAGCCCTCTGGATCTGTCTGTGTTCACCAAATCCATGCTCTCTTGCACAAAACTATTAAGAAAAGGCAGGATTTTTGAATGGTGAGCCCTCCGCACATGCCAGATGGGCAGAGCTTCCTGCTTTCAAAATTGCTCCTGGTCCAGGTGTGTCCTTTTCCTAGAGTTTGCTTTTTCTTTAATTTTTTTTTTTTTAAATATTGCTGCTCTTTAGGAGCCTAACAAAGTTTCCCCTCTCCTGTGTCAGCCTTTGTCTCCTTTGTTCTGCCAGTGATGCCAACACTGACACGCTGTCAGTTCGAATGCAGCTGTGGCACAAAACAAAGGGGCCCAGAGCTTGTGCTTTTACATGAGCATCATTTGGCTAATCAACATGTGCCCTGGACCAGGCAGAGGAAAGCCAAAACTTTTCACATGTTATCAAGAAGCTGTAGCTGTGGTGATTTATCCTGGCTTTAAGATGGGTAAAAATTGCAGTGAAGGTGGAGTAGTTACATTGTCCATTCTCAAGACTGACAGACATGCTATGTCTCAGAGTTTCAACTCTCTTTGAAAGCACATCCCAAAGCCTGGGCTGTATCAGGCCATGACTGTCATGCCAGCTTGATGGGTACTCCACATGCCTTTAGATTACCATGTGCCAGTGAGAGCAACTCTTCCTTTCTTTCTGCCTGGAAATGCCCTTGCACAGTAGAGGCAATAATAAATATGCTGAAGAAGAAAACATGCCTGCCCTCAGGGGCCAGGGTAAAGAACTCCAGCAACAGAGGGTTTTTTGATTCCTTCTAGCAGTAATGGAAGAATCACAGAATCAATTAGATTGGAAAAGACCTCTGAGATCATAGAGTCCAACCTATGGCCTAACACCACCTTGTCAACCAGACCATAGCACTAAGTGCCATATCCAGTCCTTCCTTGAACACCTCCAGGGACAGTGATTCCACCACCTCCCTGGGCAGTCCATTCCAAAGTTCACCCTTTCTGTGAATAAATTCTTCCTAACATCCAACCTAAACCTCCCCTGGTGCAGCTTAAGACGGTGTCTTCTCATCCTGTCACTAAAGAAAAGAAAGGTAAAAAAGCCACTGCCCAAGTAGCAGAGGAGGTGATAATGATAGTGGTGATTTACAAAGCTTTTGTGCAACTATTTTTGATGGAGGTCAGCACATGTAAAGGGACTGGTATGTGCTCCTATGGGTTAGTGTTGTAAGTGGTCGAATCTATTAAACCTTCCTGCAGTTTCCCTGTTGCTGATGCTCTTAACTTTCTGATATACCAGAGTATCAAGAGCTTAGCTGAAGCCCACAGCTCTCTTGTATCAGGTGCTATACTAAAAGACGGTTGTGTTCCAGGTATAAGAACACATCCCAGATGGACAGCAGGCAGAAAACAAAGTGGCTGTGACTGGATATTAACCAACATGATAGCAATGATCTCTCAGTACATTCTCCATCCCAACATTGGAGGAATTTGGGAAATTACAAGAGCTTATGGAGAGCATGAAGAGATTTGTTTGACAGTTTAACAAGTAGAGAGGGGTCAGTGTCTGCCATGGGCTGATTGGAGGTGGAAGTCTAAATGTGATTTGGAAGAGACAAAGAGAGGCTATGAAGAACCTTGAATGTGAAGAAAAGTAGCTTCCTGGAGAAGTTAATGCAATTTGTGAGGCAGTAAAATAATCAGTCCAGAACCTAACACAATCCCTTTGCAGTGCATTTGGGATGGGTGTAGTGATGCTTGTTTGTTGAGGCAGGAGAAAAGAATGCTGGACTTGGTTGCCTCTCCCGACTTCTAAAGTGGAGGATACTTTTTCCATCCAAATAGCTTTTTTTAAGTGTTGAAGTACACTTCTGGGAGCTTCTGGAAGCAAAACTTCAGGCATGCAGGTTTGAAAGTTACTGAATGAAATACAGTATATCAGTGCTGGAATTGTTCTTCTGTAATAAAAGCAAGTTGGTGTAGCATATATGGTTGATTTGTAAGTTCTTACAGACTTCTGTTTGCTAGGAAAAATTAATTTTCCTGAGTACCTTTTGGAAAGGGAAATAGATAATAAGAAGCAGGAGCATTCTCTGATGAACTGTACATTTGGGAGAAACAGAAGCTTTAAAAAGGTGTACTTGGTGCTATTACTACTTCACAGATTTGGTAGCCAAGTATTGTATAAGTTGGCAAAAAAATTGCCTTTTTCATCCTTTCCTGTGGTTTGACTTTACATCCTTAATTTTCTTTTATTAGAGTTTACAGTGTACAGTGGAGTACTTCTTTGCTTATGGGATTTGGAGTTATTAAGGCATCTCTCATTCATTTATTAGTATTCATTAACTATTAAGAGAGAAGAAATATTTCATCTACTCTATGTAATAAGTACTGCTTGAACTGAACACGTTGGCAGTGTTCATGTACCATGTGCAGTCCATTCCTCTAGTCCTTTCTGGAAATGGGTTGGAGAGTTTTGGGGTCTTAGGTGGTCTTGACACCCCCTCCCCCCCCCAATACACTGTCATGATCCAGTTATTAAAGTTCTTAGAAATGCCTCTGCCCAAATTAAGGTGCAAATGAGACCATATGCCAGTGACAACAGTATGGATTTTATTTAATAGTAAATATGAGAGGGAGAGAGAGAAAAAGGACAGTAAAAGGAAGAGAGAGAAATAGGAGAAAGAGAGTGACAGAGACAGAATAAGGAAAGTATCACCATCCGTGGATCCCAACGATGTTCTGTTGATCCTCTCCAGTTGGTCTTCTTGGTGGTGAAGGCCCCCCACAAAAGGATAGAATCCCATGGGTTAATATACACTCAGGCTAGGTAGGTAAACTCAGGCACCACCGTTGGTGGAGGGGAGTTTGCCATTGTCTCTTACAGCAGACTCTGGATCTGTTGCACCGTGTGCAGTCCTGTGGTGCAAGGCCTGTGGGGAGTGCTTTGGGGGGTTTTCGATGGATTATGACACCACCGTAGCTGCCTGTCACATGAGTATCCTGTGGATGTGGCCTGTGGAGTTGGGGGTTTCACAGCTGGGCCAGTTTGTGTAAGGGAGGATGGGTATTCACTGCCTCTGACCAGAGGTTACACCCGAAACCTCCTCCCCACCTTGTTTCAGGGGGAGTAAACCTGGCTTCTGTGGGCTGTTGTCTCCCCCACCCCAAACTTAACCAGGGAAGAATCTCTGCTGTGTTTGGCTCTCTTGTGGATGCATTCTTCTCCTTTGGCCTTGTTTGTTTCTCCCTAGACCTGAGATGATTAAACAATAGCGTGCTCTTTATCTTATCTAGGTGGCTTAACTCGCAGTCCAAAGTTCTACAGGGAGGCTTCTGTGGTTGTAGCTTCTTTATACAGTTTTTGCTACAATGGGCAAAACTTCGTAACAATGTTTAAGGCATGAACCATTTCAGTCCCTGACATACACTCAATGTCCATTTCTCAACCTCATTCCTGTACTTGTGCAGTACCATGTTGTGCTTATCTCCAGGAGCTAGAACAAGGATGTTTATCCTGGAAAAGCGCTGCCCTACCTCTGCATGGGCCCCTTCTCCAGCCACATCTTGTTCTTTTTCATGGTGTGTCATTACCAACAATCCTTGGTCAGCACTGCAGCCATCCGGCTGTTGGTATTCAAGATACACACATTAGCCACTTATCTTCTGGGATTATACACCACCCTGTGGCAAAAACATCGATATGGACTTGGTGAACCATTCTTTGAAAAGGGAAAAGATGAGAAAGCTTATAGAATGCATTTGGCCCTTTCTCCCTCTATCTCTGCTCTTTGGGGGTAGTCTCTCTATGATCCTTCACAACTTGGTGTACAATGCAATTATCAAAATGAAAAGCAGAGAGGTTAGTATTAAAAGAACAATCATAAGATGCAACACCTTGTTAAAAACTCCTGTTGCTGTTGGCAGCCATCCAAATAACATGTCCCACCAATGTTGTTCTTCATTTTTTTTCACCCGTTCCATCACCTGGGTTTCTTTCATATCCTGAGGAGCAGTAATCAGTCTTTGTCCATTTTCTTGCCCTTGCTTCAGTAGCAGCTTTATCAAGCTGAGATACATTCCAACAGGGGTAGGGTGTAGGTCTTAAATCAGTGTTAAATCGTAACGATTGATAAGATGTAACAGAACCTCAATAACTAAAATCAGATCCCATGATTTCAACACAGTTACAGACACAAATGTAGGAGTGATTACTTGTATCTACAACAAGGTTGTCTACAAGAATAAAATCTCAAGGGGTTCTTATGCAGACACATCCGTTCCATTGGGCCCTTACTCTGTGCTCCATGGAATAGAGTACAGCTCTGTTGGGATTGAATACTGACATAATGATTAGCAATGTAGTATGTACCAAAGCATTGCATATTGTTAAAGCAAAAATGTTGGCTTTACTCTTGGTGGAGTCATAAGTGAAATTAATTAGTTACCACCAAGAGTAGAATTCCCTTTCAAATTTGGTTGCATTATCCCAGGCTACCTTTTGAATTTCAGTGGGTATATTACTTTCATCTCCTTCCTTTATAAATGCTGCCATAGTAAATTGCCCCCACAGCTGAGAAACGTGTGGTGCAGAATGTACTATTGTTACCATAAATAAAGAACAGAGAGTCTGCACCCTATGGCTTCAGCTTGTTGATGTGTGAACCAAATTTGGTTCATTTAGCTGGCAATCATTGCTCCTGCAAGAAGGATAAGCAGTCCTTTCATGGTTAACTTGATCTTCAGTGGGGCTATGCTGACATCATTCCCAGTATTGTTCCTGGGACGAGAAAATGATACAAGTCCTGGTGGGGTTTGTCTGGACAGGTTACCCCTTAGTGGCTCAAGTTGTTTAACGGCTCAGGCTGATGACAAAAATTCTTTCTTTCCACTCAGAATATATGTCTCTTTAAATGTAGTTGAGTTGAATAGTAAAGATCTCTTTGGTCTGTCAGGGCCAGTTTGGCCATGACGTTCCTCCGGGTGGAATCTCAACTTCTGCTTCATGAAGTGCTTGCTGTACTGCTGTTACTGCTTCCCCCTTTTGGGAGGGCCTCCTGTGGTTCAAGTTGCCTCCACAAATGGGATGCTCTCTGAATTTGAGTTACTATTAGAATTGTTATTATTTGTTGACAAGAACCTACTGGAATCTGAATGGATGGGCCATCACTATGTATGCAATAGGATTCCACTTGCCAGATTTCCATCTCATCTGGCTTGTGGCCATAATGCTCTTGGCAAATGAGCCACCTGAATAAAATAGAATGGAGGGGCGGGGTGGGTAATTTTTTGTGTGATTTTTCCACTCTACTCTGGGGTCTAGTAGATTCAGGGGGACTTGAAGATGAAGAAGCACTTTTCTGCTTTTCAGTGTTGTCGGGATCAGCCCATACATTTCCATACTATGCAGGTCTGCTATACTTTTTCTGGAACTCTGATATCTGAGTTGCTGTATACAACACTGTTTTGGTAGCAGTTTGCTGACCCTGACCATTGTCTGTGGTTTCAGTTTTAATTAGGGGTCCTAATGTTACTTCCTTATCATCAAATGACAATGCAAACATTGCATCTTGCTTTGTCAGAAAAGTAGACCTGTCTACTGTCTTCCAGCTTCTTCATTGGATACAAAAAGTCAGTGTTATGAGTGGTGTTTCTGCAAACAGTTGAAATTCTAAATCCTGCAATTCCTCCTATAATATTCTCTCATCCGCATCCCAAAGCTCCACCTCAAGCCTCCTATTATGCTCACACTCAGCAACAAACGACATTTTCTCCCAAAGCCTGCTTTCTTGCTTCTCATTTAACTGGTCCTGCAATCTTTTCACCAGATCCTGCAGACATCCAGTTATTTTTCCCCCTCTACTCGTTTGTTGGCATACTTTTCCTTTTGGGCAGCAGTAAAAGCCGCTCCCAAAATTGCACATAAAATTGCTTTACCTTTCCTCTTTTGTACCTTTTGTTCTCTTAACACCACATTTATGCACTTAACCATCACCTCATGATTATACCAATTTTCATTTGCTTATTCTTTGCCCAGGGGAACTGGGAAGGCATTATACTCTCTTAACTTTTCCAAAATCAGGGAGCAGTCAAGCACTGACACTTCTTGGACAGTCTTGGTTTGCAGCTGCTTGGATCCCTCCTGGCTGTTAACAGCCAATAGATCACTTCCCAGCATGCCCTGCCCAGAACTCAGGGGTAGTGATGGTATCCCAAATGGACTCTTTCATCCACAGCATCCTGCCCATGACACCAAAAATGTGATGTCACACCCTTAAGGGGAAGGGATCACACAAGATTCATAAATGCTCATGGTCGAAAGGAAAAACAAAAGCTAGAGGTCCACAAAAACTCACAAAGTTTTATTAGTAAATTGCACTCTTGGCATGGAAATTGGTGCGTTAATCTCTGTCCTACTATATAATCACACAACAGTGGGTTTTGGATGAAAGGGTAAGATGAAAAGGAAGAAAAAAGGAGAGAAAGAAAGGAAGAAAGAGGGCAAAAGAGATCACCAGTCCCAATTCCAAAGCCAAGCACGCAAACTTCAGTTAAGTTCCAAGATCAGTGAGTGCTGTCTGCCTCTGGAAATCTGGCTGATGGCTTGTTGTCAAGACGTAAATTATAGCCAGGTTACTTCTGCCTGCTGTAGCAATTAAAGGTTGCTGTTAATTAAACTGACTGACCATTAGGAGAGAACCTGAAATGTATACCCTCTCAGCTGTTTCAGATGATATATGCACATGCACGCACAAGAGAGCTCTGCCTCCGATGCAACACTAAATCTCAGTCCCAAAAAAGAAGTTTTTTGTCCTCTGTGGGTTAAAAAAAATATAGCTATTTGCTGCAGTTCTGCCTGTGCTTTCCTTATTGAGAACCTCTGGAAGACTGCATGTACTATTAATCTTAGAGCTGGTTTTTTCATACTGTTTGACTCATTGTATTTGCTTGGGGATGTGGGGCAGGCAGAAAAGAAGCTGGTGTACTGTGCGTCCTACTTCAAAGTGGTCCAGGATTTCAGTGCAATTTGTCTTGCTTTTTGTAGTTTAACATTTCAAATAATTACTGCCACTCAGCCAAAGGTCCTAGTCTATCCTAGTTAGGAGGACCCAATGTACAGTTTCAACCTAACCAGTCAAGATTTCGTTGTCTTTTGTTGATTCTCTCTGGTGTTCAGATAGCATAATCCTCTAAGTATTCAGTATGAAAGGGTATTGGACATATGAAGATGGTGGTGATGATCACTAAAACAATGAGTTAGAGAAGATCTAAGATCCTTCTAGAAAATTACATGTGGAGAGTTCTTCACACTTGCTGGTACATGGAGTGTAGATACTGTGTGTTCTTAAGGAAACAGCATCTCTGTGTGGGATGGGAGCATGTGCATCCTTCAGTTGGTATGATAGGGACAGCAAAATGAGGAGCAGCAGCAGGTTTTAGTCAAAGCTCCATAAAAAGTGATAAAGGCTTCCACAAATGTACCCTAATTCAGCTGCTCTGCTAATGGGAAGCTGAGCCCTCCGTGGCCAAGATCCTTTGGATGAGAGCTGGTTGGACCAGTCGCTAAAGGCAGGATTAACAGGATATACTTGAGGTGAGGCATTTGGGAAGTCATCTCTCCTTAGTCCCAACACAAAGGAGCCACTCTCAGTCTTTAGCTACTGTCCTTGCTGTGTCACTTTGAGAAGCAATAACAGCCAGTGAATTCATCCCAGATGATTCCAGCAGACTGTTCTTCCTGAGCTGTCATTCAACTTCTCTTAAGAAATTCCCTCTGTGGAACTTCTTTTCCACCTAACATAATTAATGCCTGCATCACTGTTCCACTTCTAAAAGTGCAGAAAGAATCCCTACTTCGTAAATGCAGATTTTGAGTTTGGCAGAACCAGATTGGTAAACCAAGTAACAAAAGGCTGTTCTATTTTGTAGCAGGAAAAAACCATAAATAATACAGAATTACAGGACAACATGAGGTCAGTCAAGCCAGTATGAACTGAAACAGAAAGATAGCCCTGTCTGTGGCATGGTGGTGTTCAGAGGCAGAATGCCTGAATGAGGAGTTGTGTGGACTGTAGTGGAGGGAGGTTTTGTTCTGGAGACCCTGTTTCAAACCCTTCTTTGCTATCTGGCTTAGCATTTTTGTTCCTGGTGATAAATAGAAGGTTTTCAAATTACCATTGTGTTGTGACTCAATGGGAGAGGGAGAAGACTTATTTCCCATATAAATTTCTTTTGGCTTGGAGACAAAAGAGAAAAGAGCAGGTTTTTCGGCTCAGGTTAGCAGATAGAGAGCCAGTAACTGATCAACTTATTAATATAGAGGATTTCAAATACACAGTCAGCCAAAAAAAAGCATTTAAAAATAATTAAAAAGAAACAAAAGAAAGGGCAAATTACTTTTCTTTTGGCCTTCAATTAACCACAGTCCAATCTCTGGCTACTTTTTAGAAGCTGCTTTACCTTATTTGTTTAAACATCCTTTATTTTTTTTTCCAACAAGAGAGGTCATGATGGCAGGGGAAGATAAGCTCTGTCTGAGCTTTACGTGCAGGTGCTTTTTTAAACTTGAAGTGGCAATCTAGGTGTCACAGCAAATCCTAATATTCCATAACTTTTCTGGTGGCTAGTTAAGAAGAAAAGGCAAGCGGTGTGTTTTGTTTTGGTTTGACTTGATCTCTGATTTTCCTTGGTTAGCATGGAGCAAAATGCTTCTCAGATATGCTAAGGATAGTTCATAGTCTCTGATTGCAGCTCATCAGTGACAAACAACCTTTCCCTAGCACACTCCTAAGTAGGAGGTAGCATTTGTTCTTCACTTGCTGGCTAGTTGTATCCCACTCCATTTGGGCAGTGGGTGGACAGTCTGAATTGCCCACAGAATTTTTAAAATTTCATTCATGGGAAAACCGATGGAAATGCATCTTGTCAGTAAATAAAACTGATGGTTCTGTACCCTTCATTCTTTTTGGCTGCAGATATCAGAAGAACTACTATTTTCAGTGACAGAGGGCATGTTGAATTAGATCTAGCTGAAGTGGTTCTTCCCTCTTGGAGGTCTCTGCTGCACCTTGTGTGGTGATGAGATGTCACAACAGCAGGCTGACAAATGCAGGCACCACAGACATTTCTGTCAGTGAGGAAGAGTGATCCCTGAGCTCCAAACACTATTAAGTAAATGGATTGTTTAAGGAGCTGATACACCTCTAAAACTGGTGGTAAATTTTTGTTGTGATACTTAGGCAGACTTCAACCTTCAACAAAGGCAATCCATTAAGTATTGATGAACTTTTATGTGTTATTGTCTTAGCTGCACTGTTTAGGAAGCAAAGCAGTAGGTGTGAGCAGCTGTAGGTGCTGTGTTTTCATCTTACCTCCACAGAGTATGTAGTCAGCAGTTGTCCTCTGGAATACCCAGCCTCCCCACACTCACCCTAGACCCTCTTGCATCCACTCCCAGCTCTGTGCAGTCAGTTAATAGCACACCACCAATATATATCGTGACCGTTCCCTAGCTGAGAAGCTGAGAATCCTTGTTTTATCCATGTTCCTCCTTGACCAATCCAGTATCTTCAACCTGCTCAAGTACACAAGTATAAGCATCCAGCATCGTGGGCCCCAATGTGCAGCTTCCGCGTGTAGGTGCTACAAGACTACAAATACTGGTGCCCTGTGCTCACACCCTGGTAAGACCTCACGTGGAGTACTGTGTCCAGTTTTGGGGTCCTTAGTACCAGAGAAATGGGACTCCTGAAGGGCTGTGAAGGTGATTATGGGGCTGGAGCATTCCTCTTGTGGAGGAAAGGCTGAAGGAACTGGGCTGGTTTAACCTGGAGAAGACTGAAAGGGAATCTTATTGATGTCTATAAATATCTGAAGAGAGTGTGTCAAGAGGATGGACCAGGTTTTTCTTGGTGATGCTGGGCAATAGGATGAGAGGCAATAGGCTGAAACTGGAATGGGAAGTTCCACCTGAACATGAGGAAGAACTTCTATACTGTGCATGTGACCAAGCACTGGAACAGGCTGCCCGAGAGGTTATGGAATCTCCTTCCCAGGAGATAGTCAAAATTCACTTGGACACAATCCCGAGTTAATGAATTTTAGGGGACCGTGCTTGAGCAGCGAGGTTGGACTAGACCTCCAGTGGTCGTCTCCAACCTTACCATTCTGTGTGAAGTACTAAAGAATAGTCATACTGAAGTACACCAATTCTCCCTGCTGTGCAGCTCTGCAGTGCAAATGGATTTGGAGTAGAAAATGCAACCTGGGGTGATGCAATATTGGGAGATGCATCAGAAACAAAATGTGTAGCGTTGGTATCCAGCGTGTCTCTTTCATGCATGACCTCCTCATGAAAAACTCTGTGGCCTCTTGCAGGCTCTCAGCTGGGCTTGAGATGTCTTTCCCATCCCAGGCCATGGCGATTCCCTGAGTGCCCCTTGGAGCACAGCATGGTGTCGCGGTGGGGGGGGTGGTCCTGGACCCCAAGGACATAGCGTAGAATGGCTTGAGGAATGGCTTGACTTTGCTGTGTGTCACCATGGCTGGTGCCTGTGCCCTAGCTCCTGATGGCACCCGTTGAAATGCAAATGACAGCAGTAATTGGCTAGAGATAAACCCAGCTGAGAGGGAGCCGGGGCGGGGCGGCGGGGAGTGAAGTGCTTAAGTGACAATTACTGCTCTGCATCCCCCAGCAGCAGTCGCCTTTGGTCTCTGCTTTAGAGGAGCAGTAATACGTTAATTGGAGTGCTTCTCTGTTAACATGTCTCACTTAGTTTCTTGTCTGATGCTGCTTTAGTGGGGAGGTGGAGGAAGGCTTCTCTTTGTTGAGGTGGCTGCTTATTGTTAAATCCTATTGAAACGTGTGTCGTTTGTCTTGTCTCCTAAGATTGACTAGCTGCCTTTTTTTAAAGATAGAAGCTGCAAGGAGAGAAATAATACAAGCTAGATGTAGTATTAGCTGCAAGTTGGAAATAGGATTTAGTATTCCTGATAATTACAAATTAAAAACATACATTTCACACTGACCAGCTTAGGGGATGACATACTTGCTTCACATCTGAAGAAAAACACTCGTAGCAATAACTTAAATGGATAGATAATATATACATTTATTTTACTAAATAGTTATTTTTCAGTCTATACATAATTTATCCTTAATTTGAAAATTATTTTTTACAGCTTGCAATTCAACACTAGCCATAGTTTGGAAGACTGTGACTGGGCTTCCTCAGTGTGTTTCTACCCTATTGCAGTATTAACAGGTGAAAGTAGTTAATTCAATAACGTTTGTAAGTGACAACCAAAACTTCCTTCTTTTAGATTTTAAAGACTGAAGAGAAGAGAGTCCAAGAGTCAGATGCTCATGCTATGACAAAACAGACTGGCCTGGCATGTCTGAGGCACAGTGTGGGCAATGAATATTGTAATGCTTGACACATAACAAACTCCAGAGAAAACACAGGTTGCTTTCACCCATGGAAAGGTAATGCATTACATAAAAGATTCCAGGAGCTCCCTTGCAGGAGCGTTTCAGTTTGAAAGCCTATAAAGTAGAGAAATAGCAGGGATAAAAATTCCAAGATAGATAGTAAAGCTGCAGCAGTAAGTAGTGTGCTGTCAGTCTCTGGATCAAAGCAGTGATAACAAGTGCAGCAGCTCAAGAAGAGTTTAAAGACCTGGGAAAATCAGCCAGAAGGGCAGTAATGGCTCCATCTGCCCACTAATGTGAACAGGTTGTAAATGATAGAGGACATAGCTTGTAGGAGTGGGTAAGGACCACAAACAATGTTTTGAAATGGGGTTGGTTTTAGTTTTCTAAAATATTCAAGAGGAAGACTGTTTTCTTTCTAGGAGTAAGTATGTCTGGCCCCTTTCAGCAGCTAGTTTTATGTCTCCCAGTTTTATGTCTTTGGTTATCCTCATAAAAGAATGTGGTCGCACTGTACTGTGAAATGCTTTCTCATCTCATCTTTTAAGTTACCAGACTGGGCAGGTCACTGTTTAGTGAGAGACACTAATATGACTAATTGTAGAGGGAGAGGGAAAGGTGATAATTTTACTGAATAACATGACACTCTTGCAAAGCCTAACACTCAGGTACTTACAGCTTAAATGCCTTGATTCCATGCCCAGGTATTGTTAGCTGGATGATGAAGAATAAAGGGAAAAGATAGCTTACATGAAATGTCTGCTTTTAAGAAAGGTACAGGATGGAGCAGAATAGAACTGCTCTTGCATGCTCCTGATCTAGGGCTGATCTGCAGCTGGAAGCAACTTCAACATTATTTACACACCCTAGTGGTCTGACACATAAGAAGAGGTGACTTACATTAGGGTAACTGGCTTAGATATCACCGTGAGCTATCTGCTGACTTCTGCTATATAGGTGGCAGAGCTGCTCATGATAGCTTTTGAATCTATGGTTTGCAACCTGATGTCTTAGGGATACTGAATCTGGTGTCTGCTGACCTAAAAATGGGGTGGTTGTTACAAGCCAGGATTGGCTATAAGACACACAGCTGTCCATGGGGCAAATAATTAGATCAGCTGTCTCAAGTTAGCCAAAATGTGCTCGTGAGTGAGTGTGTGCCCTAGGATCCTGTGCATTGGCCACGGGACCATGGCAGGTCTGCAGTCCTGTCTGATAGGGGCCCACTGAAATGTAGTTCTGGGGATGCTTGTTTCATGCTGCTGGCTGAACATGAGCCAGCTGTGCCCAGGTGGGCAAGAAGGCCGATGGCATCCTGGCCTGGATCAGCAACAGTGTGGCCAGCAAGACCAGGGCAGTGATTGTCCCTCTGTACTCAGCACTGATGAGGCCACACCTGGAGTGCTATGTCCAGTTCTGGGCCCCTCACTGCAAGAAAGACGTTGAGGTGCTGGAGCGTGTCTGGAGAAGGGCAATGGAGCTGGGGAAAGGTCTAGAACACAAGTCATATGAAGAGCAGTTGAGGGAGCTGGGAGTGTTTAGTCTGGAGAAAAGCGGGCTCGGGGAAGACCTTATCACTCTCTAGAACTCTGTGAAAGGAGGGTGTAGCCAGGTGGGGGTTGGCCTCTTCTCCCACGTAACAAGTGAAAGGATCAGGGGAAATAGCCTCAAGTTGTGACAGGAGAGGCTTAGGTTGGATATAGGAAAAATTTCTTCACAGAAAGGATTGTAAAGCATTGGAACAGGCTGCCCAGGGAGGTGGTAGAATCACTATCTCTGGAAGTTTTCAAAAAATGTTTAGATACGGCACTTGACGTGGTTTTATGGTGAACGTGGTGAGGGTGTTGGTTTGATGGTTGAACTTGATGATCTAAAAGGTTTTTTCCAACCTTCATGATTCCATGATTCTATATTGCTGCTTGGAAACTTTTCCAAGGAAGACCATGAAGTTAGCTGTAGAGCTAGCTCTCATTTTTGCCACACCATGGGAGCTTTCATGTTGAGCTTCCCTTCTTTGTTTCTCTTTCAGTACACAAGTACTGAAGCAAGAGCTGAAATTTCACCTTGTATATTTTGGATGAAGTATTTACTCAAGAATTTGAAAAATGTTATGCCACTTTTCCTAGAAAAAGGGTGTTAACAGTAATGTCTAACCCAATTCCAGGTGCAAGAATTATATTTTGCTCACCTAACTTCTTGCTACGTTGTCAATCTGCAACACCTGTCCTATTGTGCTCCGTGTTTCCATGTGTTGATAAACAGCTGCTGCATACCCTCTTCCTGTTCATGGATGAGTTGCTTCAGTCAATGAGACTGTGTAGGGTTTCCAAAGTTCCTTGGGATTCTTTTAGATAACAGACACTTAACGGAAGTTATTAATGTTAATGTGATGCCTAGCATCAAGGAAAGGTTTTTTTTCAGGAAAGAGGAGTGAAAGAATCATCAGGTTGTAATTACCAGAAAAGAAGACTGAGGAAAGTAATTAAAAAGAGCCTGAAACAAGGTGGAGCACTCCTTTGACTTAATATGAGGAAGACTGATTTCTCTCCTAGTCTTTGGCTGCACTGAACAGCTCTGTTTTAGCCCATTTTGAGGATCTGGTCCTGAAAAAAAAAATTAAGAACATAATTGTTTACTGCATGGAACTGATGACTGCAGGGTATTTCTGAATCTGTCAGCTTGGTGCTACTGAATGTGATTAGATGTTTATACGAATAAAAGATTCACACAGAATGATGACACTTATTTTTAGTGTAATGGGAGAGAAAGAAGTATAAGGAGAGAAAAAACCTTAAATGAGAAGAGACAAAAGAGACAAGTATTAATGCAGGGCAGAGCAATAGTTGGTGAGGGGAAAATAAGCTCAATATGAGTCATGCAAGTAGCGAAGTGTATGCTTTTGTAGGAAAGCTAGAGACCAAGATGAATGAAAGGAATTTAAAAGGACAAATATATTAAAAAAAAAAAGTAATTTTCTTCCAGAATTATATTAGAAATCCACTAGAGAGCTGTGGATTTCTATGATGAGCCTGAACAGCTCTGGAAGCTCAAGGGACAATTAAGAAGAGAAAATTAGAATAGAAATACTTTTCACACTGGTCTTCTGTACAGAGGAATACCTGGTGAGCTTAACCTTACCATTTGGTAAAGAGTTGGAAGGAGTAGAGATACTTTTATAGTTAATAAGCCCTTATTGAATCTCATGATTTAGCAGGCAGTGATACAAGTATGAGAATTGGACTCTGCTTGTAACTTTGCCGCATAATGCCCTTGTCTGTACTTAATTTTCCTGGTCTTCAAAATGAATATAAAGATAGTGGCTTTGTTGTTAAAGCAGTTTGAGATTGACCGACATGTATATGTAAATGTAGAGAGTATTAATATTATTAATATTTGGACTACATTAATCTATTAGGTCAGCAGTTAATTTCTTAGTATTAGCTGAATTACCACCCAGGAAAAAAAAAACCCAAAATAAATGTGATTTAATTTATCATTACAGCTATAATAAGAATCTGAAAGATTGCCAGTGTTCTTTTTATTGAGGTGGGAGAGATGGTAAGGGTGATCCAGGGAACTCATGACCCTCATTTAAGTGCCTAAGAAAATTGTTGAGAAAGTAATTATAGATGTCATTATAAAGTTATGCTGGTTTGCACCTGAGGTGCAAACCAGCATAACTTTCTCTAAGTGTAAACTTCCTCTAGTTTATTCTGTTAAAATTCTTTCAAAAAGTTAAGGTAGTGCACAATGGGAGGAATGTTAGATGCATTGTAACTTATTTACACTCCTAAAAAGCTTTTGTTGAAGTTTCTCAGAGGAGGCTGTTAGGGAAAGCTGGTAATCAAGGGGTGAGTCTTATAGTCATACTGCAAGTTTAATAACTAACTTAAATAGGAAGCAAAGAAATTGCAAATTTGTACTAGGGGAAATGGCTGGTCTGTCATAGTGGGAAAACGTTAATAGCAGAGCACCTCGGGGATCGTGCTGCTGTATGGAATGATGACAGTACTAAAGGTCTGAGAGAGAGGCAAAGCAGCTTGATTACCAACCCTTAAAAGAGATACAACATTGGTTTTGTCCATCAAGCATACGTAGATGAACTGGGAAACCTTCCAAGAAGAGTTTTCAAAGTGCTTAGTCGAGCTGAACCCTCAGTGTGAGGAAACCTCCCCTGGAGCCTAAGGACTTCAGTGGTGCCCAAAGATAAGACGGACCCAGGTATATAATAAATATTTGACAATATGTTCAAGTGTTTGTGGCAAAGTCATATGAAAGCCTCTTCAAGAGGCTCAATGGTGAAATAGTCAACTTTGCCTGAAGAGGTCAGCAGGGATTATGTCCACCTCTGATCCATGCTTGGAAAATAGCCTTGTTCTGGAAACAGAACAAGTTGGCTAATACAGGCCTGGCCTTATTGGCTGGGACAGAACCAGTTAAAAGCAGTGTCTTCTAGGATGGTTTTGTGCCAAGTTGTATTTATTCTTCTGATTTTTGGTAGTGGCCATGAGCAGATCCCAAGAGGGCAGAGAGCGATCCTTCTTATATCTTGCCTTTAAGCCTTCCAGTTTGTGATAATCAGTGGCCAAGGAAATTCCTCAACCAAAGACCTTCATGTTTAGAAACAATTCTAAGGACAGCAAAGGGAATCTGCAGTCTATTAGTTTGTTTTAATCCCTGGTTGAGCCCATTCCTAGTTTTGGTCTGCACCCACAATTGCCCAGTTTTTGGCAGTTGCATAGCAAGCAGCTTTTTCCTGTTGGTTTCAAACCGTTTCCAAAAGGCTCGGAGATGGCTTGCTGCAAAACCTGGAAAGAGAAGAAATACTTTTCTGCGTGTGACTTTACTACACACAATTTCCAGCTCCTGGTATCTACTTCCTCACTGTTTTGTCAATTGTTAGGCTGTCTCAGGAGATTATTTTTGTTTATTTTGTTTATTAAAACTCCCTAAACTGCTGGAAATCCGTGTAGCTTTCCTGCTGCCCACCCCCTACGCTTTGTACCCTTTTAACATATTAAAATGGCTCATTGGCAGATAGGACAAGGATCAGTGCAACACAGAGTAATCTTTGTGGCTGGGAGTAGTGAGAGATGGGAGGTGGAAAGAGAATATGGGAGCTCCTCTTTTTTGGTACCTGTGAGTTTTTAAGGAGTTTTGTGCCCTAAGCATGACTTTACATCTCCTAAATACTCATCCATCTATGTTTGTACATTCTCATGTTCAGAAGAGTTGTTCCAAAAACTAGAGGATTTTTACAGCTTTTGAGTAGTTCTTATGAAAACATGCAAGATGCTGAAAACCTGTAGTCAGATTTTCTCTGTTTGGAAGTGAACATGCATTATTTTCCCTTTTATTGTGGGGCTCCCCTGGATACCTGCATGCCTCTGGATACACATTTTTCTTTAGTGAAGAAATGGAGACGTGTGGGCTGATGCACAACTGAACCCATGTCTCCAGATGTGAAAAGCTAATACATTCAGAGACTGTTTTCATGCACACTCTTGAATATAAAGGAGACACATTGGGGGAAACACAGCAGGAACTCTTTATGTTCTGCAGCTTCCCAGCCTGTTCCTTATGCTCACACAGCAAACCTCATTGGACAGCTACTCTCAGGCTATTTTTTTTTTCCTATGGGAGCAGTCACTTCAGTTTAGCCCTTTGTTGCCATGTCTTCTGCTATAACTTTACTACCCTCTTAGATTTCTTAGAGCAGTCCTTCAAAGCCAAACTTCCCTTTTTCCAGAAAGGCACGTGGCAGTAAACATGGGGAAGGTTAGTGTGGGAAATGTAAATCTGATTGAAGGAGTGATAGTTTAAACAAACTTCAGCTCCGTTCCAGAAGGGCCTTTGATGCTCATGATACGCCCTGTTTATTAAGGTGGGAAGGGCACATGCTGCACACCTCTGGGACTGCAGAATTTAGTTGCTCTGTTTTAGGCTTCTGTGTAGGTGAAATGGCAAATACATGCCCTGTTTACTAGAGCAGTGATGAAATCTGATCTGCCGGCCAGAAGCATTTTGTTGTTAATCCCCTTCCCGCTGAGGCTTTGCCCTCCCGGGGTGGGGACGTGCACTGAGGTAGAGCTGGTTCCTCTTTGCCCCTGCTGTCTGTCATAGCACTAGCAGAAGTTTGTGTAGATAATATGGCTTTATCCACTTTAGCCGAAACAAGCAAACGTGGCCTCGGAGCAAGGATACCTGTTTACATGGTAGCAGAGAGCATTCATTACAACAAATTCTTTTCTCTCTTGTTCCCACTGCTCACCTCCTGGGGTCTCAGTTTTCATCGTGATTCCTCCAGTGAGAATTTTTTCTGTGTGAGTTTGAACGTGTGTATTTTCTTTTCATAGTAGAAGGGGAAAATGTTACATTGCACTGAAAAGAAATTACTTGGGGAAAAGTTTTCAGAAGTGATGTTTATTTCACCATCACTTCTTTAAAACTTGATAGCTATCTTTCATAATTAAAGTTTGTTCATTATCTGGTTTTACATCAGGCAGAATTTAAAAAAATTAAGGATGTGGGGCACCTTTCCATTCTTCATTGAACAGTTCTTTTGAAGTCTGTAAAATATTTAATGAATGGTTTGGGGATTTTGTTGTTTTGCTTTTGATTATTTTGAATTTTTTTTTTTTCTTTTAAACACATTCCTGTCAGTAGGTTATTTTCACACAACTGGGAAGATAGTTCTATTGCTTATAGTCTTTTTAAATGTTTGCAGTTCTGGTAAATTAGTAAACTTCAACTATGTAAGATGATCTTAAAGATCTTTTCTGACATAAATGATTCTATGATTATGGAAGAAGTGAAGCCAGAGCATGTGAAATAAATAAGACAAAAGGAGAAGAGAAACAAGCTGATGACCATGGTTTTTAAAGAGGATATAGTTGACATGAAAACTTGTGAACTGTATTTTGAAAAAGAAATAGTCATAATAATTGATTCATCTTGCACTTGGTCTATTTTCTAACCATGTTACCTCTGTGGAAGTTATGACAGTATAAAACTAGTGTTCTAGAATGAGCTCTATGCCATGAAACACTGCTTACTGGCAGTGCATACGTTCAGTTTGGCCTGGCCAACGAGTGCTGAGGTTTGACATCCCAGGAGAGAGCTGTGGATGTCAGCTGCTGTCCTTGCACGATGGTCCCAGCCCTGGCCAAACTCAGCAGCAACTGCATCCTCTTAGCAGGTTAAACTGCACTCGCAAGTTCTTCAGCCAAAACAACCCACACACACATAAAAAAACCCAAACCCAACAAAGTAAATCTGAACTGCTATAGTAAAATGTTAGAGTAGCAAAATCTTTTTTAAATACTGCTTCGAAAGGAAAAAAAGATCTGACTTCATTAACAGTACATGACAGAAATTACATCTGTTAATAAGAATTTAGCCAATTGATGGTTTCAGGGCCCACTCAGAAGTGTGATTTACGCTGTCATCCTTTTAGCTAAGCTAAACCAAACAGGATCAAGATGTTCTTGTTCCACAGGGGGATACCCACAGCTGCAGTTCTTCAGGGTCAACAGTTGTGCTTTAGTTTCACATCCTACCTTAATCTGAATTAGTGTTCAAGTCCAGGCAAGTACTTTCCTTGGAGGAAACAGACCCTGTTAAAGCAAACAGAAAACCAACTATGTGCTGTATGTGATTAAACGTTAAGTTAATTTCAACATAAATCCACCCACACAGTGATCTTGCTGTTACCCAGAGTTCATAAGACTTATCATTAGAAAGTGGAAACGTTGCTATCCCAGCCCTGCTTGTTGAGGGACACAGCTTCATGTCTCAGCCTGATCCCAGCCCTACCCAACCTCCTTCATGACCACAGCCAAGCCTTGGCAGAAAAAAAACACCACTCCAGCACACAGATTTGAGATGCAGCAGCTACCAAAATAAATTGTGACACTCTGCTTTCTACAGCTGTGCCCCATCACTGTCCTGCTGATGTGGAGGGTGCAATGCAGCAGCCCCGCAGCACCTGCTTGTCTCTGTACCTGAAACTCTCTCTTCCTCTCCCTCTCCCTCATTGACGTGGTGTCAGAGTAAGCTGCAGCACTGCTCTGAACTTGTTCTATCCAGTTTATGTAGCCAGCCTGTTCCTAGAGATACATTCCTGTGGCTGCCTGAAGTTTCACAGGAGGAAAAACCTTCTTGAGCTCCCCCCATGCCTCCCAAGCTGTTCTATAGGCAAAGGTCAGATCATAATTTCTTCGGCTGTCTGTTCCCCAGTTTCACACTATGTCTTGTGGCACAACTCAAGGGGGAAAAAAACCCAACACCTTTTATTTAAATGTGTGTTTATAAGGGAAGCTGTGGAATGAGAAAGGGCAGAATTAATCTTTCTAATTTTTAAAAATGTTTCCTTTCCCTAATTAAACATTTTTAGATAATCAAACCAAAGCGTCAGAATAAGAGGTGAGCAGAAGATTTTACAACTTTATCTATAACTTTATTTAAGAATGCAGAATTTCTTTGGAGTTCCGTGCTGTGAAGAACTTTGTTAGCTTAGGTTGCTGACAAAAGCAAAACTGTATTTATAGCACACGATCCAGGATAAGCAGATGACAGCTCCATTAACTAGCAGCACAAATGGCCTGGGACATGACTAACCAACAAGGGATCATGCTCCCCCTTAGCCCTCCTGGAGGACAGCTGGTGGAGGCAGCAACACTGACCAGATCAGTCAGGGCTAGGGGAAGATGGTTTTATCCTCAATTCCTCCTTGTTTTTAGGCAGTCAGGTCATGATGATAAAGCATCCCTCGTTCCTTCATGTTAAGATTATTCTTTTGGTCTGCACTGCTGTGGAACTGCTTACACTGCACTCATGGTAGGCTGTGAAAATTTATGCCTACAGAAAAATAAAGATAGTGACTCAGCAGGCCTTACTCAGTGCAGATTATGGGAAAGATTATGTATTGCGTTCACAGCTCCATGCAAGAAAATGGCTTGAGAGGTATCTATATCCCAGAATTAGGGCTGCTGGGTGTTTCAAGGCAACCACAGACAGGTAGCTGGAAATACTTGCTGAGGGAGATTGTGTATGAAGGTCAGTCAGTGTTGATGAACGAATACAGTTAAAGTGGTGACAGCTGTGTTCTCTGGTAAGAAAGCTGCTGAGAGTTGTAATTGTGGAAATGATACACAGATGCTCAGTGCTAGGGCTTAATGCTGCTCTGAAGCCTGCAGAATTCAGGTTCTGCTCCTGGGCATGCTCCTGCTAGTGGCTCACTTTCTCTGCAGAAGTACCTCACTGAGGGACCGAAACACTGTTCCCCTTGCTCACTGACCTGGTGGAATTGCTGCAACGAGGAAAGGTGGAGGGAAGGGAGACTCTGGGAATCTCCACCCTGTAGGGAGCAGAGTTAGAAGTGTGGGAGTCAGATGTGATGTAGCTCAGCTGGCTGTTTACTCTCCTAGGCATGGAAGAATTTGGGCTCTAGGAAATCATTAGGGTGGCTGCAAAAGGCTCTGCTCTGTGGCATGGGGAGGAGGGAAGCTGTATTGAGCACCCGTGTGCCTCCTTGCCCAGCTGTCCTGGGCTGTGCTTTGGTCTCTGGTGTCAGGCACTAGAGGGACATGTCAAGACATGGTCTTGCTTGAGACTGTGCCAATAGTGTGCATGTTCCCAAGTACCTGATCCCTTTCCAAATCATCTGTGGGAGCTCTCGTACCCCAAGAGGGGTTATTTGTTAATTAACTGTAAATGCTTTCCTATTCAGAACACTCCCACATAAGCTTAACAGCATCTGCTTCAGAAACCTTCCTCTTAGTGTCTTTAATGCTTTGGCTGGAAGAGTGTAAATCTGAGAATGTAAGAGGCCTTCTCTTTCTGGGTGATCATCATCTTGCTGTCTGGGTGTGGATGACCCTTCCACAACAGACCCTTCCTTGGTGTGGTAGAAGAGACATCATAAGTTGTGTTGGCCACTCACTTATCTCTCGGTGACATTTCAGTCCACATTTGGCTTAATAGCTTTTCCAAAATGCCTGCACCCCTGAGTAACAGAAAGCAGGGTCCTGAAAAGCAAATTGGTGCCCTGGTATTCAGAAACAGTGACTAGAAACCCAGCTCCTTGCTGCAAGGGGAGATGTGTCCTGACAGCACGTGGTCAAGGTGTCAAAGATGGTTACCCTTGGTTGCCCTTTCAGTATCCATCACATACCTGCAGTCTTGGCTTTACAGAGACCCTGTGGTTGGCCGAGCAGCCCAATGCACCCCTCAGTTGTACCTTTGCCCTTTTGCAGCATGAGCTCCATCCTTCTCAATGCAGCCACAATGTAAAACCAGGTCAAGTAGTTCTGTCCTGAGGCTCAGGCACATTAGTCCTGGATGCAACTCAAGCACAGTGAGTAAAGGTTTCCCCAGGAAATAAATTGGATCCTTAATAAGCAGGTGTTTCATGAGCTGATAAAAATGATCTCAAAGGCCAAGAATCAGCCTCACAAGTGGAGAGAGCAGAAATGATCGGCGGCTGTTTCTCCCGCTGTGAGTCAGAAATCAATCTGAGGATTTACTGCGAAGAGGGTTAAAACACTTGTAATTCAGTGTCTGCCAGTTTGGAAGAATAATAAAGCCTGCATTTCTGTGTTGGTATGGGGCAAATGCTGCAGAAACAGGAATTTTATTATTTAACTGTGCCTCCTACGTAAAGCTTGGGCGGGGGGGGGAGAGCTAGCAGGGTTGTGCATCATTAAAATGACACAAAATATGCTGCCACAATCAGAGTCCTGTGTATGTTGAAGACGGTATGAATATGCACATATTCCTTGTGGCCTTGCTACATCCATGGATTTCAGTTCGCTTGGCACACATCTGGGAGGGAGGAGGCTGCCTGAGCAAAACGTGCCATGCTTTCTGCCATTGAAATGGAACATGGGAGCGTGGGAGGGGTGTTGTTGTTTATTATTGTTTCACCAAAGATTTAATTAAATGATTGAAAGGAAAGGGAAGGAAAATGCAACTCCTAACTCAAAAAACGCTGAGCTGGGCACACTGCCTCTTAGGAGCAGGGAGACTCGGGAGCACTGCAGGGTCCATGAAGCCCTTCTGGATCATGTGTGGTTGTTTAGCGGTGGCCCCTTTTCCTTGTGTAGGAGTGCTCCTCACAAACACTGGTGGAAGCTGCATTCAGCTGTTGTCAGGATGAGGTGGTCCACCCACAATAAGAGACCAGGAATGACACTTGGAGACTTGGGGGAAAAAAAGAGCTCCTGGTAATTTTAATATTGGAATGAAGAGGACCCTTTATATCAAAGCACTGGATAAGCAACAAATCATATTAATGTCTCTTAGGATGGACTGAGCAGCACTTTTCCTGTTATACAAGTGAAAACTCTGATGCTGAATGACTGTAATTCTCTCCCAGAAATGGCGCTCCATGGATTTTCTCTGAGCACATGCCTAATGGTCTGTCTGATGAGATTTGAGTGTTTTCTGTTGTCTGCTTCTTCTTTTAAGATCCAAAGCACAAAGTTAAGAGGAAGTGAGAAGATATTTCTGGTTTTGTGTGTGCTGTCAGCAAGCCACCAATGCAGCCATGAAGAGCATTCTTCTATCTGATTTTTCAGTTCTATGTAAGCCAAAATTAAAGCATTCTTTCTGTTCTGAAGAGCTGACAGTTAAAGGGTTTCATTCAGAAAAGTATTTAAACCATCTGTATTTAAATAGGCATTTAAGCACTTCTTTGGATTGTATCCTAATAAGGATGCTTAGTTGAATGGGGCTGAAATAGAAAAACTGAAGTCAAGGTGTGTATTATATTAGTGGAAAACCTGGGGATGCCTGGAAAGCATTTTGCTGCTTCCATTTCAGTTTTGCTTTGTTTTGATTCCATTTTTGTTTAGTGGATTGGAGGGAGTCATGCAGACATAGCCCCAGTGGCATAGGGCAGGGAAAGGAAGCAAAAGGGTGATGTAGGTGATATACCCAGGGTTGTTCTGCAGGGGAATGAATGGCAGAGGTGTGAATGAAAATCAACTTTTTTTTTTAACATACGAAACAAAGATCTAACAATTTTAGTTCCCATATGGTTGTGAGGAATGAAGAGCTGGATCATTGAGTTCTTCTAGGTGTTTACTTGACTTTTGATACCCTGTGGGGTATAATCATGTGTGACTTCTATCAGTACTGGGAAAAAAAAAGCCAGCTCAAAAATAATGGGTTAAATTCTGACCCTTACCAGTCTAAGCAAAGTTAATGGGTTTACCCTAATGAGGAATGCAAAGGTTTAGAGGTTGTTTAGTTACTGGGCCTGCAGAGATTTCAGGCAGCATGACATAACTTGTATATCCCCCAGGTATATTTTTATCACCAGTCATGATAACATATGTCATGCTGCCACTCTGCCACTGTAGATGAAACATTTCAGTTGGTGGTCTGTGTGTTGTGCCACAGTGTGCTTCTGTGTAGCCTCCCACTTTTTCCAGAGGATCATGGAATGGTCTGGGTTGACAGGAACCTTTAGTTCCTTGAATTCCAGCTTCCCTGGCATGGCAGAGACATCTCTCACTAGACCAGGTTGCTGAAAGCCCCATCCAACCTGGCCTTGAACATTTCCAGGCATGGGTCATCTACAGCTTCTGTGGGCAACCTCTTCCAGTGTCCCATGACCCTCACAGCTCTGTTGAAACCCAGATTTTGTTTTGTCATCTCTATGTTTAAGGATCTCTTCCTTCTGTGTGTGTGCAAGGCCCCACAGATGAGCACATCAGAGCATCAGTACAACATGCAAGGTTCCCAGACTGCAGTGCAGCTGCTCCCAAGATGAAACCACAGTCAAGTCCCTCTGTTTCAGGAGATCTTTTCATTGCACATTCATTTCAGTGACACAACCAAGGCTTTACTCCTATTAGCATTGCTATGTCAGTGGAGCAGCACTGCTGGGTCTCTTTTGCCTGAACGCAACAGTCAGGTGGTTCTAGCACTGCTAAGTCCTTTGTAGTGGCTGTAATGCAAGAGGCAGAGAAAAGCAAACATCACAGTGGATCTGATCTGTGCTGAGCTGACAATAGCAGAGGTTGGAATCAATCAAAAATCACTGAGAGAGAACAGAAAGGCTGACTTAGTTTTAACCTCATTCTTCAAGTGCTCTCTCTGCCTGTCTTAACATGCAAAATCCCAACAGCCCCACTAAGGTCAAGGAACAGGAGTGAATACAGCAGTTTTGTCTGCCTTATCTACAGAAAGCACTTCATGCCTGACTGACCTGGGTGAGCCATGAACATGTTACTTGATTATAAACCGAGCATATTAGAGGCAGAGATGTTTTATAAATCTCCCTGTAAGTCTGCAGCTAACTTAAGAGGTCAGCAAAATTTTTTAGCAGCCAAACAGTTTGCACAGCCTGTCCAAGTATAAGCTGCCTTTATAAAGTCTCTGCCTACACAAGGCAGGCACAGGAAGCCTGCTCCATGTTCATGTTTGCTGAACCTTTCTAACATAGTGTTAAATATTGAAATTAGCCTGCAGTATTTTAAAGTTGTTGTTAAAAAACTAGCATGGCTGGTATGATGTAAATGGCTCAATAAAGCCAAGAAAGTCCTGTGCAGAGGTGAAGTTCTGGTGCTGCTGAAGAAAGTGGCAGGCCTTGTGCTGACTGCAGTCAAAGGCAATTTTACAGTTTGCAGTGGCTAGCAAGTTGAGAGCCAGGCCTGAGCCTGTCATTGTTCTCCATTTCCTGTCACCTTCCTTGTGAGGAGACAGATGCAGCTTTATTTGTCTTGCAGTTACTGTGAGCTGAGAGGAACAAGAGAGGGCTGAGGGTACATGAAAATAGCCTCTAAATAGTCTGTGCAGTTCTGTATAGGAATATACCCATGGCATGATTTACACATTAAAATCACAATTTGTGATTTGTTACTAGCTATTAGAAACTGTATAACTGTGTACGATAAACATCTCAAATTACTCTTTGCTACAGCTTATAATGCAGAACACACGAATTCTCTCTGAAGACCCTTACTAGGGTTAGGCTAGAGGAAAACGGGCATGAAGATGTAGCTGAATAAGCCCCAAGCTACGGTGTGTTTGCCATCAAGCTTTACATAGTTCTAATCAAGTGTACCTGTACTGCAAACAGACCATGTCCTAGTCTTTGTCTGACACGACTGTGCTTGTCCACATGACACAGTATTCCTGTGGTCAGCCCAGCATCATATGACCTGTTCTCAATAATTTACTTTTGTTTTGGCGATTAATGAATTTGAGTAGTTTTTCAAGTGACGGACTTTCCCAATAGTGAACTTGTTCCCTTCCCCTGGATTATGAAACAAAAGAAAAATTTAATCTACAAATATTAAAAGAAATGGGGGGCTGAGTGGTTCTGTGTTTTGTAAGGCACCCTCTGCTCTGAGATGATGTCCCACTATTTCCAGCAGTCATAGAGTTCATAGATCTTCACTCAGTATGGGGCAAGGTGACTCAGAACTTATCTTCGTGCCCAGGACTGCCTGCTTTTTGTTGGTCTTTTGCTTATATGAGAATGCAAAGCGTGAAGGATCCCATTTCCATTCCTTCTGCAATTTTCTGATGGCCAGAATGCAGCCAAACTCCTGAAGGATGATTGAGGTGATAGGGCAGATAAAAATTCCTACAGACAGGATTATGACACATGATTCAAAGAATTTCACTGGGCAGAAAAAGGGGATTCAAGTTCAGTTTTCATAGACCAGAGATGCCAGTGAAGTTGAAGAGCAGATTCTGTCTGGCATTATCACCACCCACTTTTTCCAAAGATGTTCTACTTTTCTAAGCAACCTCCCTTTTGCTGTAGCTATAAATAAGTATATAACTGTATGTATGTGAGAGATTCAGGTTTAAGCTTATATTTAAGCTGAAAGGTTATATATAACAGAACTGTATTAAAGATGACAAAAGCCTCATTGTTCTGTTCTTGTTTTATCTCAGTGTAGCATGCATGTTCCATGGGTATGTGTGCATACAGACAGATATTAACATATGTAGATATGCACCGGACAAAAAACCAGTCCAGATTCTCTATTTCTGTAATTGGTGTAATTAACTTTCATGATGCAAAGGGAGTAATTCTGTTATAAGGCAACAGGCCAAATAGGCAAAACCCTGTGTGTTTGCACACAAAGACTAAAATTTAAGTAAGTGTGTTATGTGGCAAAATGTGTAATTGCTAAGTTTGGTCATTTCAGGTTCACTTTAAGAATCTCATTTTCTAGACCTTGCCAAAGGATTTCTGATGCTGGTTTCCTCTTGGTGTTTGGAAAATAACCATATTTTATCCTCCCAGCAAGCTTCATAGTGCTTTTTTTATTAAGTAGAAAGCTTTGATCATTGCTTAAAATGGCTGTGCTTTTGGGGACATGGAAATGTTGGTCAAGTTTATATAGAACAAGGAAATTTATTGGCATGGTAGCTGTGAAATGCTTAGATGGTATGGATCACTTGCCAAAAAGAGCATGAGTTTAGGATGCCCATCCTTTGTTTAGAGGAGGCTCTTTGGTACCTTGCCAGGGATGTGCCTAATTTCCTAACTGAGAAGCAGGTTAATGGTGTAAGCCCATGGAAGACCATAGTACCTGTAGTTTGTTTTGCAGGCTATAAAGATCTCAGCACAGAGGTTTTGGAGTGTAGTTTCTTCACTGCTCTTTTTCTCTGCAGGCTATTAAGGAAGCAAACTAAACCAGCTAGAAACTGGACAGTCACCCTTGTGAAATTGTTGGAGAACATATCCCCCCACCCAGTCTTTGTTCAAAACTGCTTCAACCAGCCTGGCTGTCAAAGGTTCAGAGGGCTCTGTCAGGTCGAATGGAGGGACTCAAATGACTGTCATGAAGTTGGCTGACATGAAGCTGTGCAGGCAGCCTTTGCTTCTGTTCCACACTGCACAGTGGTGGCTACTGAGAACAGATTTTCCACATGGAGGATGCTTTTGCCTGTGAACATAGGGTTAGTTATTAGCACTCAACTTAGGAGTCCTGTGCCTGAGGGAAATCCATGGCTTTGAAAGCTTACTGGCCTCAGCTGAAGTGTTAAATGACTGTTTGTGAGCCCTTAGGAAATACCAAGTATGAAGTTTTAGTTTGTAGCTCCTTGGGAAAGTTCTAAGTTAATGAGCCTTTACCTTATCCTTGCTATGATCTAGCAGAGCACAATTACTTACTGCGGCTCATCCGACTCCTGCTAATTTCTTGTGCTTGTAAACTTGGCTACTTGTCTATGAACTCACAGACACTAGTGAAATCCACAGCCTGCCTTATTCTGTGTATCATCATCTTCTTCTTTTTATTTTTAAAAATATTTTTTATTTTGACTGATTTGACATCTGCTGCCAATCAAATGTGTATGGTTTTTAGGTTAGTAAGATTTTGTGGCTGGGTCAGCCATTTTCAATGAAAATTATTATTTTTCTTAGATACGCTCTGAGCCCAGGGGAGGAGTCTTAAGTTTTTGTTTTCCCTAAAGTTAGAGGTAGCAAACACTTTTTCTACTGGGCATGAATAATAGCTGGTTTCACTGCTGGTTAAGTGAAGGAGTCACATTTTGTGGGGACTACTGGTGCTTGTGGAGCCTGAATGGCAAGAGAGCAGTCCCTATGTATTTGCACAGCACTGGACTTCCAAGGCCATTTCTTTTTGTTAATGCTGTTTGCTTGTTCTTTTCAAATGATCAAGAATGGAGGTATAGCGAATGAAATCCAGCACAGAATTCACCACCAGCCACTCAACAGTGTGAGGCAGAGGAGCAGGGGAGAGAGGGTTCCTCCCAAGCATGACGAGAGTGATCAGCTGAAGGGTGACAGGCTTTCAGTATTCTGCCTGAGTGTCAAGTCTGGAAATGAGATTACAAACCAGTGACAACTGTGATGGCTGCTATTATGTGGACACCTGTTCACCCAGCGCTGGACATAGGCTAGCATCCATACAGGATGTTGAACAGTCACTAGATGGTGATGGCTTTTGGTTGTTATGCATTTTTTCTAGATTTGATCCAACAATTCAGACAAGATGCTCTTAGCTAGCAAAACAGCACTAGAGAGGACATGTAGCTCTCAAAGGAGTTCAAATAAAAAGGTTTGCTAATGAACCACAAAATCACTGTGTGGAATATATTTAGATTACTGTCACTGAAGTTTAACTATGTGTCAAGGTCTAAGGTAGCCACTAAAGAAATGGTTCCATCATCCAGTCATTAATATCATTGTGTTACTACTGCTTTTGTCGGTGTGTTTTACAAGTTGTCTCTTTCAAGTCTAATGGTAATTATTTTTCTTGCCAAAAGACTGTTAATTTCACTGGACAAAATTTGGACCCTGATGTGGACCCACCCAGGCGGGGTGGGTGGAGATGAGTTTGAGTGTGAAAGGAGGAGTCTGCTGACTTTTTTCTTCCAGTGGTTAATGTGTCTGTATGGCCTGTTGAACAATGAGCTGTGTAGTGTCCAGGGAAGTCCCAGGGTCCAAAAGTGGGGAGAATGGAGCAGGGAGGAAGCCACTCCAGTGGCCTAGACTTAACAGAGCTCCTCCAAAGTCACTGGAGCATGGCCTTTGCTGGCAGAAACTGCTCTGACTTCATCAGCATTGTACATCATTATCCTCAGAGACGTAAATAAGCATAGCTCACTCTGGCCCTGTGAATGTTTCAGGTCGCTGTGAAAAAGCCACAATGCTTTTTAAATGGTGAAGAGCTGGCTTATAAGACCCAAAACATACCCCCACTGATGTCTGCTCATAATTCTCTGCTGCTTAGGTATGATGCTCCTGCTATCTCTCTGTTCTTTAAATTGCTCCATTTAGTGCTCAGTTCAAAGTAATTCTCTTAATTTTGGCCATTTATTGCCCTCTCAGTCTCATTTCAGATTTTCTTTCGGATTTCTCATGGTTTTATTCTAGATTTGCTACTGCGATGTCCCTGTTCCTTGGTGTCATGTGATTAGCACATTAAGGTGAGTATCTGTCATGTTTCACTTCCAAACTGTACTAAGGATTTGCTATACAGGGGAACTTTTTCTATTTGTGCTTTCAAACGTTTTGCACGTCTTCTGTGTTACGGACTTTCCCCCATAATTACTGTATTCTTCATTTGGATTTCCTTGCATGTAGATGACATCTTAAATTTTACATTACATCACCAGCTGGTTGCAGAAGGACGTCAAACTTGAGAAGAAAATGTTGAGCTGTTGGAACATCATTTACAAGATCCACACTGTAGTTATCCTTTATCTCAGTGTTTTATCCCTGTTTTACAGAAAGGGTTAACAGCTGTACTTGCATGGCTAAAGAGAATTACTGGCCTGGCTGCTGATTATCTTCTCTGGTGGGTCAGACTTTCCAAGAATTAGTTTATTACAATGAGAACTAACTGTCTCTCTCATCTCTCTCTGCAATATTTCTCTCTCTTCTTTTTTCCCCTCTAGGGAAATATTTCAGACGATGTGCAAAACCTGCTTTATTGTTTGAAGAGGAATAGTTTTTGAATTTTAAGTGAAAACATAGTTTGTGAATTTCTCCTTGGGGATTTATCAATGGAAGGTTTTGCCTGTATTGCTAAAATGGATATATGAGTGTTATGTGGATAGCTGTTCCTCTTTCTTCATTGTATTTCTGTTGGAAAGTGGAGTCCAGCCCCCTTGATACTTGGGATAGTTTTCAGCTAGTGAGATATACACAAGGTGTTTAGCTCCATCTCTAGTTCCTGTATGCCTAGTCTGTGTGGATTTCTTGTTTGTGCCTTTGTGCTACCTCCACTTGATAGTAAATGGCAGAGAGGAAGTTTTCCTCTTCAGTGACTATGATATTGTTCAGTGGTAGGGTGATTAACGTTCAGTTAATTTTTTGTAGTGTAGAATATGGCTCTTCCTGCATGCTTTCCCATTGATCAGTTGCTTTAGATTTTTCCAGTTTCAGTTACTACTCAGTAATTTTAGACTAGTGAAATATGTAATTGTAAATGCTGTTTGGGTGCCCTAGTCAATTCTTTCCTTTCCAAACTTAAAAGGCCGACAATTGAATTGTTGCAGTTGTCACTAGAATCACATTTTGGGCTTGCAGGAAGACACCATGCTCATTTCCTTGTAAGACTTAAATCTTTTGACTGTCATTTGTGGGTGTCGTTTTGCTCCATGTGAAGCTGATTTGAGGGGCACTCCTTTCATCTTCCATGCTACTGCTGTGGGTGTCAGAACCCCAGGGCCGCCTGGGGTACTTGCATCTGCGGCCAGATCTCCCTGCTTGGTTTCTCACCAGGGTGTAGGACCCTGTCAGGGTAGTCCAACCTCAGGTGTGCAGAATTGTCTGTCAGGTAGCAGAGAATGTCACACTTGTCTAGCACCCTGATTTATTGTTTTGGTTCCCCTGAAGTACTTGGGCTGTTTCACATCCTGACTTTTATTATCTGCGGAATATTATCAGTGACAGATAATTTCTCTCAGTCACGGAGACAGATTTCAATTAATGCTTTCTTGAGTTTGAGACTGGATTATTTGATTCTATCTGCCTCCACCCTTTAACTCTTGTAAGCAAAATCTAAAAGCTGCAGGAAGGCTGCTGCCAAAAATCAGCTTTTCAGAACAGGAGAAGTCTTTAGTGTTCTGTGTTCGGTGGTGTGTCAGTTGTAAACTCTTCATGCTGATTTATAAAGCTTTGCATGGCCTTTGTCTGATGAAACTGTCTTGATAACCACCCACCGGTGCTGCCTTCCTGACTGTCTGTGGGACTGGATTTCATTCTGCCACTCAGAGCATTTCACCATTATTCTTCTGCCTTGTGAAATTCTCTCTCCATGATAAGAACTATCATTCCACTGAAGCTTTGTAAAAGAAGCCTGTTTTTTGGTGGAACTACTTGACACCAACAGCAAGATTCTCAGCTGGCATTCTGTTACCAGCGATGCGAGCGACATAAAGCAGCAGCTTTACCAAATGGGTCATGATTGTTTAGAAGTGTGTTTTTATTGTAATTTTGTAAGACTTCTTTTAAAGAGGCAATTAATGATGCAGTCATAAAAAAATTAAGGGCAGGAGTTGACTACTTGAGCTTTTCATTGTCATGCTGCTATTTATATATTGTTGTGTGATTGAGCAGTTATGTCAGCTGCCTCAGTTCTCATCTGTGGGAGGAAAGGGAGTATGTATCCTTCTACATCCTCTGCCTTAGACATACTGTAAATGTGCTGTGAGAATTGGTCAAACACTAAAATGTTTTGGGCTGAGTAGGGTCTGATGACTCCTCTGGGAAAGAAAGGTGTGACCCCACTGAAATGTCTTGAGTTGCTCTGATAAAATGAGGCAAAGGCCTCCCACACGAAGAAGAGAATCCATTACAAAAGCAAAGAGGCAATGGTTTAGTGCCAGGTCATGTTTACTGAGGAGTCCTCAGAGACAGTGTAGAGTGTGCCAGTTAGCAAGATCACATCATGATGTTTTGTTTTCCAGTTGTTTGTCTGTCAGCAAAACACCTTAGTTCTGTTACTGCCTTAATTTCTGTTCTCCCAACCAGCATGGACATTTTAATAACAAGCTGTTGCTTAAAGAGGATCTATATAAAATATAACTAAACCACCATTTTAGAAGCAGTGGGGAACTCCTTTGGCTGCTAGGAATTCCAGATTGTTTACATTAAGAAAACCTATATATGTAAACTTTTCCATTTAGGCTACAGAAGCAGTTATGCTAAAATCACTGGCATGGTAACATGGAGGCTTAGAGTTTGTTTGTGTTTGTTACAACAATTGTATTTGCAACATGGTAGAGGCATGAATGGGACTAGGGTTGGGTGACGAGTGATACCCCTACCACCACTCCCAAAAAAAACCCTCCCAAAACACAGTTCAGCCAGAACTGAATCACATGCATAGAGTGAGGACATGTGCTTCGGTTATTGCTTTATTCTGTTGTCCTGAACTATTCTTCCATGGCTGCTCAGGAAGGACAGAAGATAGCTGAGTGTTGAGAGAGAGATCCAGACCATTTCCAAAATGTTTTTCTGCTTTAGACTTTTTCTTGTTCTCAGCATTTTTTTTTCTGATTTTCCTTCAGTGTGTTGGAAGGAGCAAGTTTGTTTATGAAAATATTGTCTATACAGAAAAACTCTTCTAAGTGCGGTCAGTTTTTATTAACAAAACAGAAACTAGACAAAAAGAAGGTTTGGGGGTTTTTCTCCTCTGAAGAATTATGTATTGTTTTCCTTGAGGTAAATTCCCTATTTTCCCTTACCAAGTGGGAATCTTTAACTCCACAGAGCAGAATATTGATTTGTCTCCTACACTGAAATTGCTGAAGCATATAGGAAATGTGATGTTTGCAGTGTTTAAAAAAAAATTGCTTAATTATTCCCTTTCTCCCTGCTTATTCTGGTAACTTAAGGTACAAATTGAAAGATGGGCTGTTAACAGACATTGTTCTTCTTCGTATCATGCCAATTCAGAGGTGGGCATGCAACTCAGTCCCTCAAGTAAGAGCTTTTAAACTGTGTATGTGTAATGTGGAGACTGTGGGACTTTGAGCAACCTGTGAAAAGTGGAAGGTGTCTCTGCTCATGGCAGGTAGTTGGAGTGATGCCTAAAGATTTTTAGCTTTTTCATATATTTGTAGCTTTGTAGATTTATAATATATAGTTGTATAGTTTCTAGCACTTTCTTACCCTTTCTCACACTTTAGAACAGTGGCTAACCCTTTCTCACACATTATGTCACACTCTTGAAATTCTATTTAGTCTTATTTTCAAGAAAAGAATTTCTAACAGGGACATCTTGTTTTGCACTAGCATTTGGGAGACATAACAAGAAATAGGGCAGAGAACCTCCTGGAGAGACTCCAAGGGGCAGGCCCAAGGGTGGGTCACCAGGACAACCATTCTCCTATTGGATGTACTTGCTAGATATACTAACTAATTAAACTTATAAAAATTTTGATAATCTGACACTGTGGGCGTGCATATCTGTATTTTGTGCACCTGAAAGCTTTCATTAAAGAACTGCTCTTTGTTATCACCTCTAATATTATTTGGAAAGTTTCTTTCAATTCTAGGCAACAGGAGCAAGATGGTCTTTAGGGTTCCTTCCAACCCAAACTATTCCATGATTCATTATATTGAGTACCATACTTCCTGCAAGCACAGAACAGGCTGCCTTGAGAGATACTGGTCTCTCTTGGCTTCCAGCTATTCCTAAGCTTGGAGCTCAGCAATAAACAGGAGATGGTGCCTTCAGAGCAGAACTAAGTCCCTACTCTCTGCAGGGCTGTTGCTGTTGGCTGACAGCCCCCAGGACTTCAGTGCTCCACATGAGGTGGGCACTGGGTCTGTGACAAAAATGTTACTTTCAGCTCCTTGATGCTGGAAAGAAAGAGAGAAGAGGGAAAAAGGGCCTCAGAGTTTACTCAGAGGCGGAGGGTACCAGTGCTACTGAACTCAGAGCCTTGGTATCGCAGGTCTTTTTATTTTATTCTCCACTTAAAATGTGATGTACAGACACATGAAAATGGGATGTCAGAAGCCTAAATATATTATTGGGTCTGGCCTTTAATTTCAGTGTACTGTATTGATACTGCAAACAGATTTCACATTCATGAGATAATTACAATGACCATGAACTTCATTTAAAGTTATTAATATATCCCAGTGGGAATCCTCAAAGCTATCTAATAGCCAAGTTTACATTTTCAGTAAGTTCTTTAAGCACTCGTAGAAGATGACTGCAAATACAAATGCCTCAAATAACCTCCCTACCAAGTGTCAAAAGGCACCTTCTAAAAAGTCCACTAACCCTCAGGTAGACTTTCTGCAGTCCTCAAATCGCTGCTTCTTTCCCTGGAACTGGGTAGCTCTGTCCTTAATGCCACATATTCAGGCATTGCCGGAGCAGTTCTGCAGAGGGCAAGCCAGGCAAAGCCCTGGGGAAGTCACCAGGTGCCATGGTGGCTGGGGAGACAATGGCAGACTGCAACCCAGGTTTTAGGTAATGTAAAACTGAGGCCCTGGCAGAGTCTGAGGAAATGGAATAAGCCTCTGGTGGTGTCCCTTGAATGCAGGTCACCACATTCACCAACAAAACACAAATTTTAGATGCATACACCATGCATTGTGACCATCAATGTGACTGGCTTCTATGTCATGCCTTTCATACTATTGGTGCAAATCATCAGTACTTCTTTAAATTATAAAATCTGAAGAATTTTTGGCAAGAGAGCATTCACATTCCCACTGGCTTTGGTAAGAGTTTGCCTGAAGCCCAGGAAAGGTGACCATGCCAGGGCCTCCCTTCTCTTAGGCACTTTCAGTCTCTTTGGCCCTGCTCAGCCAGGTAAACCTCTTAGGTTTGTTTTTCCCCCTTCTTCTTTTATTTTTTAATTTTTTTTTTCTTTACACCAGACTGTTTCTTATAGTGGCAGTGGCCTACTCTCAATAGCCAACTTTTTCCACCTCTGCTCAGTTCCTGTAATCCGTAGATTTTTGTTGGCAAGGTAAAGTCCTTCTATGCAGGAAATAATAGGAGAACTAGGCCTGCAACCCGTGCTGTAGTTCTGTTCCTTGAAAAATATAGGTTCCTCCCTAAGAATTACATATATGTTTTGGATATATTGAATCTAGGGAACTACCATTTCTTTTCCTTTATTACATATCCATTGTATTGTTGAATATAAGGAAAATGTAATAGAACTGTCACACAAAAGAGGTGAAAAGGATAAAACAACACCCTTGGTTGCTTTTAAGCTCCTCATTCTGAATAGAAGGAGGGTCCTGGTTGGGTTGGGTTTTTCTGAGCTGATCTGTTTAGAGCTGTTCAGCTGCTGCATTTCAGTCGGCTTGATTTGCAAGATTAGGTGTTCAAAGTTGGAAAGACCAGCAGTGATACACTCCACAGGTAGAGGGACTTACATTTAGTTTTGAAATTAAAATTTTAAATCTACAGAAATGTAAAGCAATTTGGAGAAAGAATAGGGTCGGTGGCATTGGCTCTACAATTACTTTATTTGGGGATGGGTGGAGAGGAGGGAGACATGCCTTGCCAGTTGCCTGGGAGGGTTGCAGGCTGTATGTTCCCTGTGGAATGATCTGCATGAAATCTCTTATGTTGCTCTGAGCTTGAAATAATCAGTAATCTCTCAGCACAAGCCTCCTATGTTTCATAAAGGAACTAAGATCTGCAAAATATGTATTTCTCTTGTCTTAACACCTTCCTCTGCTATTTCTTTCCCTGCTCTGTAAGAAACTGTTATTCAGAAAGAGCTGAGATACAAGCTCATGCTTCTGGAGGTTGAATAATGGTACAGACAGTGTCTTACTGTAGTTGGTTACGTATTGGGTTTTTTGCTAATAGATAGTGGGAGAAAAAGTAGATGAAGGTAAACTCATTTGTCCCTTCTGCATAACCTTATCTCTGGCTTCCTTCATTTCCCATCTTTTTTCTTTTAACACATTGCATTTTGCATCCATATTGTCTCATGCACAGATTCTGGGCTTTGCGACTTGCATTAAATACAGGCTTTATTGAGATTTCTGTTGTTGCTGTTTGTAGGCTCTAATTAAGTTCCTATATTAAAAATGCGATATGCTGAGCTCTCAAGCTGCTTTCGGTGGCATACAGGGCACCAGCACCTATTGCTGCCATCCCTGGAGGAGCCAGCAGTGGTGCAGAGTGGACCCTCTGCAAGCAGGGGCAGAGAACCTCCTCTAAGCCATCCTTCCTATCACTCTCTCCTCCTCTCTCACGGCTGCATACACACGTCGCCAGATAGTTTTGCTGTCTGCTGCTTCTGCTTTCTGTTGCTAAGTGAACAGCTCCAGCTCACACACAGAGCAGAGCCAATAGCATCCTGACCTCCGAAAGCTGCTAAAAGCTGAAGAAAGGGAATCTAACGGTGCCATCTTTTCTTTGCTCTCCTCTCACCCCCTTTTCACAGGGAAGTGAGGAGGGCAGAGGGAGAATACAGGATGGTGGAGATAATTCATAATAACCCCTCATGTTCTGATGATACGTGCAGTAATACCTGAGGAAAGAAATAGAATATTATGCTCCTTTGTATTTATACACACACAGAGGCAAACATGTTTTTCCTTGTGCTGTGAGCTCCAAGCTGTGATTAGGAAATGAGTTAACACTGTGAAGTTATTTTGTTGTGCTCTTTGCAGCTGTTAATCTTCTACTAATCACTGACATTGGAATATATCGTGAGGCTTATCTTTCCCTCGACCAGAGAAACACTGAGCATTGGTTCAGCCTTCCTGTCACTACTCATGACACATTTTTCACCTTACAGCTATTGTTTCCCTGCTCTCCTTCCAGAGTATTTGGGGAGAGGGAATTGCTCAGCACACTGCAGACACTTGTGTGATGGCTGTAGTCCCAGTAAGCACAGAGCCACGTGGTCAGTAGCTATTGGAATTGGCCATTTTATAGTCATATTTTGTTACAAAGAAATTTGTTATGACTCCCCTCTCACAAATGCAGCACAAGATTTCTGTGATTCAAGTAGTAAGATAAAGCACGTGTTTGGTAGCTTAATGTTCAGTGGGAACCAAGTGTAGGTTGTTTTGTATATGAAGTTTTTCCTGTTTAAAGATGTTTGCATCTTGAGCACAGTTTTTTAGGCGCAGCAAAGAAATGAGTGAATTTTATCTATAAACCATCAGTGCCAGTGACAAAAAGTACTTATGTTTGCCCTATGGCTGGATTGAGTCTGCTGGTGTTACGTGAGGAATATAGCACTCACCTTGCCTCTAAGCAGCAGTGTGGATGATTGCAGTTAGTTCTGGATCTGGAAGGAAAAGACATAACCTTCTTGCTAAGTGTAAATGAGATCAGCATATCCAGTATTATTGTTTGCATGTCACAACCACCAAGATTTCCCAGCTGCAAACCTTAAGGCAAATGGTGGGTTAGATGAAAGGTATCTATGGAGGGACAGTGGTTGGTGGGATGAAATGCCCCTCAGAACTGGTGGTTGGACCTGATGAGCAGGGTAAATTAGTGAAACTCGAATACTCCATTAAAGAAATTAGATTTTTTTACAAAGATTTTACTCATAAATGACAATTGATCCACTTAAGCCTCATCACGATTGTTAACAGTTTATTGATGGCTCTGAGCAGTAGCAGTGAAGGATCTCCTGTGATAATCTAAAAGCATCAGCACAGAGCTCTGTCTTCTCCAGTTGCACCAGAAGATGATGAGCAGTGAAGTCCACAGTATATTAGGTTGTACAATGTAATCCACAGGTTGTAGAGAATGTAATAAATCACATAGGTTGGACTGAAGGAGAGCTGAGCTTTCCCTGTGGTACTAGAGTGGCTCTGCTGCAGCATCTCCTCCTGCAGTGGAGAGCTGAGGGCAGGGTGGTGTTTGGGGAGGATGTCAATGTCCAGGTAAGGATTTGGGGGCAAAGACTGTTCTGTCTGCTAGGGAAGAGCAGCCTGAAATTGGAATGAATCTGAGTGATGCAGTAGTTTAACATGGGGTCAGCAGTGCTTCACTGGACGTTCCTTGAAACAAAAGGTTGCTTTGCTTTTACACTCAGGTACCTTGTAAGTCACTCATGTCATTCGCCTTAACATGTCACAGCTGCCACTGTGCCACTGAGCACGGACACAATACCAGTCCTTTCAAGCCAACAGAACCTAGCTGTATGTGGCAGACTTGTTTAGTGCTTTGTAGAGCTAATACTGTGCTTGTCTCCTTAGCCCAGCTGATGACTATAAAAGAGTGACAAAACTTGGAAGAGCTTGCCACAGTCAATAATTTTGCATTGTACAATGAAATATGTTACAGTTGTCACCTTTAATTAACAGATGACACGTTGTCAATCTGCAATCAATTGAATTTAATTTTCAGTTTTGAACTCCCATTGCATTATTACCAGATTAACTGTCCTTACATTAAAAAAAAAAAAAAAGCATAAAAGCATGGAATTGTGCTTGATAAAAAATTGTTCTGATCTATAGGTTTCAAGAAAACAAAACAACTCAGGGTGAAGTCTCATTTGTGTCTCTGCTCTCAGAATCATCTTTCTCCCTTCATGCAAAGTCTCAGCAGATTGTGAAGGGTGTAACAGGTACCTGAGCCTGTAGTCAATGTTGGGGGAGTCCTGTTCCATAAGGAGTCACTTTCCTTCATGCAGCTTGGCAGCTGAGCTCTCCTAGTCTATTTGTAGCCCTGTTCCTCCTCTGGCTGCTCCTGCCTGTTCCTCACTGCCCCTGCCTGGATGGTGCTGCATGAGCTGGTGCAGGGCGGGCACCTAGTACCTGTCACCTTCTGCAGATTTTTTTAAATTCTCTTGTACAAAATTCACTCCATACAAATCCATTTGTCTATCTTGGCTGTTGTGTTGAGTGGTGTTCCCAGTCTGCTCATTGCCATGGTATCTAAGCACTTTTTCGTATGTTCCATCTGAAATTTACCATGTGTTTCAAGCTTAACAAAGTTCCAGTAAGAGGAAGGCCTGGACTGAGGAAGAAATGACACTTTGGAAGAGCAGTTAAAGAAGAAAAATAGGTTCAAATTATCCTAGTTGTTATGTTATTCCTTCCTTCTCCACAGAGGATTTATACAAATGAAATTTTGATATGCAAACTAAGGCTGACTTTTGTCAGTGCAGTTTATCCTCTGAACCTGGAGTTTATTGATTGCTCTGTCACTTCCCGTAACTGCACCATTCACTAATTTCCTCTGCCTTTCTCCTCTTTTTCTGCCCCCACACAGCTCACTCAGGCTTTGTCTGTGTTAGGCAAGCTTGCAGTGTAAATAAATTGATGTATCAGTAGCTGCACCATTGTAGGCTTCTCTAACAAGCAGCCTTCTGGCACAACAGGAAACCCAAATTGTTTATTTCGTTTGGCAATTGAATCTGATTAGGCTAATTTGGACTACAGCCTTGTAGTGTGCCCATTTAAAGATTTTTCACTGGTGTAACTGAATCTATGCACGTGCCAGTATAGTTTTTTCTCTTTGTGTTGCACAGTCCAGTAGTAGAGATGTGGGTTTTGAAGCTCCCCATCAAATGGTTTGGTTGGTCAACTCAGGTTGCTGGCAGGCGGCAGTGCCCTCACAGTGTTTCAGGGACAGCGCATGGGTGCCTGTGGCGATCCTCAAATTCTGGGTGTGGTGATCCTCAAATTCCCCCCTTGCTGGTGCACAGCCCAGGTGCAGGTACACAGTTACCCCCTTGCTTTATGTCGCAATATGAAGGACTTTGGGGTTTGATCCCACTGAGGTCTGCGTGTACCTTTGCACATGTGCACGTGTTCACACAGAAAGCACACTCTGTACCAAAAGTCTTATGGAGAAGAACAAATATTGACTTTCCCTTGCTTTGCACATTACACAGGTGGTTGTTTCTGACCTGCCAGGTTGAAAGTTAAGCCACTTTCTATAGAGTCAGAAGAATATACTTGAGGTCAAAGTGGAGAAACAGGCTGACTTAGTTTTGCCTTCTTGATGTTCAAAACCACACTGTACAAGGGAGAATCTTACCATTCTGTAACTGCTGCTCATGATTGCTTGAATTTATATAATTCCTCTTGTCTGGAGACCTCCAAATGCTTTAAAAACTATCCTTGGTGCAGGAGAGTTAATTTCAAGACACAAAATAAGTGTATGTATTAGAATGTAATATAAAGTCATCTGTGGCTCTTAAAATATTTAACAGCATAAAGTGGATCATTCCTCCCTGATTTTACACAACTGTGTGGAATTCATATAGTGTCATACACTTGCTATTAATCACACAGATAGAACTGTCATCTTTGTGGGCTTCGCTGGAATTGCTAAGGTGCCCTCTGCAGAAGATACTGTGGCTAATGTTCTCATTACCAACTAATTGGCTAAAGAGAATTCTCTCACATTGCATTTAGTCTGATGGATATTTTCTATCACCTGATGGGTGGAATGGACAGCCAAACCAATTATCACAGCAAAGAGTGCTATATACCCGAAAATTTCAGGCAGAGACAAAAGACCCTTGTAAGATTATGTCTAGTCAGTGCCAGCTGAGATTTTGTTAAACTATGAAATGAGTTTGGGTTCTTTTGTTAAAAGTACAACTCAGAATACTTTGAAGCTTCTGTAAACCAGGCAGCCCCTGTGCTGATTTTGGTTTGTGATGTTAGTGCTTTGACATTAAGTGACCTTAAGTGGGTGTGGAGCGCTAAAAACAAATGGAGGCATCCTGAGGTGTTAACAGAGTATTCTGGAGAGTTTATACCTAAATGAGCCTTGTGATTCCGAAGTGCTGGCGTATGTGCTATTTACATAGTAACCCTTAGATGTAGCCATTATTCAAATTTTTTTTGTGCTTATTTTCCTTTCATGTAGCTCTAACATATTTGAAGGAATGTTTGCACAGTCAGTAATTGAGATGGAAAGTTGTTTGGTTCTTTTCTTTGTAGTTAACGCTTTAATTTTTGAGATCTTTGCTTGAAATGCAAAAGGTAATTTTCAGGAGTAAGGGAGAACATCGTGTACAATTCTCTTGCAGGCCTAGCTTTCAGTGCTCTGGGAACATTCTCTGTTTTTCCAGCATTCGTGGCAAAGCTAAAATTCCTTCTCTCTCAGCCTGGGAAGCATGGGCTCTGGAGCGTAGCCTGTCTGCCCTGTGGCCAGTCCATGTACCTCAGCACCCAGAGCCTGTGGTGCTGCTGCTCTTTGTCTGTGAATCCTTCTGTTAGTGACTGGACTGATAAAAGGAGAGATATGCCATGCAATCAAATTTCGATGAAGAAGGCTGAGGAGAACATGAGAACTAATAAGAATCAATAACCAGGACAGAAGATGGCAAGAAGGCCAGTGCCCCTTTGTTGGGCTGGGAGTAGAAGCCATGTGGGGTTAGTTACTCTCTTCTCCTTCTCCCATCCTCTCCCAGCCCCAGCACTGTTCCCCCAGTGACACCACTCACCCCGACCCGGATTCCGGGGGCAGTGCCAGTTACCCCGAGGGCTGTCCTGAGCAGCTGGATCTGTTCGCAGCGGGGAAGCAGCCGAGGCTCACACAGGGCTCAGCAGCTTCCAGGTGGCAACGGCGCGGGAAGAAGCAAAGAAGCGGACGGGCTCCAACACAGCTCCACGGGAACGGGGTTTATTACGGGGTGATGAGGGTCCGAGACCGAGATGCCGAGAGAGCCCCGAACAAAGGCTGACAAGGGTTTAAAAACCAGGGACGAGAAGGGGCATGGAAACCCTAGGGAACCAATAACTGAGGGCCAAAGGGGTGTCACAGAGGTGGGGAAATACCCCAAGGCCCAATGGGGAACAAGGAAGGCAGGGAGAGGGAGCAAAGAGCCAATGGGCTACTGAGGAAGGTAGAAAGTTCGGGAAGATAACCAAGTATAGAGGAAAAGGGAGGGGAAACAAGGATCCAATGCCCAGGGAGAAATCTACATAAGGGTGCAAAGGCGTCTGGGAGAGTTCTATGTTGTCACCCTAACCCAGAGTTTGCCCATTAACCAGGTCCCACTACTGGAGCCTACTGGCTACTAGCCTCTGGCTCGTGTTAGATAGCCCAGGGATGACCTGCCACACCACAACACCCTAGCCTTTCAGTCCTTGGGGTGTCACCATAAAGAGCTGCCTTCCTCTTTCTCCCGCGCAGTAGACGCAAGATGCTCTTCTCAGCCCCTTTAGTGTTCAGGTGTCTCCTGGAAGCAGAGATCTGCCTCTCTGATACTGTCATTTACCATGGATTCTGGAAAAACATGCTCTTAGAGAGTTGGCTAGGAATCTCACTTTTAGTAATGCATTCCTTTTTTTAAAGTCAGATAATTTGTAGCAGAATAATTTTAAATAAGCTTTCCTTGCTTCATTAAAACTGTAATGAGAACCAGAGGAAAAGAAATTTCTCAAATAAGGGTGGGTGACATGGAAGAATGTAAATTCCTTTTCATATACAAAATGAAAAGTGTGTGTGTGCTTGTGTTCTTTTTTTGTTCTGTACTGTATATTCTGGCTCCTTACTAGAGGGGACTGCACAGGTGGTCAGGTTGAGCGTTTGGGCTCTGTCTCCAGGAGGCTGTAATCCAAATGGATAAAGGGAGAAGGGCAGTGGGGAAAAGCCAGAAGAAAAGGAGAGGCTTTCCATGAGAAAATCACGTGACTGTGTGCATGCAAGTGCATGGATTGCAGCCTCTCCAAGTGTTCTGTTATTGAGAGGTAGAAGCCAATGCTCTCAAAGAGCACTTGAAGAGGGCTGAGTGGAGCTGAGGGAAAATGCATTGGAGCATTGAATTGTCTTTAAATCTCATCATCTTTAGCTCTGCATGACTGGCCCACAGATTTTATCTTTGGGCCGCTGCAGAAGTGAAGTAACAGAAGCACTGGGTACTGCTGATCTACAGCTATTTTGAAAAAGACAAGTTTTAAGCTAAGCATTTCTTTCATCCTTGCTTCTTATTGACTGAGAAGGATGATGGAAGCTGGAAGCATTCTTTCCCTGTATTTTGGGTAGCAGGAGCTTTGTAGAGAGTCTGCACCCTCCTACACACTGGGAAAAGCCAGAGAATGTGTAACTCAACATGACACAAGGGCTTGTTTGTATTACTGAATGTGTCCTCTTGCATTAGTATGTAGATTAATTGATAGCCAGTCTAGGAAACGTCATGAATGTGCATGCTAAGTGTTGACGCTGCTTTGTTGTTTCATGAATACTCCAAATAAAGTGGACCAAAGGGCTAAGTGCAGTTAGTAGCCCCAAGAACAACGAAGTACTAGTATACTGTGGTGACAAACCACTTAAAAATGCAGCAAGCCTCATCTCTTAATTCCTTAAGCAGCTCACTCTCCTGCATAGACGGGCTTTGTTTCATGCTTCAAAGTTCATTTCAGTTCATTCTTGAATATAATGCAGCCCCTTATAGACTGCTCAATAATAAATACCTCAGAATAAAACTTTAATGATAAAATAGACACTATTCTGATCAGAATTAGACCAAAGCATTTGCTGTCAAGCTCGAGTGGGGGAAATTTGGTGTTAAACTTTACGGTTCTATTAGCATTTTAATGAAAAGACTTCCTGGGCATTCTCTTAAGGTAAAGAAATGACGTGTCTCTTAAAAACTATATTTTATTGAGAGATGCAACCCAAGATGCAGTAAGTGCACTCCTGAGTAAGGAAAAGGACAGTTTGGGCCAAGGCTAAAATTACAGTCAGCAAAGAAGCATACATTTGCTTCTTTCACCTGCTAATAATGTGTGATTTTCCACATAATGGCCATAACCAGCTGAAGTGGGGTTTTATTTGGCATGAACAATTGCCCCTCATTGTTCTGGGTGAACCATCCCAACTTTTTTTTCTTAAAAAATAGAATTGTATTTTAAAAATTTGATTGTAAGTCTCTGTCCACCCTACCTGGATTCTAGCATATGCAGCCCTTGATTGTAGATAGAATTATGCTGTGTGTGAAGAATTATTCAAGATTTCTTGACTTAAGTCTTCTGGGAGATCTCAAAGTGAAAACTGCCCAAATGTCGGGATGATGTTGCTCCCTTCAGATAAAGCAGCTGAGGCTGAGTTACTTTTCACTGCACAATCTCTGCTTGCCCTAATGTGAATATAATATTTTTCACTTTGTGTGTGTCTTGTAATTGTTAGCTATGTGTATTTTCTGTCAGTGTTAATTAAAAAACTGTGATTAGTGGAACAGGTAATGATGTCTTCTTTGAGACATTTGGGCTCTGATTCAGTCCTATGAACTCTGCCATTTATTTCACCATGTCTAGATTGCATTGGATGTAGTTTTCATTTTAAAGTAAGCATGTTGATGACTTAATTTTTTTTATATAGTCATGTAAACTGAATGTCTATAGGACCTGCCAGTGCTGTTCAATTTGGTTCTGTGCTCTTGGCACCTGTGCCACATACTGAATGTTTCTGGAACAATGTGAAAATGCCCATCCTTGGGATGCACAGCTCACGTTCAGTAATATCAGAATGAGAAAATATCCTCCTTGATTATTTAGTCAAGTCAGGTGAAAAAAGACCCAACAGAAGTAGGCATGCAGAGAGCTAGAACATACTAGCACTGAAAATTAGTTTTAATAATTACCTCTTTCAGAATATTTATGTAATAATTAGATTACCCACCCTTCACATTTGCAGTCAGACTTTGCTGTCCTCTTCTCCAGCACAAATTCACAACAGTGTTCTTAACTACAAGACAAGTTCCTTGGGCTTTTGGTTCCAGTTGCTCTTTCACTTTCATCTAGGATGAATCTGCACAACTGTCAGTAGTGGAGGTCCCACTTTTGGACACTTGTTCCTGCTGCCTTCTCATGTCAGCAGCAAATATCGTACAGTCACAAAATAGACTTGTAGGGCTCATCTAGTAGAAAATAAATTCAGACCCCTGCCCTACTTGTACCTACATGGTGTTATGATGTGTTAAAGTGGTTGTATGCTGGCACCTGAATACTGTGAAAACAGCTATATCTGGGTCCTAGGCTCTGTTTTGGGAAACTTAATTGAGGATTGGCATCACATTCTCAAAATAACCCCTTGATGACAACGTACTTTGCCCAGAAAGCTGGCCATCTGAATTACAAAAAATGTGGGTGATGGGACATAGTCAAAGGCCATGCAAATATGTAAATAAAACCTGTGTAAACACAGGGCATTCTTATTTTGCTTTCTTCATAATTTTAATAATACCATGTTTTGAGTTGTAGGCAAGGCCAGATTGGATGGGGCTTACAGCAACCTGGTCTAGTGGAAGGTATCCCTGCCTCTGGCAGGGGGATTGGAATGAGATGATCCCTTCTGACCCAAACCGTTCTGTGATTCTATGTGTTTCCATGTAGGCAAGAGAATGCATAGCTGCAGAAGACTATAATCAAAAAAGCAGAGTATTAGCAAGGCTTCAAATGCAGGGAAAGGGTGACCACGTAACTTAACTGGCAAAGATTTTTCCAGTCATAAGATACCAAGTGAAATGTGCTGTTATGAGTTGAAAGATGGATGTTTTATTGATGTCTTCGTTTGAAAGACAGGTGCCTATCAAGGAGGGCAAGAACCTCCCTTGGAATGGAAAATATGACCTCCCTACCCTCCAAAGGATTATAACTTTGAAATTATGGGGGTTTCAGGCAAAGATATGGGAAAAGGAATAACAGGTCTTTACTAGAATATATATACATGTATAACAAGGTAAACAAGCAACAGCAGCCGCAGCAACAGACAGAACCAGAAACCCAGTGACAGCCTCTCGGCCGCAGGCCCTTTCCCCTTCGGTGCAGTTCCGCTCACAGCCGGCAGGGGCGCTGGTGGCTCCCGGCCGGGCCGGGCGGGTGCGATGGTTCCCCCGCGCCTGCAGGGGGCGCTGTGGCGCGAGCTCGGCTGCCTCTCCACATGGCAATGGCGGCTCTGCCAGCGGGAGAGAAAGAGAGAGAGAAGGGGCTTTCCTTTGCAAACTCACGGGGGGCAGCCGATCCCACTGCCCCTCTGGGCCATGAAATGGACTATAGCAGGAACCTCGGAGCAACAGCTGGAACGGCAGAGGCTAGCACACCCGGGGTGGCAAACAAAGTGGAGCAAAAACTCCGAAGCCATGTCAGGAGCCACAGGGGTTGGGTGGACATGGGATGTCTGGTTAAAGTGTAGCAAAAAGCCCAAAACAGCAGCAGAGAATGGTGGGACTGGGCAGCAGCCGCCAGGCTCCCACAAGCAGCCAGGAGATGCTCCCTCCGGAGGTAAGTCGGTGTCCCAGGTTTTCCCCCGAGGCACCCAAGCAGATGATGAGGGTCCCTCCCAGTGAGGTCAGGTGTTGAAAAGGTCCCAGTTCAACGGCCGCTCTTACGAGCAAAGGCTCACCCATGGTAGGAGAAGCAGTAAAGGACAGAACTCCACCGTGGCAGCAAATTCTCCCTGTAGTAGCAGCCCGGCACCAAGACCATGACTGTCTCCCCTCCAGTCCCGGTCACGAGAGCGAGAGAGCAAGCGAGGGCCGAGCCCAGCCCCTCACCCCCAGCCAAAATCTCACAGTATCTCTGCACTTCCCAAGAGAAAGCGCCCCAGCTAAGACATGGTAGTGAACTGCACCCTTCCCCCTACCCCTCCTCCCAGTCACATCTTTTGTCTCTTAATTATCATCACTATCATCTCTTAGCCAACAGATGGGAGAAAATTCCCTGAGAGAGCAGGAAGAAAAAAAAAAAATCCTAACCTCCAACAATTGACCAGGCAGAAATGGCAGTAGGTAAATAGAAAATGAGGACAGAATTGTAGGACAGGCACCCCTCTAACAATACAGCCTGGTAGCTCAACAGAGTCAAAGCAGCATTTACAGCTCAAAGTCGATACAAAGAGGGTATTAAAAGTGTTTGTGGTTACAGTGGAGCAAACCTTAGAATCCAGACAAGGTCCTGAAAGCCAGGTCAGAGTCAAGATATGAGCATGATCTTGGCAATAGGACAAAAAGCACAGGTAGATCTTCAAAGTAGAACACCAAGGGATGAAGGCAGAAAGGAAGACAGGGCTTATGCTGCAACCATCAACTTTCATAATTAGTTTTAATACTTTTTTTTTAGTAAAAAGTCATCAGTCATCTGATAAAAGGATTTATTGCTGTTCCTTGTGTGGAGAGTGATAAAAAATAAGTGATAGTAGGTAGTATCTATGGGGGCTTCTGCCCAACTATTCCAAACAACTTCTGTTGCTGTAACGATTTAATTTAAAAAAATGTTTTTACTTTTTTTGTAAAGGTTGTCCTGAAAAGATTTTACTTTGCATGTGGCTTAAATCATTTCTGCACAGGCAGGGAAGTTATATATGGTAAGAGCAAATATTTAGACTACCATTACCTCTCTTGCAAACTAAAATATACAGTAGTAAATCAGCACCTCTAAAGGATCTGTGCTCAGGCCTGCTCAGTGAGGGCTGCTTGATCTTGGAAAATGTATCTCATGTCTTCAAGAATTACAGAATTGTTAAGGTAGGAAAAGACCTCTAAGATCATTGAGTCCAATATTAACCCAGCCATTGCCAAGCCCAATGCTAAACCATGTCCCAAGTGCCACATCTACACATCTTTTACGTACATCCGGGGATGGTGACTCCACCAGTTCCCTGAGCAGCCTGTTCCAGTGCCTGACCCCTCTTTCAGTAAGAAATGTCCCTTAATATCCAGTCTAAACCTCCCTTGGCATGACTTGAGGCTGTTAACTCTTGTCCTGTTTGCTTATTAACTGGGAGAAGAGACTGACCCCCACATGGCCTCAACCTCCTTTAAGGGAGTTGTAGAGAGTGATCCTCCATTTTTCCAGACTAAATATCCCCAGCTCCCTCAGCTGCTCCTCACTGGACTTGTGCTCCAGACTCTTCCCCAGCTCCATTGTCCTTATTTGGGCAAGCTCCAGCACCTCAATGTTCTTCCTAAATGGAGGGGCCCAGAACCGAACACAAGATTTGGGGTGCAGCTTCACTGGTGCTGAGTACAGGGGGACAGTCACGGCCCTGGTCCTGCTGGCTGATCCAGCTGATCCAGGCCAGGATGCCATCGGCCTTCTTGCCCACCTGGGCACAGCTGGCTCATGTTCAGCTGCTGTTGACCAGCACCCCCAGGTCCTTTTCCACTGGGCAGTTTTCCAGCCACTCTGCCCCAGCCTGTAGCACTGCATGGGGTTGTTGCAGCCCAAGAGCAGGACCCGGCACTTGGCCTTGTTGAACCTCACACAGTTGGCCTCAGGCCATCAATTCAGTGTGTCCTGATCCTTCTGCAGAGTCCTCCCACCCTTCATCAGATCAACATTCTCACCTAACTTGGTGTTGTCTGCAAAATGACTGAGGGTGGACTTGATCCCTTTGTCTAGATCATTTATAAAGATATTAAAACTGGCCCAAATACTGAGCCCTGGGGAATCCCCACTAATAACTGGCCTCCAGCTGGATTTAACTCCATTCACCACCACTCTTTGGGTTTGGCACCCAGCTGTTTTTAACCCAGCAAAGAGTACACTGTCCTAGCCATGAGCAGCCCATTTCTCCAGGAGAATTCTGTGGGAAACAGTGTCAAAGGCTTTACTGAAGTCCGCATAAACAACATCCACAGCCTTTCCTTCACCAACCTCATGCCTCCATTTCCTTTGTCTAAAGACAAAGTTTGTGGTTTGTAAAGCTCCCTGCTTTTATGGGAATGGAGTAGTGTTTCCAGCAGTGATGAGGAAGAAAAGGAAGAGTGGAAATAAAGCTCGTTGTACTAGCAAGGGAGAGAAAGAATGACCAGGATAACAAATCCCTGAGCGCAAGGGATGCACAGATGGGAGAATAGAGGGGTAAAAGAGCATGATATAGTGGTCCCCAGACTATACGGTGATTTGAGGTGAGCCCCCAAATGTGCAGCATGACCAGCTTTGGGGCTGTGAGGGCAGGGGCTGGGCAGCTCCTGCTCTCTCCAAATGAAGGACACCTATCCCTGGGCTGCAGACATCACCTCCAGTGTTCCTCACAGCTAAGGAAGCAAGAGGCAAAGTGACAGAAAAGAGGAGAGTGGAGCAGATAGCGTTAGAAGCTGTAAGAAAGAGCTTCACAAAAGGACAAATGGAAGAAAAGGGGGGAAGAGGAGTAAGGAATAACACAGTCTTATCAAGCAAGTTAAACAAGCCTTTTTAATGTCACTTCTTCCTCTGAGCATCCATAGAATAAACAGAATAGGGCAGGAAAAAGCTCACTAAAAGAGGAGATAGAAGGGAAAAGGATGCTTTGTGCAACTTATGATGTTCAAAGGCAATAGAAATTCTGGGTTAAAAATCAAGTCTATTGCAGAAGAGATCTTTAGATTAATTTATCTGTAATTCCCAGAAAAAAATAAATTGGCGGTTTGCTTATTGCATTTTTTGAGGAACATGCACAACTGTTGGGGTAATGTAAAAATGGCATTTCAGTAATAATTATGGATATCTTGCTTCAGCCTCATTTAGAAACGTGTAATTGAAGTCATAGATGTAGTGCTCATAAATAGTTTAGGTTTCGTAATTTAATAATGAGCAGTTCTCTCATTCTCTCTAGTTTTTTCCTTTCCTACATGTTTTTGCATCTGAAACTTTTTTTTTTTTTTTTAATAACTCATTTCCCTTCTCTGCTGCTGACCAAGAGCATTCCCAGGGGCGTGCTTTGACACACTTTTATGGTCTTGTGCCCTGGGAGCCCTGTTCTTGTCCCTGTTGCTGGGTGGGAGTCCTGGGCAGGTGTGCACAAACAACACCAAGTTGTAACAGGCTGGGGAAGGCGAGTGGGTGGAAGTGCAGCTGGCTGAGGGGCTCCTCACTGGTAGTGAACCAGCAGGAGGGAATGGAGACTGGGGAGAGAGCGAGAAAGGGCTGGGGGAGGCAATGCAGTGTGTCATGGATTAGGAAAATGAGTGTAACAAATCTCAATAGTGAGAGCTAGAAGACAGTGGTGATAAATGGTGCAAGAGATGAGAAATAAAGGGGTAATCACACTGTGTACTCTTAAGTGCTAATGAAGTCCAGGGAAGGAGGATGAACTGGGAATGAGAAACTATGGGTACAGTACACATGGCTACAGTACGTACGGGTACTCCCCTGCAAAAGATCCTCTTCAGACAGATGACTTCCCATGTGCAAGTTCTGCCACTCAGCTCTCCCCAGATTTTAGGAAACTCCAAGTTCTTTGCACTTGCAAAGTAAGGGTAAATGACTAGTGAAGGAGTATGAGACCAGCTGAAGGAAGAAGGCACGATACAGGCTGGGGAACTGCTAGAAAAGACTGCTTTGGGGGCTGTCCCCAGCATTACCTAAATGGCTGTCTGGACCTGTAATATCTGAAGATTTTGTTAGTGTTTTCCTGGTGGTTTAAGGGTAGCTGGTGTCTCTTTTCACATGCTTTGTGATCTACCAAGGAAGCTCTTCTAACATCTGTCGAGCAATGACTACTAGCCGAGTATCCATAACCTGCAGTATTGATACTGCAAAAGGTTCTTAAAAAAATTCTGGGGACTTCTGCCCAAAAAAGAGTTTCTTTGCTCTCAGCAAATTCTGATGGAGTGTTGCCATGTAGTGGTCTTTTATCTTACAAAATCTTCTCTCCCCTTGCATCTTTCATTTGTGTTCTTGTGCATAGTCAGGGTAGGTGTGAATTGTTGTTATGTGCTTTTTATTTTATCTGAACAAATGTAAACAGCATCCAAACATTAAACAGAAGGACAGAATGGAGCTGAACAAGCTCATAATGGCTGGAAAGGAACATTTGTCTTTGTTTGTAGTGAAGTGGTTTGAGGTGCCATCTGCGTGTGGCAATGGTTTCCTGCATTATGTCTGCAAGGAGGATGAAAAATCTTCTTCAGATGTCGCTGGGGGTCCGGTGCTGGTCAGCACCGGTACGCCGCGACCTTCCTAGAGAGAGCGTCTCGCAGGGAACAGCCCTTCCAGGGGCACTGGCAGGCCTCCCTGGGCGACGGGTGATTTCAGCAAGTGTAGCAATTTCTCGGCTACAAGTGATTCCAGCTCTTGTGATTCAGTTCTTTGTGAAATCACCCAAGGCAAACTCGGGGACAGAGAGACAGGAGCCTCGTGTGGCAGTTCCACAGAAGTAGCCTTTATTGTCCAGCCACCCTGAGAAGGGGAGGCCAGGGACGAGAACTCCCTGTTGTCAGGGGTATAAGCAGGGGTTTATATGGGAAAAACAGGGGGTGGCGTGGAAACCCATTAGCCAACAGGGTACAGGCTATTACCATGAAGAAACAAGGCATGTTGGGAGGTCACCATGACCCTGAGGAAGGTTGCTTATCTCTGACTCCTCCAGGGGAGTGCAAAACGCTCCTGCCTTGAGGGGTCACAGCCCTCCACATTCAGAAGTAGGGACAAAGTACATACAGCATAACACCAATGTATTTCCATTTTTTGATGTTGAAATTATTTGTTAGTGTGACTTTTGCTCTTCCTTGTCATTGGTGGGGAATGTTTCCAAATATTGGCACTGTCTTAGATTCTTTGCTTTGAACTGCAAAACTGGTAACCTCTCAGAGCTGCCAACATCAAGCATTAGCTTAGAGGTCTTTTAGTGAAATATTGAACGTGACCCAACACAGAGAATGAGGCAGGCTCAGGGCAGTCAGTAAAAGCAGTGTTCCATGTGTAGTAGATCCTATGATCTATGAAAAAAGTTGTTCTAAAATATATTTCTTCTTAATTGCAAAATTGTAAAGAAAAATTTAGAGTCAATAGGATTCGAGTTGTTTTCTGTGATGCCTTTTTTTGGATTGGTTTCACCTGCAGGCTTATTGCTTAGTAACTCTGTGTGTGAACACACCAGGGTCAGGCATCTGGTGCAACCTCTTTTTGCTCTTACAGAAGAAAATGGAAATGAAAATTTCTACTGAAAGTCTGATTGAAGCTGAACTGCCTTTAGAAGGCAGGGGCAAAAAGGAAGTTGGGGAAGAGAGGTCACTATAGGTTTTTTTAATGGGTAGATAACTCATTTATGTGGGGTAGAACGAATAAAGTTGGGACACAGGTCAGCATTTGAGATCCAAGTACAGCTGCACTTACCTTAGTATAGTAAATGTGGAAAGTAGAACTTGGTTTCCTCAAGGTGTGAAGAACATCCCCTTCTCGCTTCAGAACGAGCCAAATAGTTTTCCCAATGCATCAATTCCCCAGACCAAAGTTGTCAAAGAGAGGTTATAGGTGGGAAAGGAGGCTAGAATAGAGCATTTAAAATAGGAGAAACTGAAAATGTAAACTTGAGAGGCAGATGCCTGCCCATAAGGACATTGTAATGTTGCAGGATGGGAAGCTCCCTTAATGCTGGTGTGTGACTAGCCAGCTTGTAGACATGATACCTGTGTATCACCCTGGTGATGGATGTTTATGTGCAAATGATGGGTCCATGATAATGTGGGATTTAGGGTTTTTTTTGAGTTTTTGGCCTTTTCTTGTTTTTAAACACACAAGAAGGAGAATACTTCTACAGGATGACCACCACATCCCTCCTGTCTGGGTTATATGCGAGGCTGTCTGTGAAATAATGAAAGACCTTTTATGTATCCTGTTACAGTTTTCCTTTCATTCAGTGAGCAGAACTGGTTATTCAATTTCAGTGTCCACTAAAGCAATCTCCAAAAGCAGTTAAAATAAAACTCATTACAGTGTGTATGTGATATGGTATGTTTAGAATCCGAGAATGTGCTGCAATAAAACTTTTGCTAGCTCTCCCTCTTCATGGCAGCAGATAACAGAATAACAGAATTTCAGCTGTGTCTAAGAAACTGAAAAGGTGAATCCCCACAGACTGGGGACAATTGTTTCTTTGTCTGCTGAGTAGTAGTTATTTATTTGTGAGGAAACCCAGAAGTCACCTCCAAAGGTGAAATCTGTATTTCTTGAAGATGAAAATAAGCATTCTGTGACTGATAAACAGCTGAGTTTTCTATAAACATGGATTTATATTTTCCCCCACCCTTTATTTTACCACATGGTTCTTCTGAGCAACATGGAAATACCTTTAACTCCTTTTATTCCTGGGATGCACTGTCCTTCACAGAGGTTGCGCTGGTGTTTGTACAACACTGCTTATGCTGGGAAATCTTGCCTAGTGCAGTGTGGCCATGGCTGAGATAGCACAGTCCTTATTAATACTTAACATTGAATAAACAAGGCAGCTCATATCCATTGTTACTACTTACATCCAAAGGTAGTGCAGCATCCTCAGCTGACAAAGGTCAGGTGAAAAACAGGTTGGCTCTCTGTGAGAGGGACTTTTTTCTTCTGTAAAAGATGCAGAAACTATGTTTCCCAGCTCTTGAGGGTTGCTCTGCAGAGAGGCTGTATATAAATATTGGATAAAGTGGGAACCCCCTGTGCCACAGTGCTTCCCGGATGCTAGCAACCAGAGGTATTTGGAAGGGGCAGAAGAGGTAGGGGATTGCCTGGCTTGATTTGGTTGGAATCTTGTTTCATTTATTTTTACAGTGCTGTTGTTTCTTTATGGGTCATTCATTTTCCCAGTGCATGATAATCTTCTTTGTTTTGTTACCTCATGGATAAGGTTGCTGCACTTCAACATCACTTGCTTCCTAAAAATGTCAGCTTTTGTTGTCACACTTGGAGAGTTTGTGACAGCTATTTCAAAGAGAATTTTGCTGAATAAATTGACAGCCACATAAAGTATCTGTAGTGAAGCACCTGGGATTTGGGTTATTTTTAATTACTTGTTTGAGCAGATTGAAAGACATACCTCTCTGGTGCTGTTGGTTTTCCCTTAGAAATCCAGTCTTGCTCAGTAGAATCCATTAAAAATACAAAGTAGCTGTTCCCCCTTCCTTGCCTAACTCTAGTGCCAAGCTCACAACCAGAGACATTGTCCTGGCTATGGGGCAGACAAGAAAGAGAAAAATGTTTAACAGAGTCCCATCCCCAAGGCCATTTTATAGAAATTATTTCTCTGTTGTAAACCTCCATCTTCATGGAGTAAAAGTTTGATGTATGCAGAAGGACAATGCTACGGTTAGGGTGGCACTCAGACCAGTTGGAGTTGATAACTAAAACCAAAGTGCAGTAACTGGAGGTCTACTTTTGGCACCATGGATCAGAAATCTCAGAGAATCCACTTGCATATCCTTTTTGAGCTGTTAAGACCTCACAGCACCTGCAGTAGCGCAGGAAACATCTTGCTGTGTTGTATTAATCTCAAAATGCCCTGGGGGTAGATCGTATCCACGAAGTTGTATCAAAATGAAAGCTATGCAGCCACCAGACACGAGTAGCAAAGCACTCTTGTTGCCTTTGTGTCAAAATAAGCCTCCAAAACAACTTGGCACCTTACTAGATTTTCAAGTTGTGGACTTTACTAACAAGTGATGATAACAAGATGAGCAGGCTCCAGCTGGGCAGCTAACACAGGTGTCACGACCTTGTTCTCCCAGTGGCCTCCCTGCAGTGGAGAGTGGCTATGAGCACCTGTACATTGGCCAGGGCTGAAGTTTCACCCAGTGCTGAAATGTTGCTGCCTGGTCTCAGCTGCTTTCTGTGTATCTGAAGGGGGAAAAAGCCTCTTGCTGGAAGTGTTTAGCACCTACTTTTACAGATATCTGGCTTCTTCCAACCTGTGGGCCTATTCAGGGAAAAGGGTGGCTGGTAATAAACATGCAAGACCCCGTGTTGGTCTAGCAAAACTTTAGGACCCTTTGAGATGAAGGATACTATATGTGATTGTTACAAACGATTTGTTTGAGTTCTGCACAAAGGCAACTAAATTAACAGAGCGACCAGGAGGTGATCCAGGCTGGCTTGCAGGTTTTCAGAACACTTTTCTGTGCTTTCCAGCATCACTTAAAAAGTATTCTCTAGCTTGTGGCTATGAACATAGTCTTCCAAATGTGAAAGGAATCTAAATTGGCACAGAACAACTTGTCAAAATCAGCACCCAGTCTGCAGCGGGCGCTTGGGAGGGATGTGAACTGCCTTTGTTCTTTGCAGTGGGGGTGTTACCGCTGAAGTCTATGATAATGTACTTGCCAACATTGTTAATTATTCTGCTGGAAGGAAGAAGTTGGAGACTCTGCACCATTTGCTGTCACTAAGGGGCTTGTTTTGGCATTCCAGTTTGGCATCTCAAATAGGGGGTAACTGGGAGAGTCCTGTTTTCTTGGGGGGTATGTGAGGCTGTGGGAGGGGGTCTTTTCACTCACTGATTTGTGTCTTCATTCCTCCTTAATACAAATAGGATTCTTCTGGAAACCTGGATGAGCAAGTTCTCAATGCTTATGGTCTTAAAAGAATTTTTTTTCCCCAGTTGATCCTCATAACTGTGAAGCTCATTAACCTGAATGGCTCAATTAGCCAAATGCTAACATGCTGCCAGCACTGCTGCTACTGTCACTGATGCCACTTCAAAAATGTTGTGTTTCATGCATATGCTTTAAATGTGCCACTTCTGTTTTTCTCTGGGGGAAAAGATCAAGCATATGCACTAAAAATATAGATATATATCCTTGCGGTAGTAACTGAGATAATACTGAGTAGTACCTTCCATAATATGAACTTGTTCAATATCTTAAACAGCAATCTGTTTCTGAGGTATTTGGAGTAAGAAACTTTGACTGTAGTGAGAGGGTTACTGCAATTAGCAGAATGAAATACATGTGCTTCTCTTTGTCATGGTGTTAATGAATTTTAGTCTTATTTGAATATTTTAAAACACATTTTGAAATAGCTGTATAGAAGTCAAACTTGTTGGTTTCAGTCATTTTTTGTCTATTGTGTGTTGCCATTTAGACTCTCAGCTGAGATGTTACCTCTTGTTTACATCATGGTGCCCATGCTCAGGACAGTGCGATCACGTTGGTTCAGGGCCGTGATAAAGGAAAGCCTGCTTTTGGGCACAGTGCATGACTATACAGGCTGATTGTGAGCAGTACATTGATGTGGGGTCTGATCAAAACAGGCCTTGCTTTTATCCAGTTTCACAATATGATTTTAATGATGGGGGTCTTGGCAATTGTTATTGTTGGGTAACTGCCTGAAGAATTAATTTCTTTAGTTTATCCAGTGAAGCTGTTAAATGAGCATAATCAGACAAACTAGCTTGTGTTTCATGTTTGCAAAGACATGGTGTATAATTTGGGTGTTTGATGTGATTTCTCCATACCTGACCAACAAGACAGAATGCACATGGTTTGTTTGGATTAGCTTTTCCTCTCTTTTTCTTAAAAGAATAAATAAATCTACCCCCTTTTTGTACCTCAGGGCGATTCTGTGTTACCAGCCTGTTTCCCAAGTGTTCCAGGATTTCTCTCAATGCAAGCTTTTGTTTTAGAAAGTAAAATAAAAATGGGAAAGAATGTTTATATTCCTTGGGTTATGAAAATAAGAATCCAAGTATCAGTTGGTACATTGACCGATTCTTCCAAATATTCAGTGTGAGCCTTCCCAAGTAGTAGAAGTCATAGTGTATAAAACCTGTGTAAAATTAAGCTCTTGAGGGCAGAGGAAAATGATGTACCACGAATGTTGTTGTCCATTTGCATTCATCTGTCTCTAGAAATGGTGGTGCTGGATGAGCCTCTGCTTTTGCCTACCTCTGCTCTGCTGAAGCTTTGCCGACTCTTTTGAAGCCTGACACTGCTCCCACTGTTTCCTGTGGGGAAAGACAAAACATGAAGGCATTTGATGTAGCCAACAAGCTTACTCTCACTTTTTTCAGGTAAACAAAGCTAAGTATCTGAGAGCCTTGCCCAAGAGGTGCATTGTCAGGTAGTTTAAGAAGTAATCAGGTTTGTGTGTGTTAAACTTCCTGCAGTGCAGCCAGCCAGACGAGTGTTAGGTGGTACCAGCCGCCAAAGGAAGGACCCAATCCTGCAAGTCAGAGCTGAGTAGTGAGGGAAGAGCAAAGCTGTCTTTGCGCTCTGGATTTCCAAGTCTGCGGTAGCAGTTGCAAGTAATATATTTACCTTTAACTTGTCTGGCTCTCTCTTGACCTTACTCTCTTGATGTGTGTAGTGGCTTGATCACATCTATTTCACTCTGTGAGATAAGGATTAGAAGAAATGCAAAGCAGGCCTAAAACTTTGAAGAATATAAAGATGTTTATTACTAACAGAGTTAAAAGTAACAAGAAATAAAAAGAAGTTAAAGCAAAACCCTCTTCTCTCCAGCACTCTCAAGCAAAAACTCCTTTCCCCCTCCCTTTTCTCCCTCCCTTTTCTCCCTCCAGCACTCCCCCCTCCTTTTACCAACTTGCACAAAGGGTAACAATTTTGGTCAGTTTTGCAGTCCTTAAAAGTCTCTTTCTTATGCTTAGGGAAAAAAGTCTCTTTCTTATGCTTAGGGAAAAAAGAAAGGTTCTCTTCTGCTGATACTGTGGACATTTCTTCACAACTCAGTAGTCCGCCCAGAAACTATCTACTGAAGTGAAATCTCTCCCATGACAATTCCACAGTATATTCATACTGCAGTCATGGGTCCTCACATGGGGTTACAAGTCCTTTTAAAGATGAATTCTTCCAGCCCAAACACAAAGGTTCTCTGCTTCCAGTCTCTTTGAAACATGAATTATTCCAGCTTAAACACAAAGGCTTCTCTGCTTCTTCACAAACCTCTAAAAGCTGCTTCACAACTACATGGCCTGGCATAGGCATTCTCTTACATCTTCACAGGCTGCAACATAAATTCTCACAGGCATGGATTTTCATCTCCCCATACTTTAAAATGATTTAAAGAGTTCAGTCCTCTGCAGCTGCTAGAAGGGGTTTTAAGATTCGTGCCAGAACGCACACACCCTTTTCTCCCGCCGCCATCTCAGCGTCGTCTCACATGACTGACTTTCTCTTTCTTCCTGACCGTGCAGCCGCCATATTCTTCTCCCTCATGTTGTTCCTCATGGGCTGCGCTGCTGTTCAGTTTGGTGCGAGCTGTGCAGGCTGGAAAAGGAGGCTATGCTGGTCCCGCTGGGTCTGCGTGGGCTGCATGAGGGGGGAGAGGACACTCCCCCGGGCTGCATGAAGGGGGAGGGGAGGCCCCTCCTGATTTCTCCAGAAGCTGAGCCAGATGTATTCGGCTATCGGGCAGCCCATAGTTAGTTTAGCTGCCTGCAGCTCTGAGGGAAGGGAGAGGGGTGAGGGGGGCAGGCAGGAGCCCGGGCCAGGCCCAGAGGCCACCCCTGGCTCGGAGGCCCCCCCTTCTCCCTCAGGAGACCGGGAACAAGAGAGAAACTTCCTGCCCTTGCACGGGGTTTAAATATGCAGAATTCGCAAAAGTGCATTGGCTTAAAAGCTTGTCAATCAACTCAGTTTCAACCCATGACAATGTGCACTCTTGCTAACCATTTAGTTAGCAAGGGGATTGGGGAAACAACAGCACAGTGGAGGTTAAGGCTTTCCATTCATCCCTCAGTCCAGCCATGCCACTCTGCAGAACAGTACATGAGGAACTGCCTACTGGCCTTTTTTACAAGACCTGTTGCCGTTTAAGTTTTCCTCCATCCCACAAACCAGGTTCTGGTATTTCTGCACTGCAACACTTTCTCTTAAACAAAGGGTAAAAAACACTTTTTAAGATGTGTCAAAGCACGACACAGATGTCAGCCTTCCTCATCTACTTCTGTTACAGGGGATCTCTTATTTGGCCTCTTCACAACACGTATAAAGGGCAGAAGGAGTGGGAATGACTTCCATGTGCTTAGCAGTGGCTCAAACCTTTGTGCAGGCTGGTGCATTTGCAGGGACAAATATGGATGGAGTGAAACTTTGTTTCTCACTTGACTTGGTCCTATGTTTTGTGTTCCAGTCTCAAGTAGTCTTTTTTGTGGGGCAGGATGGAATGTAACAGTTCAGCTATGATGGAACTATTACCACCACACCATCTTACCTTCTTGTCAGCTCTGCTGTAGCTGATAGAGGGTATGGGTCTCATTTATTTGTTCCACATTGGTAAGTTTATAGAAATGAGATGGGGATTTCTTGTTATGTACTTACCTTGAAGTTTGCTGGTTTGAGGTCCCGAGGACCCACTGATCTCTGAAACACTCATTGTGTATTGCATGTCCCCAGAGAAGGGAGGGACAAAGATGCAGTGCTTAGGTGCAGCATCGCTCTCTGCACAGGTTGTAGCTCCCATTGTCTGCTGGAACTGCTGTGAAAAGTCACTAGCTCCTAGCTGGGACGCAAGGAGCCACTCAGGGCAGGTAGTCCTCTCTTCCCCAGGCCAACTCATGGCTCCATGAAGACTGTCATTAGCCAAAATCTTTGAGAAGGTTGTCTGTGATGTTTTGCACAGATTACTGCCCCACACCCAATCCCTTTTGTGATTCTGAAATGATCCCATCAGTGCCCTTCCTTCGGGGGATGCCCTCAGCATTAGGCCCAGCTCAGATCTTGCAGTGGGTTTCAATGAAGAGAGCTGGGTGCTGGTCACCTACAGGATCCCAGGCTGAGTCAGTCAAATAGCTCGTTTCTGTGTGTTTTCCAGTGCATCTCCCCTCACTCACTCCTCACTTTTCCTTGTGCTTTATCTCATCTCATCCCAGCAGAGTTACTTGTCTAACCAGTTTAGGGGTAGGAAAGATACAGTGGTTTATATTTTCTGGGGAAAGATGGAGAGAGATGTCTAGAGCTGAGTTCTGAATATTGCATAGAAGTAAAATAAAGGAAGGTAAATGCTCACCTCTCCCCACTAACTTTAGATTATAAACTGAGCTAAAGAAAACGAGTTGATTCCTTGCCTGGTGGCCAGCTCTGATTTGTTGTAAGGCTGTGCACAGAAACATTGCAGCTAAGAGCATGCCAGGCTTTGTTTGCTGGTTGGTTGGATATTTATGTCAGGTTGCCAGGCAAATTCATATACTACTCTGCTACAGGCAAGGTCTTGGGGGTGGGGGAGATGAGTAGACATCTTAGAAAGATCTAAAGGTGTAGGAAGAGGTTTGGAGGAAAAGAATGAGGAGCTGGGTTTGCAAGTTGTAAAACTTGCATCTATTTTTGTCTTCTGTTGCTGAAGCAGAGGTATCCAGAGCTGAGCTGCTCTGCAGCACTGCCAGCTTCACATCTGTGTTGCTTTGTACCCTTGTGCCATGAGCCCACAGCATCTCATGGAAAACTTCACAAACCAATTGGTCCTTGAGATATGATTTAAGTTTGTGTCACTGCCTGGACAAGTGCATGTTTATGGACTCCTGCATGCTCCAAACCTGGAATAGTTTCAGTTAAAGTTTCTTCTGCCAGCGCAAATCACAAAAAAGTAATTAAATAGACAATAAATCTCTGTGCTACATTAAACAGTTCCCTTTCTCACCCTTAACTGCCTTCTTTCTCCAGTGTGTCACTTCTCAGGTTCAGACCTGCAGTTTATGGTACAGGATGATTTTCTAATCACCATTTGAGTGCCTGGGAAAAGCTGATGACTCCTGTGTTTGCAAGTGCGTGCTGTGATTTACTGGAAGACAAAGTGGTGCAAGCCAAAGCAGTGATGTTCTGAAAGAAAAGTTAAATCAGGAAACAGAAATAAAGGCCCATATCAATCTTTTATATCTTTAGTTACCGAACAGCATCTCGGTTGTTCAGCAATACATGCAACAACCACAAAACAGAGCTGCTCCTCGCTTTTAGCTACTGCCTGTGCCAGGGCATTCTGTTCTTATACTCACTCTCAGAAACAGCTGAAATGATTATAAATATTTTTGAGCAAACAGCAGCTTTTTTTTTAAGCAAGTATAGTTTCTAGATAAACTGCGGGATTGCAAAATCCTGAGGTTTAACACTTTTCTGGACAAGCTGTGTGCATTTTTGAGACAACCAGCATATGGGAGATTGTCAGCAAACTACTGTCAAAGACATTTGTGATTCACAGCAATGGAGAGTTTTGAAAGGGAAATTGTGTTAGGTAATCACAGCCTTTGCACATCAGTGAAAGCATGTTTTTCAGTTATTGCTTGAGTCCTTTCTCAGACTTGGTTGAAAATCAGTTTGGTTTCATTCTCTTTTGATTAGGAAATTAGAAATTTGTATTTTCAATCTATCATTACTTAGCTTTCAGAAAAAGGGGTTTTTTTTAAAAGGTGGGTTGCAAGAGATTCATGTTCTCTAAGTATGTGAGAAACATTCTTTACATTTTGTTTAAAGTTGTGAAATGCAAGAAAGTTGAATCCTTATAGCTACTGAACAGATCCTATGGCAGGTACATGGATTTAGTTTGTTTTCAGCCGAAATAAAGCAGTTTCTTGTGTGGGAAGGCTAGAGGAGAAGGAATTCTTATGGAAACAAATTCTGGAAAGAGCCAGCCCAGGAGAGAGGTAGCTCCCAGTTTATTTATGAAAGCTCATAATGAAATGGAAGATAACAAGTTAGCACGATGTACAATCTGGAGGGATGAACCTGTACTTGAGATTTGACAACACTACTCTTAAAAATATTTATTGCTGCAATTTAAGTAGAGAGTACCAAGAGAAATAATGTTTTATTTCTGTCACTTGGCCTTCACTATAACATAGAAACAAGTAATTTAAATAGTAAAGGTTCCAGTGACTATCTTGCACATTAATATTCAACTTAGTGCACACCCAGACAATGCTTAAGTGGCCTTGAGTGGAAGGCTGGGTACGTGTAGCCCCTGTGCTGTCACTGTATTTTCCTTGTCCTGCACCTCCAAGCAGGACATGTACCCCTGGATATCTTGGGACGATGTCACTGCTTATGTTCATTGGCAAACCAGGTAGGTTAGAAGCAGGATCATTCTGTATCTGGACAAGATGATTTCTGCTATCTTCAGTCGGAATATATTCAAATTTACAGATGTATTCCTGCAAAGAAGCAGGTCTGTCCTGGGGCAGTAACTGGATTGTAATTACTCAACCCTGGAGGTACAGACAGACTGGGGAATGAGAGGCTGGAGAGCAGCACTGTGCAAAGGGACCTGGGGGTCCTGGTTGATGGAAAGTTGAATGTGAGTCAGCAGTGCCCTGGCAGCCAGGAGGGCCAGCTGTGTCCTGGGGGGCATCAGGCACAGCATCGCCAGCCAGGCAAGGGAGGGGATTGTCCCGCTCTGCTCTGCACTGGGACAGCCTCACCTCGAGTGCTGGGGGCAGTTTTGGGTGCCACAATATGAAAAAGACATTAAGGCATTAGAGAGTGTCCAAAGGAGAGCCACGAGGATGGTGAAGGGCGTTGAGGGGAAGCCATGTGAGGAGTGGCTGAGGTCACTCGGTCTGTCCAGCCTGGAGGAGACTGAGGGGAGACCTCATTGCGGTTATAACTTCATCAGGAGGGGAAATGGAGGGGCAGGCACTGATCTCTTCGCTCTCCTGACCAGTGACAGGACTCGAGGAAACAGCCTGGAGTTGTGTCAGGGGAGGTTTAGATTGGATATCAGGAAAAGGTTCTTCAGCCTTCAGCTCAGGTGGTTGAGCAGGTTGAACAGGCTCCCCTGGAAAGTGGTCACAGCACCAAGCCTGACAGAGCTCAAGAAGTGTTTGTACAGTTCTCTCAGGCACAGGGTGGGATTCTTGGGGTGTCCTGTGCAGGGCCGGGAGTTGGACTCTATGACCATGATGGGTCCCTTCCAACTCAGTATATTCCATGATTGGGGGACAGAAATTCCATCAGTGCAGTAACAGATAGGCATGTCAAAGGGCAAAACTTGTCTTTAAAGTTTTCCTTTGTCTTTCTAAAACTTGTCTTTAAAGTGTTTTCCTTTCTTCTTTTCTTTTTATTTCCTTTCCTGTTGAAGATAGTGGTAAAAATCTGAACTGGAAACAGTGTCTCCTTTATTTTAAGCTGCTGATGAAATAAAATGGTATTTTTCTTGTGACCTGAAAGTGGGCATTGATAAAATTGTACATATTAGTTGCTTTTAATGACTTTATACTTTCTGACACTTTGTTCTTTCCTTTTCTTTGTTCTTCCTTATTACTAAGGACTAAACAAAATATTTTTCTTTACTGACAGAGCTTCTGATCCTGCAGTATTTCTTTTGCAAGGAGACTTGTTAGGCATAGGGCTGCATTAGTCAATGACAAATAAGTTTGCTTCCCATAGTTCCATTTGAGCCTAGAACAGAAAGCAGTCAGTGTGGGTCAAGATCAGTAAGTAGAGAAATCAGAAATTGCACCATTTCCCAGATCCAGATGAAAGCATTGTCAGAGGCCAAGGCGAGATATTATTTGATGGTACAGCCAAGTGCCAGGAAGTCCCCATGGGGAGGAGATGGAGTCAGGGACAGGTGATAGGGAGAGCACCTGGAGTGCTACTGCAGCAGGAACAGGGCAGTCCCTTCCCTCAGACACTCAGCTGAGCCAGGCACTTGGGCACAGAACCTGCCAAGGTGCTTTGTGAACGCAAACCTGCAAGCAGTGCTGTGGTTTAAGCCCAGCCTGTCTGAGGCTAAAAAGCTGAAAGTGAGCTTCTGGTAAATAACCTTCAGTTTGAAACAACTGTGTGTGGCAAAACGTGAAGTATTCTGAAGCCTTAGATCCCATAGCTCTAAATGCAGAGCTTGGGGTTGCTCCCTACAATTACCTGAGATTGTAATTTTTTTTATTTACTGTCATTTTTTAAATGCTTTCCAGGAAAAGACATCAGAAACCAAGAGCTGACTAGTTAAATTTTAAAATACGAAGCTATGTCTTTCCATGTGGTTTCCCAGCAGCAGTCCAGTAACATAACAGGTCTGATTTCCAAGCTCCTGCCTCAGTTTTACATGCTGGAATCAGTGGTCTCTCACACTCCCAATTCCCAGATAGGCAAAGGATTTATTAGAACTCTGGCTACCTCCTTGAGTGCTTTGAGTCTGTTCTTCTTGTCACAGTTCTGCTTAATATGTTGGCATTATTAAAAATCTAAACAAGGTTGCTCCTTGGAGTGACTGCAAGTTCCTCCATCTGGTTTTGAGCTTTTGCTGTCCTCTGTCACAAGTGTGGGCTTCGCAATCATAAAGAACAAAACTCTCACAAGAAAGGGAAAATTCAGCAAGGAAGTGACTCTGCAACTACAGAAAACAGGATAAGGTGAACCATTCTTAATTTATTTTTGGGGGGAGAAGAAAAAATCTTTTCTGGATACTCTTTTTTCCAGGTCAGTGTACTAGTTTGAAAACAAACTAGTGGGAGATTGCAAGTCAGAATTATAATTTAATAGGAAAATTAAAATAAATGCAATAGTAAAAGACCACTGACAGAGTCAGGATACAACCTGACACCCTGTTATTCAGGGTGGTGGTCCAGATGAAGTGGTCCTGTTGAAGAGGTGATCCTGTAGAAATGGTCTGGTCTTCACCTGAAGGTCCAGTGGTAGCTCTTGTCCTCTGGGAATCCAGTAGGTAAGGGCTGTTTGTGCTGTTCCAAACCCCAGATTATATCCAGGTGGGAATGCTTGTCTCCTTCCCCCTGGGCAGAGCATCTCACAATGGGCTGATGTAATTCTATGAGTCATGCGGTGGGTCCTTGATAGCCCATTAAAGAGAGATAGCTCCCCAGAGGGAGTTATCAAGGATGAGTCATGGAAGGAGATAACGAACACTGCCCCACCTGCTTTAAAAGCTTGTGAAGATGGTAATAGAATACATGCTTTATTGTAACCTAGGACAGTCAGTAAGACATTTTGTTAGGCTTCATCCCTTTTTTCCTACATACATAGGCAAAGAAATTCCTAGGAGTCTCCCTGAATGAAACACTGCATCATCTGAAGGCACTGGTCTTGGACAGGGATGTCTGATATTGAAAATTTGTGTTGGAGCAAACTTCATCTTCATTTAGGTGAAGGACAGATCCCTCATGTTTGAAGGAATAAATCTAGTAAAACATTCAGAAATAAATAACACTGCAGTCACTCTTAAGTATGGGCTTCATTTTGGATCCCCTCTCTTAGTCCCTTCTAGCATAGCCTTCCAAAAGACAGACAGGACGATATTCCCACCACAGTGCTGAAGGGACTGCCAGGCAGCTGGGCTGGGCAGCTGTATGAAGTTACTTAAAAATCCATTGCAGAAACAACTGTATTTTTTTTTAAAGGCAAAAAAAAGCATGTGGCTCGTATAATTTTATAGCTCAGGTATCAGGAGGTGCAGGTTTATGTTCAGAGATCAGTGAAGGACAAGTGGAATCTATCTGGAGAGTAAAGCCACCTTTTAGGCAGGTGTATCTGGAGTTATATAAAAGGCCCTGGTTAAGCCTAGAATCCAAATTGTTCTTTGCAGATAGTTTAAGCAGTGGATGAAGGTTAGATGTGAATTCTCAGCCCCTCCTCTCATTAAGGCAGACAGATTTACTGCGTTTTGAATTTGTGTCCATCCCAGAAGGTAAAATTTTACTGGATTTTCAATTTGTCTCTATCCCAGGGCTCATAGGATGCCTCTTCCTTCCTTCTCATCCCTTCTGGTATCAGAGATGTTGAGGAAATATTACAGAATCAGAGTCGTTTGGGTTGGAAGGGATCATGAAGATCACCTTGTTCCAACTTCCCTGCCAAGGGCAGAGAGGGACACCTTCCATTACAGCAGGTTGCTGAAAGCCCCATCCAAACTGGACTTAATACTTCCAGGGGTGGATGGGGCATCCCCAGCTGGTCTGGGCAACCTGTTCCAGTGCCTCACCACCCTCACAGTAAAGGATTTCTTCCTAATATGTAATGTAAACCTGCCCTCTGTCAGTGCGAAGCCATTCCCACTTGTCCTGTCACTGCATGCCCTTGTAAAAAGTCCCTCTCCAGCTCTCTTCTACTCAGTACTTTATCATTTATGCTGCCATGGACTAAAGCTCAAAGGGAACTTTGTGTTGGAGTACCTTGCCATCAACAAATACCACGCTGCTCCTTGGGGTATCTGACATAAGGTGGGAAAAGTTCTTGCAAGATGGAAAAGTCATTTTGAGGTGAACTGTTTGGAGTTAATTCCTCAAGTAAAGCTCTGTAATAGAAAATGGACAGAAAAATTGGCTGCCCTTGGGTTGCTGCTTTTGTTACCTCTTTAGCTCTCAGAGAGGGAACAGGTTATTGTTCTTTGTGGTTTGACCAGCTTGGACTTTTCAGACAACAGATGAGGTGGGCAATGTTTGGAAGTGGGGACTGAGGAAGGAGAGCAGCAGGGAATGATCCCATGGGCTTTACCTAGCACTGGGGAGGTAGTGACAGCACTACCCATGCTTGGTGCCTCCATTTGAAGTTTAAGGCATATTTAATGGGGACCTCTTGCCACCTAGAGAAAGAGAAGTGATAGACCTGTCTGATTTGCCTTGGTTATTGTTGATAATGGAATTTAGTTAGAGCAGCACTGCATCTCTGTTGCAAAGTTAAGCAACAGCTCCTGTTTCAGTCCCATGGTACCAGCATTCATATCTCAGTCTTCACTGTTCCCTTGTGAGTACCAGGTGTTCTTTGTCTGCAGTGGCTTTCTTGTCTTGCAGGTCTACTATTTTAATTCACTTTCTAATTTCTTTCTCTTTCTTCTGTTGTCTCCCTCCAAAATCTCTGTTAGGTGATGCATATGTGCAGAAGGAGCTGTTTCTAATGAGCTTCTAGGCAGGGAGAAGGCAGAAGAGATCACTTTTAAAATTGAAAGAGAAGGATGTGGGTGGGAGTTTACACTGAGGAACACTGTGGTTTTAATAGATTCTTATTTAATTAAGGGCACTTCTGGAGGTATGAGGGATGATGGTGTCTTTAGTAACACATTAGAGAACAGCAGTTGTTTAGATATTTTTTCCCCCAAAAGCATTCTGTGATTTTTCCATTTGAGAGCTGCCTTTGTGCATTTACTTTAAGTGCTATGGTTAATAAAGAAAAGAACACAACCATAAACCCATTGTGAAGTGCCTGTGTTGTCTGAAATGCATTGAAATTAGCTCTCTTTGACATACATGTGAAGTCTGATGTCTGTCTGATTAAAAATGGGGAGAAGGTTCCAAGCTTATACTGACATTGATTGGATCAGATACACTCCCTTTAGTAAAGAAAAAGTATTTTTAATTAAAAATTCAGAAACAGAAAAGAAGCATCATCTGAAATTTAGAACTGTCACTCTAATGATTGCAACCAAAATACTAGTTTGACATAGGTCTTTTAGTACAAGCCTTAATTTAAGAAAGAAAGAAACTGATCCAACTAGGGGGAAAACCCTGGTCCCACCTAAGTTAGTTGTGGGGCTCATTTGATATCCTTAGTACCAGGAGCTCATCCTCGGTGTCTAGCATGATTCTGCAGGGTGGATGGTATAAGAAAAGGGGTGTGTGCCACCTTATCTGAGTGCCGCCCAAAAGTGGTTAAGGGGAAGTGAGACTTCATTGTACCTATCTAGAAAATGGTTCAAATAGTGCTTGCAACTTCAGGTGCATTGCACAGGCTTAGTGGCAGAGGCAAGGCTGTCATAAGAGTAAAGGAGTCTTGACCCACAAGCACTTGGCTGGCTCCTCATCCTTCCCCAGGCAGAGTTCCATACTCCCTCCATACTCTCCAGGTGATCATTGACGTAGGGGCTACATCCTCTCCTAATTTCCCTAGCCTATCTTTCCTAGAAAGCCTAAGACCTTCCATTCCAGTGCTTCAGTCATAGGAGCCATCCCACCATGTCTCTGTGATGCCAATGATATCATACCCATGCAGGCATGTGCACATCTTTAGTTCCTCTTGTTTGTTCCCGATATCACATGAGTTTGTGTACAGGCATCTGAGCCAGGTCCTGGGTAAAGCCAACTTGATGGCTGGATGTACTGGTTTGAAAGTAAACCAGCGGGATAAATTAACTCCACACAATTATCTTGCAAGAGATTTCAGGTCAGAGTTACAATATAATAAAAAGATTACAATAAATGCAGTAATACACAGAAAACTGGCTTAAACCCACAAAGTCAGAGTACAACCTGGCACCCTGTTGTTCAGGGTTGTGGTCACAGTCCGATTAAGCAGTGGTTGAAGTCCTGTTGTAGTGATGATTGCAGTCTTGTAGAAAACAGTGGTCATGTGGAAGTTCTGGTCCCCACCTCAATCCATCTACTGGTGGTGGTGGTGGTGGTGGTGTCCCAAGTCCCCAGTTATACAAGGTCAGGTGGGAATGCTCAGTATCTTCCCTGGGGTGGGGAGTTTCACAATGGAGTGATTTCATTCTGTGAGTCATAGGATATTTTTGGGAGTCATTGATGGTCTCAGTCTTTACAGCTGCCCCTTATGCTGGAGTCCTGTAGCCATTATGGCCCATTAGCAGACATGACACCCTCAGGATAGGTGTAACTGTGCTGATGCTTCCCCGAAAGAGTTATCATGGTCCAGTCATTTGTGAAGACAAAATGAAGAAACACTACCCTGCCTCACGGGGTTTGCTTCTTTATTTCGTTTAACACCCAGCTTGTAGCCTGAGGTGTCGGGTGTGCACTGGGCAGCTACTGCGAATGATCCATAGCTAACAGTTTGTCAGAAATGGCCGTAGAGGGGAGTAGAATACATAGTTTGGTTACACCTCACATTAACACTCTTCTTCTGCAACCCAGGGCACTGAAGTGTCTGGAATCCCTTTACACTGTTCCAGACATCCATTACAGGTTTTGGCATCTGACTGGCAGGATTGGGATGGATAGATGCCCTGATGAATCTAGTTTAAAGCCCCTTCACCAGTCTGGCAAGTTCCTGACCCGAGATGGTTTATTCCTTCTTTGTCAGATGGACCAGTAACGTCCCTGATCCAGGCTCCTGGAAGGCAGCACACTTCCCTTGAGCACAGCTCAGGCTGACAGACGAGAGCCTCTGTACCTCTTAGTCACCTACTGCTATCACCTACTGTCTTTTCTTGGTTGAACTAGTTGTTAATTTCTGTATTTGTGGAGCAGCTTGGGCAGTTCCACTTAACTCTGGCTGTTCTTTCCGCATGTGGGTGTTGCCTTGTTAGCCTGCAGAGCTACAAAGTGATACTGAGTGGGCATGTCCAGCTGGGCGGGAATGTCTGGCTGTGAAGGAAGTCTTTTCCTTTTGTTAGTTCCTTTCCTCTTCCTTTTGTTGTTGTAGGTCTTTTTTCCCCACTACTTCCCAAGCTCCTGTGTTAATGCCCTCCCTCCCTCCTATGTGTGCCAGGATGTGAATTTTTGGCTTGTCCTCAGCAGGCGGTAGTTCCCCCACCAGAGGGGCTTGGAACCAGCTATCCAATTCCCTCTCAGCCTCCACTATGTCTCTCAGTCTTTAGACTGTCTCTTGCAGCTTGACACCCTGTTTCTGGAGGTCCTTCACCAGCGCACACCAGCTACAGTTCAGTGAGCTATGTCTCTTGTACTCCCTGATACTCCCTGGCCTCTTCACTCCTTCCTTCAGCTGTGCCACCAGGCTGCGCAGATTATTCCCCTGTTCACACCTCAAACGGATGTTGTCTCCACTGCCCTCCAGCATCGGTGACGAGCTCAGGCATTCACTGCAGCCGGAAGACCTGGTCAGCTGCATGTTGATGTGTGAGGTATCTGGGTCATTATGTTCCTTCTGATAGTAGCTTTTGACCATGTTGAAATCATGGTTATTCCTCTTCCAGACTGCTAGGTGATGACTGACTCTAAATTCTCTAAGCCCTACCTTTCTGACCTGTTGTGCTTTGTTGGCCTCTTCCTGTTCACCACACTCCCTAGAGACACTTAAATCTCCTTTGGATGCTCCTGGCAATGCCCCCTCGCCTGGTTGGCTCCCAAGGGCTGACAGGTCTTGATGGAACTCTGGGCTGATGCCTGTGTGTCCCTGAGCGCAGGAACCCTCACTTCAGTCAAAAATCAGCTGGCTTCAGTTAACTTAACTAAGTGTTCTGTATTTCCTAAGGATGAGTGGTTTTAACAGAAAAAGGTTAGGGAGTTTGCAGACAAGGGGTGGATTGTGGATGTGATGGTGCCAGGACAGATGCCAGAGAGCTGGTACCTCCTTGAGCCTGGCCATGCTGGGAGGCAGTTTTCCAGCAGAGTGATGAAGTTTGGAGTTGAGCATTTTTGTGACACCAGTTTGGAAGCTAGGCACAGTGCTTAAATCTACTTTTTATCTGCCCCACGTCTTCACTATTAGCTGTGATTGTGCTATCCACACTATCTTGTTTTCTCTTGTTAAAAATACGAACAAAATCTTCCTGCTCTCTGTTGCTGCTGTGTTAAATATCAGTGTAAACCAAGAGAGCATTTGAGAGCAGCAAAAGTGCCTATTGCAAAGCACTGTCTGATCCCTTCCCACCATAAAGACACCAAACAGGCTGGTTACTTGTGATGTCACCACAGAACAGGATGGTTAAGCAGATGCAGGTCATGTAAAATATATGGGAGTTCCGTATAATCACTTTAGGAATACAGGAGTTTGTTTATTTTTGAAGCAATGCTATTAGCTACAGGTCCCATTGTATCCTAGCAATTTAGCTGTGTCAAAGATGTAATTAAGCCTCAGCTGTGGGACTCAAGTAAAACTGCCAGATCATATTAGTAATATAATTTGTGACTGTACAGCAGCCATTTCCAGCTTTTTTTCTATACAAGGCTTTGCTGCAGATTTGGTTTTCATTCCTCACTCCTGTTCATTGAAGGGACACATGGAATCATTATCATGGAATCAGTAGTTAAAATTCATATTAGTTGGAATTTAGGAATTAAGAAGTTTGACTTCTTAATGAAGAACTTTGACTCTTTGCATTCACATTTGAATTATGGTTGATGGCAAAGCTGAATTGGGGCCAGATGTGTTCTGATTTCCAATGAGTCTTGGTTTTTCAGGCCTTTGGCATATATAGTATCTGCACTCCATATAAACCCCATGCACGAAAAGCTGACCGTAAGATTTGGCCTCCGCTGAATTTTTATGTAATTCAAGGGAAGGTTTTTCAGAATCACGTAGGCAGGAACAGCCTTCTTCCCTCTTTCTCTTCTTGCTTTTCAGTGGAAATGAGGTCTTAACCAGTGTACATTCCTGGATCTCTCAAAAGAATCCTAGTCCTGTCTGGGACCAAAATGTTCTGTCTAATATTTAAATAGTTTTGTAATTTTTACTGGTTTTGTTAAAAAGATTTCTACAGATTCTAACTGGTTTAAATACACCAGTCCAGATCCACTAAGCATAGCAAACACTAGACTCATGGATGAAATCAGTCCATTCAGGTAATTTTTCTAGAACAAGTAATATTTTCTATTTAGCCATATATATCCCTGTAAGGCTCCCAGTTTTATGCTCGCTGCCTTATCAAGAAGCTGGGTTTGTGATTTGCGTTCTTATCATGAGAATTGTGTGATTTTTATTTAGCAGATTGAGAGATGTCATAAAGAAAAAATGTGAGCAGGCATTACTTAGCCCTATGTTTCTTTTCCTTCAGTCCCGTAAGTGCTAAATTCTGGTTTTAATTTCATTATTGAAATTACAGGACGTTCTAAAGATCTGCTGCATCCCAAAACGGCCTATTGAAAAATACCTCTAAAGTTGCAGCTGTGCCAAGTAACCTTCTGCAGACAAAAGTCTCCAGGTATCAGTAATTGTTTGTTTGCAAGGACAGCTTAGTATCTTTCACTGACAGATCCTTTGGGAAATGCAGACAGGGATATATGTGTGCCCTGCTCTCTCTTAGCTACACTGACTGCAGTGAGGTAGATGAAGCACCCAATCAGACCTGTGACTTGGGCAACACTTCAGAGGAGCTGAGCCTAGAACTGGCTTGGATCCTGGCTGGTTCCATCTGGAAGATGACACATGCAGATGATGCTTGATGAACTGTCAGTTTTGACCACCTACAAAGATCCATGAAGCACAGGAATACCCCAGTGTGTGCCGTAGCTGCTGTGGGGCTCCTGAGTCTTGAAGCAGCTATAGACCAGCCTGGGCAGGTCCTTTGTGTTTCAGGAATGCTGGCCTGATCTAAAACATCCTTCAAAAAGCACTCCTGGCAACGCAAGAAGAGAAATAGCTTCTCAGTTTCTAGTTTTGATTGCTTTGGTGTTTATGTTTTTTGGGAACGAGAGAAGGCTATGTATTCTGGCTGGGTGTACATCACTGCAGGTGACATGCTGCTCCATTTGAGATGAACCTCAGCAAGGGCTATAAATTTTAAATGCAGGAAGTTTTCATCTTCAGTTCAAAAGTGCCATCCAGTAATGTCAAAACTGCAGGCACACAGCAAGCACCAGCTCACAAGTGTGCACACAAACACTTCTACTGCTTGTATAAGCCTAAGAGAAGGCATTTTGAATCATTTTGCTTTATTCTTTTTAAAAAGAGTTGTTTAGGCAGTGTCTTAGGAGAACACACAAGCTTAATGTACTGGTGTCAGTCAATGTGCAATTCACAACAGCTCAGGTTTGATATGAGCATTGTATTTGTCTTTGCTAGAAAGGATACCTTGGATAATTTTCAAGTGCCACTGCCACTTCATCCTCTCACTCATCAAGACAGTGTGGTAGCAAGGCTTAGCTATGCTGCATTGTATGTGTGTGCATGAGCCTACACGCAGGGTTTAGTGGCTGGTAATGAACATTCCAGACTCAGATTTTGATGTCAGCAGAAGCAATCTCTATAGAAGCCCCAAACCATTATAGGATTCCAGTTAAAGTTTAAATTAACTTCCTTTAGTTTGTTTCCTTTATGCTTCAAAAAGTTCCTAGACATGAGTACTGGCAGAATCTGAAGAGAAAAAGCAATCTCATTTGCAGAAATATTTAAGTCATATCACTGCTACTTTCTAATTTGTTTTTCAAATTAATAATTCCCATGGTGACCAGGAGAAAGAAAAAGGCAGGAAGGGATTGTGTGCTGGTGGTGAAGTGGACCTACGCAAAGCTGCTGTGTATCAACTGTGTTTTCAAAACGATCAATTGTGATTTTCAGATCCCTCAGACCATGTGAGTTATATTTGACAGATTCTGCCAACTACATCCTGTGATGTCTGGGAGTGAGGGCAGTCTGGCAGTAGCTTTTGAAAAAACATTTATCCTCATCAGTAAGATAAAGCTGTCAGAGGAACCCAGAGACATCCATGGAAACAAATAATGATTCAATATGCAAAACTAGTTTTCTGGTCCCAGGGAAAGGTAAGAGAGGCACGTTTTTGAGAGCTGCCTTTGAGCATCCAGATGAATGAGGGAAGGGAAAATTGCAATGACATGGTGAACTGGATATTCTGGAGGACTTGAATGATAGGAATTATTTCTGAAATGTTTGCTCAAAATACCAATTTATCAAAGAGAATATTTGTGGCATATCAGGCCCTGACGTATGCATCTCTTTACTATACACCTAATATGGTGGAGAAAAGGCTGATGTTTCTGATATTGTATATTAGCTGGGTATGTGAAGTAGCCAGGAGAATGAGTAGACTGAATCTGTTACAGGAAAGGATTAGTTTATTGCCTTTTTTTTTTTTTTGAGAGTTGAATTGTTTAATTAAATGCAATAGCAGGTTACTAGTAATTGCCTCAAAGGAGCCTGAGATGGATCAGGCAGTAAGAACAAGAATCATTTAATGCACGGCATTAGCCAGTTGCATTAAAGTAGCTACCTCTCTGGTGTTTTCTCAGAATTTTGTGGCCAACAGGCTCACTGGGATTGAACCACAATCATTGGTTTAACGTCTTCTCATGAGGATAGGATTTGCTTCCCAGATTTTTGCCTTTTAATATACTTTAATTGAGCACAGAGTGGTTGTTTGGTGTTTTGTTTTTTGGTTTTTGTTTTCTTTGAATGTGTGTGACAGAATATGTTGGAGTGAGTGCATTCTGTGTTAGTAAAAAGCACCTGACTAACCTCCTTCAAGCTGGCAACAAGCTCATGTTTGTTTTAGAAGTGCCTATAAGCCCTAACCACATATCAAGATCCACTGTAACAACTGAAGGTATCCACACCTGTGCTGCCCAGATATAGCAGAAAATAAAAGATACCCTTGTGCCTTCATTATTCACAACTGAAATAATTAATTGAAGTAATGAGAGTGCTTGTTTCTCTGTTCTCACCTTCCAGTGCTGTGCTATCCTGCTGTATTCCAGGGCTAAAAGCAAGAAGAAATCCCCAGAGCTATGTAGGTTCTTCCCTTAAAACTGGCATTGTGGAATAAGAATCAAGTAGTTGCAGCTTTTGAGGGTCATCCAGCCCAGCTGCTGTTTAAAGCTGGGCCAGCTGCTTCAGGTTGTTGGGGATTGTATTCGATTTGGCCTTGAGTATCCCCAAGGATGGAGACTCCATGGTTTCTCTGGGCAGCCTGCACCAGTGTTTGGCTCCACTCACATTGAAAACATTTTTGCTGGTATGTAATTGCAGTTTCCTGTGTTGAAATTATCCTTGCCCCTGTATCTACCACTATGTGGTCCGCTAAGTGACTGAGTACACCTTCCTATTCCTTGAGAGCAGCAAGAAAACTTCCCTTTTGCCTACAATTTCTATGGCAAGCCCCAGTTTGCTGTCAATATTGTAGGCAGTAGTGGGGACGGAGGGATGTGATTGTTTGAACTGTAAGTACCTGTGCTGAACCTGCTGCTGCACAAGGTGATTTTGTGCAGACCAAGTTTGATTTTCCCCAGAAGCCTGGCTTTATGTCTTGAACTTGTCAGCCTTAGGCAGCACTTACTGGAAGGCTGGAACATTTGGAGATAGGAGTTTTTTCCCTTCTGGGAAAAGGATACCCTTTCTGGGGTATCTTGAGCCCTAGAACTGAGCTTTTGAAAACTGGCAGTTGTGATGGATTTCTGTGCCACTTTCTGCAGGAAGAAGGGAGGGAAAGAAGGGATTAACCGTCATTGCTGGCATACTTAGCTTTTTCAGTAATGAATAATTATTAACTAAGCAGGGCTCTTAGTACAAGCTTCTTTCTTAAGAGTTTAATGAATCCTCACTGTGCATTGTGGTGAGGATTCTTCTTTTCATTCTATGCACAATGAGCACATTTTAGCTAAAAATCCCAATAGTTCCTGCATTCTGCCTGTTGAAACTCCCCTGTGTTGTTCAAGCGGGTATGGAATACACTGCCTTATGTCCCAGGCTGCTGCTCACTGCTGAGGTAGCCCCAGAATAGATGAGGAGGAATCTTGGCACCCGGTTTGCAAAAACAACTCAGTGGTACAGATCTGCACTATATTAACTTGCTGGTTTATTACTTGAAAAGTAAGACATTTTTTGCAGTTGAATTTCTGCATTCAGGGAAAGAGTTGCCAGCGAATACATAGTTATCTGCAGAACTAGCTGCCACAAATTCTCCTCAGACAGTTCTGTTTGGTAATTTCTTCAAAATTTATTTTTCTTGTGATGATTAAATGCAGTGTACTTATAAAGACATTTTTGAGTATGTTCCATCTTGCTGACTGATCCCTATGGTCAGTCACTGTGGATGTGGGAGTGTCTGCCCTACAACAGAAGGAAGGCTGATTCCCCAGGGATGAAAAGTTGGTTTCAAATGCCCAGAATTCCAGTTCTGAGAGCAAAGGACCATCCAGGACATGAGGTCTGGTCTAACTTGCTTTTCTTGCCAATTAGAGAACTGATATCCTCTGTCAGAGCATTACTTTTGGTTTAGCCCCTTAAAGGGAGGGTATAGTCCCCTAAAATTAAGGGGATAATTTTAGAAATTCCTAACATGGCATTATATCACTGTGCAATTAATCCTTTTTCTATATAGGAATAGGGAATAGATAACCTCTACAGTTAAAGCAGTAGAACAAGGTCTTAGTTATTTATAAATTAAAATGAAAACTCCAAACTTTCACCCCTGTCCCAATCCTTAAAAGGAGGAGCACTGGTTTAGGATGCCTGAGACAAACTAAGAAATGTTTGCCCCAGTCTTACACTCTCTGAAACCTGTAGCAAAATTTTTACTTTCCCTGGTCGAAAAAATTGGGAAGAGATCAACATCTTGAGCTGATGATAATGATGAGGAGGCCAAATCACCCTGGATCATAGGTCACGCCTGGGAAGTAATGTCAGGAAACAGGTGACTTGTTACACAGACCTCTGGAAGCCAATATGTACAGTGGTAATACGCTTTGTTTCCTGTGACAGGTCATTCTTGAAGCAGTGTGGAGTCCCTCCATGTGAATTGCTGGCCCCACAGATGGCCATAGTATTTCCAAGTTGTATTGTTTTATGGGAAAGAACATGCTTTCTCCTAAGCAAATACTTATTTTATAATTTTAGGCAGGGTGGCAAAGAAAAGGAACAAGCTGGTTTGCTTGTTGACTTTGAGGATTTTGCTGGTACCAGCCTCTTTTCCCCTCTTATCTATGGGTAGCCTGTAGTATCAGGGTGGTAGCCCTTGAGCTGCCAAGTGCTAAGTGCATTTGATCAGTATCATTAGCAGCCCCAAGTAATTGATTATCATCCATAGCTGAGTGTTCAGAGCAAGCACACAGCCAATGGCAGTCACTTAATCTGTCATGCCTGCATGTTCTTGTCCTCATGAGATCTATCAGCTGTGTAGCCTCTGACCCCATCAGCAAAATCACTGATGGCTGCTTCGTATTTACTGTGTACCCATTATGTCACCTGTATCAACCAGCTGAACTGGCTGCAGTGAACATGGGAGAAGGATTTACAGCAGCGATGGTAGTTTGTAGGTCTTATTTTAGTCTTCCTTTTTGTGCATATCTAAGCCTGGATTTTTGTGGGAAGAGGGGGTGGTCTTTAAATGTACACTGATCAATTATTTTTCTGGTGTTAGTATTAATTGCAAGACTCAAAATAGGTTGATTAGAATAAGACCTCACAGGGATGTTTATAATTCAGATTTTGGAGATGTGACTAATGAATAACAACCACAGCTAATCAGTTCTCAAAACTGATGGTAATGAGCAGAAGAGGGGGAGGAAGCCAGCCTGGATCTCTGCTAATGCACTGCAGTGGAAGACAGCAAGGTCTCTTAACGTGTGTTTGATTCGGATGGAATTCTTTATTTTTCATAGGAAAAACCATTTTTTAAAAGCAGAGCTTGAAGATAAATTTTAAATAACCAGTAATCAATTACAGCCTTTAAAGTTAGGGTAGTATTTAATTGTTTGAACTGTTCAGAGACTTGAGTATTCTTATGGCATCTTTAGGGTTTTTGTGTACAAGTTGAGTTTTTCTGCATTCATAACTGCTACAGAAATGACAGCACTGAACACTGGAATCCTTTATTCACAGAACTGGCATTACAGAGGCATTGATACCGTATTTTTTCTCTGTGTTTCCAGGATTTTTGACCTTGATCAAGGTCATTTCTTAAAGATGAGATGATGTGGTAAGTCTCTTGCTATAACCTGGTCAGTCCTCTGCCTCTGTGCCCGTGTTTGTTTAACCATGTAGTGAATTTGCTGTCCTGAATAAGAAAGAACTTGAAGTGTATCAGATGCTCCTGAACTAGAACTTCGGTCGGGAATGATCCTGATCCACACAGGAATTGGGATAGTGTTAGTCTTGGAAAATGCCTTTCAAATCGTAGGCAGATATCTTCATGTCAAATCTCCCTGTTTCTGCCGTGCACCATATCCTTGTAAGGAGAGAATTTCCTACCAGCCCTTCAGGTTGTACATTTTAGTTTGGGGATTTTTTGACACTGAAGGGCACATTTGTTGTCAAAGAGCATTCTCTGCAGTTGAACAAATAATTCCACTTACACCAGTGAGACTTCTTGTGGAAGGAGGGCAAGAGAAGAAACTGTCCTTGGCTGGTGAGGCACTTGTACACATTTCAGTGCACTGAGGGAGGCTCTGCAGATGTCTGCTGCCTTTAAGAAAAAAACAAAAAGCAATGACCAAACACAATTTCAGTAACTCAGTTTTGTCATTTGACAAAGAGCTGAGCTGCTGGTTTTTGTCATTTATCTTTAAATAATACCATAGAACCACATAGAACCAGTGTGATCATGAGGATGAGGTTCTTATGACAGTAAGCAGTGTGGTTTCTAAATAAAGCTAATGGCAGAAATTGGTTGTGTTTAATGCTTCAAGAACTGGGGCAAAGAGTACACTAAGGTCAAGGTTATTCCGGTTGCTTAAGTCCAGCATGAGGCTTTGGGGAAGTGAGACAGGCACCTCTACATGTCTCCTGCCCTTCACTTTCTGTTCACACTGTTTGTCATTCACAAGATGTGACTCAGGAGCAGTTCAGCTGAAAACTTTCCTGTTTTGGGGAACTGTGAGTTCAAATCGGGGAGCAGTCCATTGTGCAGCTCCATGAACATTACTGCTGGCATGGGACAAGGAGGTGGCGAGCCAGGGAACCCTTGCCTGAGAAACAGGCCTGGTATGTTGATACATGGGTGTATGGGTGTTTATGCTTGTCTCGGTTTGAAAGACAGGTGTCTGCCAAGGAAGGCAGGAACCTCCCTTGGAATGGCACATATGACCCCCTTCCCTCCAAATTATTATAACTTTGAAATTACGGGGCTTTCAGGCACAGATATGGGAAAAGGAATAACAGTTCTATACTAGTATGTGTATGTATAACAAGGCGAACAAACAACAACAATGGTAACAACAACAAACAAGAACAGAAACCCCAATAAACAGTCTCTTCTCGCTCTTCAAGCTATTTCCCCTTCAGTGCAGTTCCGCTCACAGCCGGCAGGGGCGCTGGTGGTTCCCGGCTGGGCAGCGCAGGTGCGATGAATCCCCCGCGCCTGCAGGGGGCGCTGTGGCGTGAGCTCAGCTGCATCTCCCTCACATGGTAATGGCGGACGGGCTGGATGGTGAAAACGGGATGCAGCAGGAAACCTTGGAGCAGCTGCTGGAACAGCAGGGTGGGCTCACCCAGGGTTGCAAGCACAAGGTAGCAGAAACCTGGCAGCTGTGGCAGGAGCTGCGGGGTGTCCCAGCAGGCACGGGGTAAGTGGCTGCAGTGTAGCAAAAAAACCCCGGAGCAGTGGCCGAGAAGCAGCAGGGCTGGGCAGCAGCAGCTGGGCTCCCAAACATGGCCAGGAGAAGCTCCCTCAGAGTGGGAAGGGGCTCAGGGTCCTGGGGTTTCCCCTGAGGCATCGGAGTGGATGGTGAGGGTCTTTTCGAGTTAGAGTGTTAAGGTCCCAGTGCAACGTCCGCTCTTATGAGCAGAACTCCACTACAGTAGAAGACAGCAGGAGATGGAGCCCACTGTGAATTCTCCCCACAGTGACCACAGCCTGTCTCCCCTCCATGCCGAGAAGCGAGAGAAAGAGAGCAAGGAGCTGCGCCCAGCCCCTTCCCCCAACCCAAATCTCAAAGTATCTCTTGCCCCTCGGAGAGAAAACCCGCCAGGTAAAGAGAGTAGCCAGCTGCACCCTTCCCCTGAGCCATGGCAACTTTTTTTGTCTCTCTTAAGTACCTGTCGTTATTGTCTCTTAGCAACATAGGGGAGAAAATTCCCTGAGAGAAAGAAACAAAAGGAAAAGTCCTAAACCCCAACAATGGTCAAGAGAGACAGCAGTCAGCTTAGAAAATTTTCTGTCAGCAATGAAGTTTTCTGCTTCAGAAGCATTTTAATGAATAATTCTGTTTTCTGCAGAAAGTTGAGCCCTTTGCTGATCAAACAACACTAAGCAACTTTCTGTCTTAAGCATTTCACATGCACAAGTTTACATATATTATCAGTCAATAATAATAGCGATGTAGAATATTCTCATGTCATGAGAAGTTTTGCAAAAGCCCGTAGCTTTTTATGGCTCCCTGCACTTAATAGTGACAGCTCCTTTGGATGACAGTGGCCACTGCAACATTTCCATTTTTGCCCAGTGTTGATGACATGATGTGGCCATTGACTCCTGCAGGAGGGTTCATGGCCCCTGATGAAAGTTGTATCAGTCTTCTAAGACTTTTGGGTAACTTTGTCACAGTTCGGTCAATCTTCTGCATTATTAGACTCAGCTGGGGTTCAGAGGCCCTAGCATCAACCCATTGCATTGGTGCCAATTGCAGTATAGCTTTCTTTTGGGTGTGACTTCATGTTCTTAACTCTTCCATAGCATCAGCTTTAGGGTTTGCAGCAGCAGCAGCATGACTGATGACAGCTTCATCAGTGCTGGGTTCCTCACTAGCTGAAGTTTTTCATGAGAAAAAGGGGCTCCTCAGTCAAAAGGCTTTTGTGGGTGTACATCACCTAAGTCCACATCAGTTGCTGGGCCAGTGCTTGCTATGAAGATGTGCATGTTATGGTCGATTTTTTAAGTTGTTAGAAGTGCCTCTGCCCAGATTAAGGTGCAAACGAGCCCATATGCCAAAGTCAACAGTATGGGTTTTATTTGATAGTAAATACGAGAGAGAGAGGGGGGGAGAGAGAGAAAGAAGTAGAAAAAGAGAGAGAGATAAAAAAAGGAATAGAAAGAAGTAGAAAAAAGGTGGGGGGATAGAAAGAGAGTGACAGAGACAAAATAAAGAAAATATCACCACTCTGTGGATCCCACCAGCATCCCGATGATCCTCTCCAGCTGTCTTCTTGGTGGTGAGGGTCCCCCAGGAAGCACAGAATGGATTAATATATGCTCAGGCTGGGTGGGAATGCCCAGGTACCTCCTCGGGGGGGCAGAGGGGAAGCAGTTTAACACAGTCTCTTGCAGCAGACTCTGGATCTGTTGTATCACTTTGCATCATGTGCAGTGCAGTGGTGCAAGGCCTCAGGAATGAGTCTGAGGAGCACTTTTGGGGAGTCTTTGGTGGATTATGACACCCCCTCAGGTGTCTCCTACATGAATGTGCCATGGATGAGGCCTGTGGGGTTGAGAGTTCCACAGCTGGGCCAATCTGTGTAAGGGAGGATGGGTGTTCACTGCCTCTGACCAGAGGTTGTGCCACACACCCGAAACCTCCTCCCCCCACCCTCGGCTGTGGGGGGTGCTTGTGTAAACATCTGTGGGCTGTGGTCTCCCCCACCCCAAACCCAGCCAGGGATGATTGTCTGCTGTGTTTGGCTCTCTTGTGGATGCATTCCTTTCCCTCAGCCTTGTTTGTTTCTCCCTAGACCTGGGATGATTGAACAATAGTGTCGCCTTTATCTTATCTAGGCAGCTTAACTCACAGTCCAAAGGTCCAGTCAGGCATCTTCAAGGAGGGGTGGGCTTCTGTGGTTGTAGCTTCTTTATACAGTTTTTGCTGTAATGGGCAAAACTCCTTCATAACAATGAACCACTTCGGTCCCTGACAGTGTGTGACCTTCATTATTGGAAGACGAACATCACATCCTAGGAACTGTAGAGACAGGAATGTATGTGTTGGGAATGAGGGGAAAAAGGAGCTGTCTTTCTTCTTTTGCTTTGGCTGCAGGCTCTGAGGAAGAGGAGGCTTTTCTTTATTCTTTCAACCCCTTCTTTAATTTATTTGTGGCCAGCCCTGGCAGAATAATCCTGCTGAACAGTTAAAAATCATGTATTTTATATTGCAGCTGCGATCTTCACAAGAACAGAGGTGTGAGGGACAGAGCAAACTCATGCAGGAAGCACCTTTATAAACACAGAGTTTATATAAGCACCTTTATAAGCACAGGGTTTTCATTTCTTACAGCATTTTGAATGTGTGAGCAGTGCCTAAAAGGGAGCAGTGCAGCCAGCATTACACTGTAGGCAGGAAGGAAAGGGAGGAGAGATGAAGATGCAGGTCATTAGTCATTTATCTGTTCAGCCAGCTTCTTCCTTTGCCAGGGCAGGCAGCTAGTACTGGCAGGGGCAAAGTCCCAGGGCCCTGTCATTCATAGAATTGTAGAATGGTTTGGATTAGCAGGGATCTTAGAAGCCATCTCTTTCCAACACTCCTGTCACAGGCAGGAACACGTCACACTAGATCAGGTTGCTCAAAGCCCCATCCAGCCTGGCCTTGAATACTTCCAGGGATGGGGCATCCACAACTTCTCTGGGCAAACCGTTCCAGTGCCTCACCACCCTCACAGCAAAGAATTTCTTCCTAATTTCTAATCTAAACCCACGCTCTTTCAATTTAAAGTATTTGTGTGAAAATTGCCTTGCAATTTAGGGACTAAGAACATTAAAAAAATTAAGTTATTAGTGGTTGCAGCCCCATCAGGCTCACGCTCAGCCTCGACTCTGTGATATAAACTAGGGGTCTTCCAAGAACAAAACAGCTTAATACAGGCAGAAAAGATACTGACTGACTTTGTCTAAAGTAGTTACACTTAAAACTGTAGGGAATTAAAGCAATTCAGAGTTTTGCACAGAGCATCTTGGCATGTAACTCAAATTAATATGATTAATGAATCCTTGCAGTCACCACCTTCTTTTAAACCAAGAGTCGATGGAACAAGAAAGAGAAGGGCATATTTTAACATGCTTTTCACACGCCTGCAGTTAAGCACTGAAATTTGTATCTTTGCACCCACGTAAGAGGCTGGATGTTTATATGATACATGTAAATGAGCAATACATGGTGACATTAAAGACAGTATCTGTCCCTACAAATAGCTCTCAGCTCAAGTCTAGTAACAAAATAGAGCTTCTTTTATCTTGGGCTTATTTAAGGCCTGCCTAGTAAAGCCATGTTTGCAATGGTGTTTCAGTCTGTAACATTTACTTGGCCTGCTAGTATTGTGTGAGAGGGGCTAAATTCTTCTATATTGGCAGTAAAGTGTGCTAATCAATCGAATTAAGGCAGTTCACTGGAAACAGCATGTTTTCTGTAGTCTGAACAGTCCCAGGGAAGATCTTCTGAAATTCAGTGTCTGATACTATGCTCTCGAAATGGAGGCAGCACAATCCTGTCTTTTTTTTTTTAATTTCTCCTTTTCCAAGCATGCAGTGAAAGCAGGTTAAATTTGGCCATGCAGGCTGGCCAAGGGAACTGGCTGAGGGTAAAGCCACTGTGCGGAGGGCCTTCCCAGTGGCCAGGCAGCACTGAGGTGGAAGGCGGCAGCAGGGCACCCAGCGGGGACACTGGGAGGCTTGTGTCCAGCCAAAAGGGTGGCTGTGGAATGACGCAGGCCACATTCCCACTGGCACATCACCTCAGGCTGGGATGCCACCCTGGGCCCTGCTGCTAGAGCCGGAGTATACTTGTATATGTGCCAGCCAGAGAGTCCTTTTCCATGGTTTTCAGCTTGGTTTGAGGAAATGCTCCATAAGCTGCACTTTTAAAATAGCCCTTGGCTGGTGCCTGCGCTAGCTCTGCTGGCAGATGCCTTTGTGTGAGTGCACAGATCTGGTTAGAGGAAATCTATTCCACACTGTATTTAGGCAGTACCTTTTCCTTGCCACTAGCAACAGAGAGACTATGTTTGTTTTGTGCTTAAATCCTCTTTGTACTCTTTATTCTCTGAAGGAGCCGGATTAAAAAAAAATATCTTTGGATGGTAGTTAACCACTGGAGCAGATTTTTATTTTGACTAATTCTGTTTAGGTAGCAAAATACATACTTGGATGACAGGACTAGAGAACCCCTAAATTGAATAGATGGATTTTTATTTTTAAGTGGAAAAAACTGCATTTCAGATTCTAAAAGGATGTAGGCCTTTGGAATCTGACTACACCCGGGTTACAGCTGATATTAATGTGCATAACTGGGAGCAGAGGAAAGTCACAGTCTCTGAAGCAATAATTTACTGTGCTCCAGCTCTGAAAGAGGTTTATCTGTCTAGGAACAGGAAGGCACAGAAAGCTGAAGAACCTTTCAGAAATATTTTTGTTTTACAGCATGACCATGAAAGAATTTCAATCATTAGGACATATTTTGCTGGAACTGACAAATTCATTTATGTAAATTGTGGGCTTGCCTTTTAAAGTTTCTTGTGAACAGTGTTGTACAGTGATCTCTGTGAATTCCAAATGCACACTGGAGATAGAGAAGTGAGAACACAGCCTCTTGTTTTTCTTTGATAGTGGTTCCCTTTTCTTTTTTTTTTTTATTTCCAGCAGAAGAGCAGATGAATTCAGGGTGTTCTAAGAAATGTTAGTGGTTTGACTGATACTGTCCCATTACATGCCTTTGGAATAAGCTTGCTCTTCCGAAATAGGAAACATCCATAGATGAAGTATGGCTGAGACAAAAACTTGGACTTTCATTGGTATGCAAAAAGGCAATTCTATATGAACACAAACAAATGCATTTAAATATCTATTGAATATTCCTGACACTGAGCAGCAAAACTACTATAGAAGATAACACAACTGCAGGAAGATTTATTTGTCAGCCTTTTAGTGGGACACTTATAACAAAAAATCTACTTATTTCACTTGTCCGTCAAAGTATGACTTGCCTTGAGTGGATGAGTAAAATTTCGCAACTCTGCATTAGGACAGGAACAGACTGATGCTGGGGCTGCCTTGGGAATTGCATTACTTTATTGTAACTTGTGCTGGGGGACGTGTCTTGTTTATGCTTTGGTTTGTTGCTTTTAGCTGGTGTGAGTAGAAAAAGACACCGCAAGATGATGATTTTCACAGTACTGCTGATGTTAATCCCATTACTTAGCCAGATATTTTTCATCTCTTCACCTCCCACCCCTTAAACTGAAACTTTCTTTGCCATTAGTCAGAGCAGAGCCTGGTGTGCTGAGCAGGTGTGGCTTGCAGTGCAGATGTGCTTCCCAGCTTTGTGCAGACATCCAGGATAAATGGAAAGGAGGAGGGGATGGCTGCTCTGTGTGTGTAAATGCGAGGGAGAGAGAGACAGAGGGAGGGAGGGAGGGAGAGAAAAAGAGGGCGCACATAATTTTCTGGCATGTAAATCCTGGAGAACACTGAGCCATATGGGCTGATCTCACTCCCAGTACAAGGGGAAGAAAAATACAATGAGTACAGTCACATAGGGCAGAATATTGTCACTGTAGAAGAGTAGCTTTTGTGCTTCTTGCCACCACCTGTGCCCAGAGTAATAGAAGCCTCTGTCCCCACAACGTGGTCTTGGGCTTCAAGGAGAATATGATATGTGCTGGTTGGCAGCGTCACCTCTCCTTCTCTCGGACGTCATGTACAAATCCTTCCAGACTCCCCTGTGGGCTGTGTACATTGTTCCTGCATGCTCCTGAAATGCTCTTAGTATGCATGGTGAGGGCTGTGTTTCAGGTAGCTTGGGCACTCCTGATGAGGCACATGTCACGCAAAGGGACAAGAGATGAGTTTCCCTCCCTTGTACATGCTCAGACACTGAGCCCAAGTCTGCTAACCTGCTTTCTGTCCACTGGCAGGGTAAATTGGCTTCTTTCCTGAGAGATTTGAACTTAGTCTTCCATCTTTCTGGAATCCTTTGTGAAATGAAGGGGAGGTTTTGGTTGACTGTAAAACCCAAGCTAAAAGGGCAGGCCTGCAAAGTGCTCAGCTTGGCAGGAGCAGCCCTGACTGATGGGGAAGGGTCACTGACTTTGCAGAATGAAACTCCCCTGCATGTGTTACTGTGGTCAGCTCAGGCCTGAAAGTGCTGAAGTGGAGCTCAGAGGGGAGCTGGGGAACTCTGTTAACGAGTAATTGGGCAAAAGATAGAAAGGATTTGTGACAGGAAGCCATCAGTAGCATTAAAAACAAACAAACAAGCGTTTTGGATTTCTTTGTGTTGAGAGAATTTCCTTAGGCCAAGCAGCTCCATTTATACGTTCTTGTTGTTGTTGTAATTGCACAAACCATGAGACTGGTTTGTGCAATTTGAAAAACAAAAACAAAACAGAAAGCCGGGGAGGGGGGGGGCAGGGCTATCCTTTACTTCTCTGGAAAGAGGAGTCAATGCTAAACTTTTGTTCATTTGCAACAATACATAGGGGCTGTGCAGTGACTGCCTGAATGTTAAATTATAGCACTTGTTTTACTCCTTATGTCTGTGTCTTGTATGACGCAGTTTGTACCAGCAACATCTGAATGTTTTGGCTTACTTTGAAAGACTAGGAGAGTGAAGGGTCTTTCATGAAATAAAAGAAAATCCTGAAAATAGCTTTCTGTGATTTCTGAATTGTATCCATAGCAGTATTAGCATATAGCTGGAGTTAATTCATTTGCATTAGTGAAAAGTCAAAGTGAGAGCAGAATTAGACCTTTTTGAAAGCCAAGCCAGAGTCATATCTGATGCAACTCCATCTCGGCTTTGAATGGGAAGCCTGTCATGTTGCTTGTGAACCTGGAGACGTGGATGTGTCACATTCATCCCAAACAGAAGCTGTATGACATACCAAAGGAGAGGATTGTCCTCAGAGTTAGACTGGGGCCCCTGGCTTTCCAGCTGTTTCAGTAGTGGGCAGAACCCCGGCACAGGATTTACTGAGGTGATCCAGCCAAGTTTGTTCTGTACAGTGGCTTGAGGCAAAGACCTGTCCCTCCTGTCCTCTGTTCACCATCCACAGAGCCCGTGCTGAGCTGGACTCTCCTACTTTCAGAGCTGTCTGGTTCCCCAGGCTCTGTTGCTGCTTGTCTCTGGCCCTATGTAGGCATAGCCTTAGATGTTTGAAGATGTGGGTTTGTGTTTTGGGGGGAATGAGGCAGTGGTCAACAGCATTGTGGGATCTCAGCACATAATTGTCATGGATTTCAGAAGGAACTGGATGCTCAGCTTGCATAGGCACTTTGGAAGTCCCAAGAGATGCTATAGTGAGGCCTTCAAGGAGGAATTTCTTCCTCTCCTTGGTTATCCCAGTTATCCTTTGGCTGATGCAGAAGGGTTCATAACCCATGCAAACTTGTAGCAAAATTATGAATCTCCTTAGCTGTGAACATGTATTATTTTTGAAATCTTTGAGACTATGTCTCAACAAGACATTGAACATTATTTTTAATCATACTGCCCTTTAGATGTATTTTCATTAAATGCCAGGATCTTCCTTTATTTCTGTTTAAGAAAAGAATAAGAAAAAGGGAGCTAGACCTTCCTTAAAGCATGTATTATTGGACATAGTTTTTATCAGGTCAGTCCTGGCTTGAGTTCTCTCTAAACTGAATAGTTACGATCTCTAAAATCCTTCCTCAGATGGATTCTCCATCCTTGTAATAACATGTATCCTTTTTGAAATGAGGTAGCAAGTATGTGAGCGAGAGTGTTTATGAAGGCTTTACTTACCCCTTTTTTTTTTTTTTTT
>VZTE01006577.1:117543-177322 GCA_013397775.1 Eulacestoma nigropectus
TTTTTTTAATGCCTTGTATTAACACATTCTCCCATCCTGTTGTTTTGGTTTTTTGCCACTTCTTTGCCACTTCTTTGTCCTTCTGTATAGAACAGTTGTTTTCACTCAGGTGCCTACAGCGATGCTGAAGAATTTTCCAGGGCAGTTGGAGTTAAGGTAACATCCATCAGCAGGCATGAGGAAACCACAGTTCTTTATGTGCATTACCTTGCATTTGTCTACACTGAATTTCAGCTGATAAGGGAATATTTCCTCAATATCTATGGAAATGATATAGTTATTGACTGAGGGGAAGAGAGAGGATAGAAATTAAATGGTCACAACATTTGCTGAATATTTGCTAGCAAAGAGGGAGGGCTCCTTTGTAATGAGACTAGTTTCTCACAATCTCATTTCTCTATGCTGTTGTCTCTCTCTTTCCATATCAAACAACAGGTTTAGGGAAGGTATGCAAGAAATTTACTTTAGTTGTCTTCATTTTGTGAAGACACGGCAGTGTGAAGTTGGTGCTGCAGGAGTTGTGTGCAGGGATTGTTTCAGGGCTGTTCATTTACTCAGGAAAGAGAAGGTGGATCCCCTGGCTTCGATGGGGTGGGGAGGGCGGAGGAAGCTGCTGGCAAACACTTGCCCCTAAAACTGAGAGCTGTAAGGGCAGAGCTCACAGCAGGCTTTCTCACATGTAATAAAGCTTCCAGGGTTAGGAGGCTGCCCTTCTGTTCCCTATATTTATGGGTGGATTCCTCACCAAGACAAGATTTTGGGAAAATCTCTTTCTCCTAGAAAGAAAACCAGCTAAAAATAATACACAAGTTCTTAGTTCCAATGCAGAACAAAGTTACTGTTACCTTCTGCAGACTTGTGCTTGCCTTATGTTAGGAGGGGCACTGCTCTATCACTTGAGGTAAAACTGGCCAGTGCTGGGGCACCCGTCTAGGGCAAAGGCTGTGTTTGCTACCACAGAGGACTCTGAATCACATTAAATAAAGAGAAAGACAACTGTAACCCACATTGGATTCAGCTGCCTATAGTTGAGAACACACAATTTGGTAAGTCTTAACCTGATTTTTGTAAACAGAAAAGCACTACCCAGAAAGTTCAATTCAATTTTCAGTTGTTCAAGCCAAGATTCAGATCTGTTTTCCATCCCAAACATCAGGAGCTTCACTGTTGTCACTACTGTTTCTTCCCTATGCCATGGTACATTTATTGCCCAGGAAGCTCTAGGGCACATGAAAGTTCATTTTCTAAGCAGATTTACACATGGTCTTGTTGAAACTGCATTGATATTGTGGAGTGATGCAAGTACATATTTATTTAGGATATGTGTCTGTAAACTTTCTAGGCAGCCTGTGGCAAAAGCAAACAGAATATTTCAAATGTGTTTCTATCTTTAAAGACCAAACACACCAGCTGAGCCATCCACAGTTCCCGTTGCCATCCAAGCCCCAAACCCTGCATGCTAAAGCAGACGGGGTGAACCAGTTTTGAGCACCACCTCTAGCTGAAGATTTGGCATATGAATTATAATTTGTGTGAATGACTTTTAAACAAAACTCTGATCATTCTTTAAAGAAAATTTCTCTTATTTCATACCAGCTGCTCATGTGTTCGATATGACACCAAAAGGTGGTAAAGCATGGTTTTAAAAGCATCTTTCTTGAATGTGAGTTTTTGTTCCTACTCATGCTTCTCCCTGAGCACCCATCTGCTCTGGGCTTGTAAATGGCACACATCACTTTGCAGGGAAGTACAACCATGGAAAAGTGCCCATGACTGCTGCTGAGATCAGGATCACGTGTGCAGAAAGGAAGGTTGATCTTGGCCTCTCTCCATGGAGAAGACCATTCTGTCAGAGACCCATGGATTTCATTTGTGGCCTCAACTCTGACACTGAGCTTCCAAGGCTTTGGGGGAAACTTAAACATGGTTAATGTCTTTGTGTTGGTTTGCCAGAGCACCTGCTACTGCACCATTTCATTATGGCATGTACTGGGCTGAGTGAGTTTTGGAAAGCAGAATAGTGATGAAAATGGTGCAGTGCAATGCTTTCAGTACTTACCTGGTCTGCTTTTCCTTTTTCTCTTCTGATTTAATATTTGTCATAGAATCACTAAGGTTTGAAAAGACCTCTAAGATCATTGAGTCTAATTATTAACGTAGCACTGCTGTGTTCATTGCTAAACTGTGTCCCCAAGTGCCACATCTACACATCCATTAAACACCTCCAGGGGCAGTGACTCCACCACTTCCCTGGGCAGCCGGTACCAATGCCTGACCACCCTCTCAGTGAAGACTTTTTTCCTAATATCCAATCCTAACCTTCCCTGGCACAAGTTGAGGCCACTTCCTCTTTTCCTGTCACTTGTTACCTGGGAAAAGAGACTGACCCCCGCCACGTCACAGCAGCCTTCTTTCCTGACTTTTCTTCTCAAAGGGCACCTGCTCTCTCTCACAATGTACTACTGTGTAGTCTTGTTATATTTATAAAATGCTCTTTGAGCGTATATGTCCTGAGACTTTTTTACATGGCATTAAACTAGTTTTCTGCTTGTAAAGTTCCACCTGCCTATGGCCTGTTGAGAGTGGGTGTTCAGAATGCAGTGTCTCTTCACCAGGGAAAGATGAAGCATGTTCACTGCTAGATTACTATTTAAAGAGCAATCACTCAGGTGTTGTAATTGGAATACCCAAATCATGGGCTGAATTCCTCCTCCTGGGGTCCTGTTGCAACTTTGAATTACAGACTTTGCTAAAGGTTTTGAAGGCAGAAAGCCTGCCAGGAAGAATAGTAGCAGAAAGCAGGGAAGATCAAGATATCAAAGGGAATGGTACTGACAGAGGAGAAGTCTGCAGTGATGAGGCTCCTATGGATCTTTTCCTTTCTCTTCCCAGGGTTCAAGAGCTCTCTCCCCCCAGTAGAAATTTAAAGGGGAAGCAGTGGGCATTAATACTTTGTGCTCATCAAGAGTGGCCCACCAGAGCCCAGGGAAGGAGGGAAGAGAGAGCTGTAATTTACTTCTTTTCCTGCTGGCTTCAGTGAACTTGGCTCACCATGGGTCCCTCTCTTGCTCTTGTAGAATACATCTGAGTTCGGTGCAGCATAAATGTGATTAATTTCCAGTCTGTGTTGAAGAGCACAGAGTGGTGCTGTCTTGCTCTTGGGCTTGCTCAGATATACACTTCATGTATCACTTACCTACCATGCAGGCTGGTTATGAGGATTAATTAGTTAATGTTTGTACAGCACTTCAAAAATGTAATGCACTATTAGGCTTTAGTCTCTGCTTGATGCAGGAGTAGAACATCCATTCATCTAATAGAAGTTGCATGCATTCCTCAAGCAGGGAATATATAAATGCTAAATATAATTTTAATTATTGTTGTATTTTGCAGTATTCCTTGATTATGCTTTTGTAATTTAGCTTAACTTTTTTTAATGTATAGCTTGCAGAAATAAAAAAATGTTCTTAATTTTTAATCTTGCTTTCAAGAACTCCTTCAGCCTGAAATAAGCAGTCATCATTTGTTCCTGTTTCATTGTTTTCTTCCTGTTTTTCTATCTTGCGCATGGTCTGACCAGAGGTAGATTTCTGTTCTGCAATTGGCAGAGGTATCTTGCTAGCTAAGGAAGCAGACTCACAACACCTCACACAAACAGTATTTGATTACTGCTAATTACAGTGCTGTCACATAGACAGGGGTAGAGAACATCGACTGGCTTTGTCAAATAGCAATGAAATAACCTGCTGTCTGTCTACTGACTTAATGGCTTTAATTGCCAGCGCATAATCAGGATCTGGTGAATTTGTTTGAACATATCAGCAGGCACCAAATATTTCAATTAAGATCAAGTTGTATAACTAGTGTTGCTTTAGCTAGAGCAGCATTCTGGTAAATTCAGGTTTTTGAGGCTCACAAAAGGGTACTTTGCAAGAGCCAGCAAGCAAACTGACAGATGGGTTGTTTCTTCTTTTTTTCAGACCTTGAGTAACCTTCCCCTCTGATGCTACTGGACTCTTGTAGGTGGTCCCCTTTTATTTTCTTTCAGTCTATTTTCTTTCTCAGGATGATGTCTCCCAGAAGAGTTCTTGCACTATAAACTTTCTATTGTGAATGAAGTCTGGTTGTGGTGGGCCATTGAGACAACTGCTTTGGCCCGGAGGAGAGTCTGTCCCAAACTCTTGAAGGAGGCTTGCTGCAGCAATGTGAATGGTAGTTTAATAGTCTCTGCAGAAAATCATAGAATCGTACAATATCCTGAATTGGAAGGGACCCACAAGGATCAAGTCTAACTCCGAGCCCTGGACAGGACAACCAAAATAATTGTGTGCCTGAGAGCATTGTCCAAAAACAAAAGCAAAAAAAAAGGAAAACCTGTGGCCTGGCACACCAAAGGTGGTCTATTTCTTCCATGCAAATGTTGATAGAGCTTTTTTTCCCTTTTGTCACTCATCCTTTTGCCAGAAGAGTCTTTTTCAAGAAATAAATCCCTTTTCCTATAGCCAGTGGATGATACAAGAGTTCAGAATAAATGCTTGAATTATGTTCAGCTTTCAGAGATGATTTTGTCCCAAACTGTCAGAAGGCACTTTATTTTCGTCAAAGCCTCAATCAAAGATTTTTGTTCTATCTTTGAAGGATCCTTCCTTCAGAGATTCACGCCCATTCAACCAGATCATTAGCAGCTTCTTATGCACAGAAGAACAGGTCCTTGTGATAAAATCTGCAAGGCCATGAGCTGGACTTGCCTTTGCTCTTGCATTAAAGGCTGAAACAGAAACCTTGCACTTCTCTGAGTCGGCTTTGAGCACTGGATCCTGTAGACTACCATTACTACCCTTTAATCATGGCATTTGAAAAGACCCAGCTGGACCAAGTTATGCCTGTTTACCTCATCAGTTTTCATTTCGCTACATACTTGAATTTTTTGGTTTATTTGTGTGGTTCCTGTGGCTTGTTGCCTGGCAGGTATTAGTCTAGATTGGTGTGTAGATTTTCTTGGCACGGAGAATTCTCACTTAAATAATTGTCTTACCTTTGGTGGTTAAAACTGATGCCTTGACACCAGGAGAAATGACCTTTCCTTGTCTATATGTTGTTATCTTATCTATGATGCTCTTTTACCTTCATCCATGTGCTACTCAGTGCCACTTTGTTTGACTCCAAGACATAGCTGTGACCTGTCTTCTCCCTGCCTTCATAAGCCATGTAATTTTAGGGATCATGCTCAGCAGGCATGCACTCAAAAGCTGGCATGCAGAAAATCACAAGTTCTTTCTGTTTGTTCTGAAGGACCTTTACAAAGTTGTACCCACCCCCTGCTTAGTTCTGGCAAAGCTGGAGTCATTGTTGCGTGTATTTAGTGGGAGTTGTCAGTGCTCCACAACTGTCTAGATCAGACCCGGAGCTTGAGAGCTAAAAACAACCCCAAAATGCAGAGATGATGTATGACATTTACATTCGCAGAAAGGCAGAATATTAAGCCAGAGTTTCCTTCCTACAATTTTTTTTTTTTTTAAGTTGAAGAGAAGAAACCTAGACCACTAAATGCTGCTACCAGTTTTGCTTCTTTTGGATGTGTGTGTGTACGTGCTTCGATAAAGTTTACAATATTGTAATGGGTTGTATATATGGATATTTTAAAGGTGATATCGTAGTAATAATAGGGTAGGGCAGAGATGCTGAGCAAGGTCAGTGGGCTTGCACATTGATGAAGTCAAAGAGTAGGAGGAATGAGGAGGGCTTGTGAGAGTACATCCTTTGTCCTTCCTACCCCTGAATCTAAATTTAGCTGAATTCAAGAAACTTGAATCACCTGCATTAAAAAAAAAAAAATAAAAAAAATCAGATATTCTTTAAATTTCTTTATTTTTAAAATTTTTTTTCTTTCCCGGATACTGAATTTCATTGCCCTGCTTAAATGACTTATGTATCAGTCACACAGTTGCACTGTTCTCAATGATATCACACAGAACTAAATTACATCATGTGATTACAGACTTTCCATCTCTACCAATGCAGAAGATGCTGGGATAGCAGCTGCCTAACCATTGTGCATAAGAGCTACCACTGTGATGGACAAGGAACAGTCAGTGATCCCTATTTTGGAAGTGGAAAAATAACAAAAGAAAACAGAGGTTTCACACTTTGTTCTTTTGCTAGTGTGCTTTTCATTTTCTGTGTTTACTAATACGGTGCGTTATAGGTAGCCCAGTAAGAACTTCCATGTTATGAAGTTCATCTTCATTTTCTGCTAGATAAATATCTACCCTTGCTGTTTCTGTTGGTTTTCCATTTCTCTGTTGGTTTTCCATTTCACTGGTTGACTGTAAGCATCAGTGTTCTTAAAAGTAGAGACCAGATGCTTGGAAAGGGTAAAGCAGCACAGCAAAGCAGCTGCTTCTGCTTTTGCCACCTGAGACCTGCTTGTTATCTTTTTTTTTTGTCTACCCTTTGTACATTTTGTAGCTCTGAGCAAACTTGTTAATATTGTTATTGGCAGTTATATCTTCATTAGTTTTTGTCTTGCCTGTAAATGTTTCCAGCATTCCTGCCTCGTATATTTCTGTTCAAGAGCTGTAAGCTTTGGTAATTTTTCAAGTTGTCATCTCACACTTCCAAAATCACCAGATTTCTTTCATTTGCGAAAGTGCAGTCTTTAAAGTGTCTTTTACTTCCTGCAAAGAGGTTACATCCAGCTTTTAAAAAAATTTAAAAGTCTTGTTTCCTTCTAATTAGTCTCCCCAGTAAGAATTAGTCTGCACTGGTGCAAGATGTGTGTCTTTGGGAGCTCTGCTAGGTAGTGGTGTAGTTAGAAGCTCTGCTCTCAGTCTGTGTCCTCTTTAATATTAATGAGGTGTAGGGATTGTGGATAGCAGATGTGTGAAATCCTGAAGGTTTTTACTTTGCCTTTTAAATTCAGTCAAAAATAGTACTGCTGAAATGCTCCTGCCATAAAGAATTGTTGGGGATTCATGTGCTTGGGTGGTGAGAGAGGTAGCAGAGAGCTTGCAACAAGTGAGGTGGAACAGAGCAGGGATAGGCACTACCAAGGTCAGATTCTTCAGTGTTCACTCCACTATTTTGATTATTTTTGTAATTCTCATTTTATTTTTGCTGATGAAATTTCTTGTTGGATGCCCTTCCATGGAAAGCTTAGTAATTTTCCTACATAGTTAATATTCAGATATAAAAAAACCTATTACAGTCTAAATGATGAATAGATGCTAATTTATACATATATACATATACTCAGAATGCCTAATTAATGATCTTCTGTGTCAGTCACAGATATGCAAATTATCATATTTTGCGAATCTTATCATAATTGTGTTGCCCTGCTGGCTTCAGTTTGGGGGAATGTTTTTACTGCAGTTTAGGAAGGGATAAAAAAAGAGACTGAGCAACAGGGCAGTAAACAACACAGCTGCTGTGCTGATCAATCAAAACCAGGTAGGTCCTGGTTGTTTTCAAGGGTGCCAGAGGCATTTCTGGAGCAGGAACTAAGAGGATCTGAGAAGCTCTCTGGAGAGCTCTCCTATCCCCGTACACTATAAAGGGGGCTATATTCACTATACCTTACTGGACTAATGCCTGAAGTAATGTTGGCAGCTCTTCATGAACCCATCATTTCTCATTTTTCTTTCTCTTTGCCATTGATGCAGATGTTCCTCAAAAAGTAAAAGACTCCCAGTGTATTTTATTAGAGTTTGTGGGTATGTTTTGCTACATAAATAATTCTACTCTGTGTAATTATGGAGGACATTAATAAAAATAATCATTTTCTCCTGTGATACATACTTGCACTGAATTGCACCAAATCTGCAAGTCCTGGGACTGGGACAAAGGAAAATGGACAATGTTAGTCATTGTTATGTCTGTCTTTTTGGTATCTTGGACTGAAAACATCTGTGAGGGTGGAAAAATCTAATCCTGAAAAATTTCATACAATTACTGGCCTTGGAAAATATATATTTTAAAAAAATGAATGAATGCAAACTTGTTTCTAACTCTCCAGCACTTGTATCAGAGTGCTGTATGGTCTGAGGTTTTGCTGGGGGCAGCTATTTTATCAGGTCCCAGGTACTTTTTAAAGGCCCCCCTTTGTCCCCGTTACTCCGTGGTGGAATTAGTTTGTATTGTTTCACCTGAAGCTGTGTCTGTAAGCAGAAGGTGGTGGTTGTGCCACAGCCCAGGAAAAAGACACGCTGAATGTCACTTTGAGGAAACACAGTTCTTGCCTCCAGTAAGGGGAGTTCATGGCTCTGCTCTCAGCACAGTTCTTAAATCACTGCTGGGATTTGCAAGGAGTTCACAGCAGAATAACTATGAAGTCAGGGCTCTGAATTGATCCTGTGGGCTAGGATGTCAGACCCTGTCTGGGGAAGCTATTGATTCTCAACACACAGCCTCAGAGGACAGGGAAGTGGTGTGATCTATACTGCTGTGCTCTTTCTTCCCTCACACAGGTTATGACCATTATGACTCAGGGATCCAGTTCTTCTCCATGATAGCTGGGTTACCTTTATCCTTACTGCTGCAGGATTGAAAAGTTGGAGTCTGCGCCTCCTGACATTTCTACTTCTGCTTCTCCTCTTTGCCTGCTTGCATTGGCTTTGTGGTCACTTTTAGCCACGTCAGCACATTGAAAATTGCTAACAGTAAACACCAGAGGCATGCGTGCATGCTACGGAAAAAAAGAAACAACCACAAGGAAAACAGCCTTGGGTAAATGGTGGATTTGCTCACTGTTAAATGTTCACAGCTTCCACACACAGCCTGGAGCCTCTTACTAAGTACAGGGCTTGGAATTTTGTTTTTAAAGGACATTGATACAGGCTGTGACACTGCTCAGTTTTCCATGTGACTTTTGGTATATGCAGTAGGAGAGAGGTTCATCCGGCATGGTGCTGTACAGAACAGGAGAAGTGTTAATGACTTCCAAGAAGAACAACAGCTGTAGGCATTTGGGATCCTGGGTTCTGTGTCAGGAAATTTGGCCATCCATCCACAAGACAGCCTAGGGATCAAAGAGGGATACACAGGTCTGATGCTCTGTGTCATCACTGTCATGCCGACCGTCAGGAAGGTGAATGATGTAGTGTGCAAATCAGCGCTAAATGCTGTGCACTGCAGCAGGCCTGAATTTTGCACAGATTAAATGCTGGGAAAGGGAGGGCAGAAAAAGGTACATCTTTGGGCTCATCCAGGGCCATGTAGACTGGGGAAACACGCTTCTCTTGTAAGTACCTGAGCACATCCCAATATCTGGTAGTATTGCCAGGGTATCCTCATGTTCCTGTAGCTCTCCTGTAGGTTCAGCGTGGCCTGGTTAGCCATCAGGGATGGAGCTGAGGAGCTGGATTCTGCTTCTGCCAAGCTTGCCTAGATGCTGCACATCTATGGAATTGGCCGCAAAGCCCAGAGCCCAGCTTTGAGAGCTGTGTGTTGCTAGCAGCTGGGCTCAGCTTACAAGGTGCAGGGAGGAGCAGGCTGGACTCAATCAAAAAAGGATTTTTGCTGGGAGCGCATTGCTATTTTTATAGTTTACGCAGCTGCTTTGGAGCCATTTGGACAGCTGTCCGAAGCAGTCATAGTGCACACCTTCTTGGAAACACTCATCCTGCCTGGTGTTGTCCAACCTCAGAGCTATGTCTACCTCTTTAGAGGCTCTCATCAGTAGCCATTTACCCACCCACGAGAAGTTCCAGCAGCATGGGCACTGCCATGGAGGGTGACCCCAGAGCTTCCTTCCTCTTTGCTTTGCACCAGAAATGGTACAGGATGCAGATAAGAAGACCTGCAACCTGGACCAGAAACATATAGATAAAATACAGGCTAGAGTCCCATTTCTCCAAAGTTAAAAGACAGTTTGTTTGTGGAAATTATTAATTATTCTGCCATCAGATGATGCAGTTAGGATTTGGAGCTGATCCTTAATGAAAGGAATGAGAAGGAGGTGTCTTTACAAACAAACTGTGGGCCTGCTGGTAGATAAACCCAGATACTGATAGGTGAAAGAAGCAATGGGAGGAACCATAAATTCCATAGGAATTCCACTAATTGGCACAGACTGTTGCTTACCCAAGGCCGTGCTAAATTCCTGGACTTTGAGAAGAAGAACACAGACACAAAGAAAAAGAACGGGGGAGGGATGCACATTAGAACGGGGTCTGTATTAGGCAATTCGGGAAGCCTGTACCTCTCAAGTACCTCAGCCAATGGGGAAAGAGAGAGGGAAATGTGGTTGGGAAATCAGGATAAAAAGGAGGCTGCATCCTCTAGCAATTTGAGACACCCCAGGGGAATGCCCCATGGCCTCTCCCTTTATTCAAATAAAGTTACAGGACTCCTCTCTCTCATTTTTGGACATAAAATCTCTCACATCGTGGATTAATTTTCCTGACATTAAGAATATCTAGTTAAGAAGATGGTTTCCAAACTCAGTTTAAATTTGGTATGGTCTCATTCATGCCTCTCAGCCATGTTGCATTTTATTATGAGCTAGTCCAGGCTGTCTTAAGACTCTGCTTGAGACTGAATTAAAGAAAGACAATCCAAAGCTGATGGAATTCTTACTGCCTTTCCAGTTCAAGGTAGAATGGCATGAGAAGCAATTGCTGGAAGCTGGGTAAAGAGATCACTGTTAGGGGAAAAGTCAAGAGTTAGGGGGATTTGTCTTTGTGTTGTGTGTGTGCTGCTGCCTGCTTGAGCCAACAGGCCTGACAGAGGCTGCCCTTCCTGCCTATGAGTAGGGGATGCTCTGCTCTGAGCACTGTGTAGACAAGGAATAAACCAACCAAAATTATTGACACCAGAGACTACATTAAATCCGTGCTGTAAAGTTCCCTGCACTGGAACCCCAAATATTTCCTAAAGAATTCCTAGGTGGAAGCTGGCGTATACTGACTAATTTTGTAAATCTTGTAGTAGAAAGAGGGTTGTATATTGGAGAGCCTTCTGCTATATTTAGAAAGAAACTCCATGCTCCCACTGTCAGTATGGGAGCTTAATTACAGCGTGCTGCAAACTTTGCTTTTGTGAAGGGTATTTTTCTGCACTGCTTGCTTCAAAAAGCACAATTTTGCTGCTATTTTTATGATGCTTTTGCAACAGTAGCAGGAGTTTAAATGGGTTAGGTGAAACTTGAAAAGGATTCTCTGACAAAACCAGTGATAGTATCTGTGTGGTTCCCAGCGTGGAACTTCTCACCAGCTGAAATGAATCAATGTCAGGAGGAAGTTGTAGCTGGTTGCTGTTGCTTTTTTTTTCCTTCCTTTTTACTTTTTCCCCCCTTCCTGCAACTTGCAATTCACTTTTTTATTACACCCCAAATTATCTGCTCAGTTTTTTAACATGGATTCATAATTGCTGCTTATGAGTGGATAGCTACTAGAGGATTGCAATAGAAAAATAGAACTCATAAGTTTAGCAAGTTTTACATCCAAAAACAATGAAAAGATGCACATGATTCAGCCTCCCTGCCTTAAGAGATAGCTGCTATTTGCTTACAAGAATTGCCAAGCTCTAAGGAGACTTTTGTCCTTATCATGGAATCGGGATGTGTTGTGCAGAGGCCAGCATGCTTTGCTGCAGAGAGTAGTGTTGTGTGGTGTGGTGGTGGTCAAGAGCTTTTGGGGTGGGTGTTGGACGTGAATGGCAAAGGATCTTAAGGCTGCAGAGAAAAATGTTTAGAAAACAGAAAACAAGGAAGATTCGGGGGAAATGGAGACTGACTGGTGTGTGTTTGTTTTTTCTTAAGGACTCCTTCCCTCATTCAGAGGAGTTGTTATCTGTCTCCTCGAGCTGTGTGTGCATACAAGGTAACTTGTGGCGGGAAGGAGTTCTAGTTTAAGCAGCATAAAAAACTTGACCTCTCCCCAAACAGTGTTATGTCGAGGGATATGTGTTTCTTACTCGGACGGCACAACTTGCGTAGTCCTGCATGTTGCTGAGGGTAAAGATTACAGCCTAAATTATACTGGCACCTTTCAGAAAGTTCTCGAATGTGATGCAGGACTGAGTTCCCATTAGTTACTGCAAGAAATCTCCATCGCTGCTGTTAGCATTCTACTGCAGGAGAAGGTTTCCGTGGTTTGCACCAGTCAGATGCTGGGGGAAGTAAAGCAGAGCCAAGGTATGCTGAGCTGTCTGGTCAAACAAAGGAATTTGAAAGTCCAAATTCAGTCTGCACCTAGGAAAAGATTCCCTAAAGAAACAAAATAATTCAAAGTGAGCAGCATCTGCTCACCTTTTTAAAAAATTATTTTAACATTGATTAAAGCTGTCATAAAGTGGGAAAATCCCCATTTTTTAATGGTAGCAGAGAAGTTTTCTAGAAAATACTAGTTTGTCAACGTTACACTAAAAAGTAAATATGACATATTTACTGCTATAAAAAACATTATTTTCACTTCCACAAATAGTAATGTAAGTGTTAAATTTGCTTTTTTCCCCCCTCCTTGGTTTTTAAAAGGAAAATAAAATAATTGGCCAGATGTCTTTGAGATTTGATGATAGGTTACACAGTACAGAAGCTTGACACCTGCTACAAAGTCTTCTTTCTACAAAAGCTTTTATAATGTAACAATATAAATTCATCTATCTAGGGTAAACTGTTTTCCATTCCCATGGGACTCTCACATGGTATGAGGATTCTGCTGAGACTGCTCACCTGATGAGCAAAAAATGTACACAGGTGGCATTTGCAAAATCCCAAAAGACAGAAACTCTAGTTGGAAATAATAATAATTGAAAACATTTTTAATTTAGCCAGAGCCATTCTCGAAGACATTCCAGCAATTTACTAGAAAATTACTGCTACAATAATAAACAACCCCAATGGCTGGGCATGGGTTAAATAATTCAAGATCAGGAGGTGGTATTTTGCCTGTGTGCTCTGTTTCCTGGCTTTAAGAATAACATGGCTACCCTTCCATGAGAAGACGGAGAGAATGCTCATTTCCTATAGAAAGGATGAAAAGCTTCCTCACTTTCTGAAATACTGAAGGTCCCTCAGTTTCCCGAAACTCGCCTGAGTAGAGCTGCTATCTAAAAGTTGAACAAATAAACCTCACTTGTCCCTGCTTTTCCTGTGATTTGAGACTCTTGTCTCAAGCAATACTTCACACAGTGGAGGAAAAAATGTGTTGAGATGAATTTATTAATTATGGGCCAGATTTTGACACTATAGTTCTTTGCTTATCTATTCTACGACAATGTAAAAACAAAGCCAAGACCTTTATAATTCTGGTTTTCTTTATTGACAGTGTGCCAGAACAAAGTGGCATCATCTGGGAAAGTAGAATGAATATTTTGCCTAGAACAACTCTGGTGTGTTTATGTTTCTTTAAACATAATCTAAGATGTTAAAATCCTTTCTGTCAGTGAGATCTAGGCATTAGTCTTTACACAATTCTTGCTGCAGTTAAGAATTACATAACAATCTGATTGTTATGGATAAAAATAATAAACTAGTAAGGATTAACAGAATATTTGTCTAGAAAAAAGGAAACAAATAGGTTGTCTTGTCTTTCTATGGAACGTGTAGAGAAAAGCTCTTCCATAGAGACCAAAGCTTTTGGAAGAGAACAGATTGAAATGGTTGATTTAATGTAGCTTCATAGAATAAGTGTTTTGACTTATACCTTCCCCAGGTCATTAAGTAAATGGTAAAGCCGAGTTTCTTTGCTATAGGCTGTTCTGTTGCCATGAAGGCACTTCCATGAATTTGAGTGCTTGTTGCTGAGAAATACTGACTTAGTGAAGCAGACTGGGCAAAGAGCTTCATACACAGAACATTTTTACCTCCTGTTGGTCTCTCTCCATCCCATCTCTTCTTTTTAAAGGTCGCTTAAAACTAACTCTTCATTAGAGGTAGTTTTAAGTGAGGATGCTGTGATTTATGGTTTTTTATCTCCTTACTCCTAGTCCTGGTGTCAGTATGTTCCTTTAAGGAGAGCTGTATTAATGCCATCCATTCTCTCTTTAATGTATTGCTACTTCATTGCAAGGTTACTGCTGGCGCCTCAGGAATAGCAGGTCTAGCAGGAATGGCCAAGAGGAAAATAGACACCTTGAGACCTTCTGTTCTCCAGCTCCACTGAGAAGTGTAGATGGGTGGAAAGGAGAAGTAGGGAAGTGCTGGGGAGAATGTTGCCCTGTCTGCCTTCTTCCTCCTAAAAACAGTAGTGCTGGAAACTTCTGTCTGGGGTGTAAGTCTTTCCATCTGAGACCAAAATTATGGCAGGTCTGGCTTAAAAGTAGCTTTCTATCATCTTCTCTTCCCAGACCATAATGCAGTGACAGCCAGGCTCTGGTTTCACCCATCATGGACTTCGGGAAGCAGAGAGGCCCGAAGGGTCAAGAGTCACCTGTTCATCAGATCAGAAGTTTATCAGACCCAAAGTTTGATTGGGTAAATTAGATCAGGTAAATATTTAGCTGTCCAGCCTGTAAACATCATGGAGTGTAGAATGTATAATATATGATGTGGTAAGCCACCAATAGCTGGGCAAAGGCCCAGCAAATGCCAGGACAGCCATGCAGGGTATTCCCTGCCCTGAGCCAGGGCACAGCCTCTTGGCAGAGCCCCGAACACAAGAGAGCAGTCCAGGTAGGGGTGGCCCATGGGAGCTAAATGAGGGAGAGAAGAAAAAATACTTTCTCCTTTCTCTCCCTTCTTAAAATCAGTGCTGGCTGATGTTCCTGTTATTACTGACATGTTTCAGGAATAAACAGCAATAGGAGCTGGGAATGCAGAGCTAACATCAGCATAGCCTTTGTGTACTTTTGCTTCATGGGGTTTCCACTTCCCTCCTGCCACTTATTCTTCTGAGGAGACTTTTTTGACTAAGACAATATTAGGCTGCTTTGTTACTGGCTCTCTTTTTGTCAGTCCACCAGCAGGAGATGCTTTGTAAGCTGGAATGAAGATAAAGTCCTGGAAGACAAAGTAATCAAAATGAGGCAGGGTGGAGTGCACCCAAAAAGTGCAACTCAAGTATTCCCTAACTTTGTGGCATTCACAGCTGGGTTGTGGTTGCAGGTGACACAAGGGACCTGGTTCCTAGTGGATCTGAGTCTTCAACACTGTGTGTTACTTGCAAAATCTGCCAGCTTCCTGTCCTGAGGTCATTCTGGCCAGCAACGTGCAGGAAGACAGAAGCTGCTGCAGGTATTAGCTGCCAAAATCAGGCAGCCCAAAAGGCTGCTCACTTGGCCTACCCATGATGTCTATTGTGGTTTTGATTTGCAGCTATTACTCAGGTAGGGGATTTATGTGAAGTGTGGATCATAATCCAGGATTAAAATAATCACAGGACTATTTAAATTCTGGAAGTTCTGTTTTGGAGTGATCCCTTGTTCAAATTGCAGTAAAATAATCCCTCAACTTTTATTGGAAGAGCTTCTAGGAAAGGCTTTGAACAGATTGTTTTTTTCACTCTGTACAACACTGCTGCTCATAGTTTCTGTGCTTGCTTCTGAAGGAGAAATGCAGGCCAAACAATGTAAAACTTGTCACTTCCATAGGCAGAACTATCAGCCTGGCCCCTAATACAGAAGTGCCAAGAGAAACATTATATTTGCCTGGATTTTTTATTTCTTTTCTTGAAGCTTTCTACAAGATTTCCTTGGGTGAAACAGATGCAAGGCAGAAGCACAGATGAACAGATGCAAACTGGATAATTAGCCGAGAGCTGAAATGTGTACTTCCTCACATATCGACATGCATCCACATCAGCACACATCCCTGTGAGCTCAGAGAGAGGAAGGAAGCTCTTATAGGAAAGGAACTATGTGATGGTGTTTCCTATATAATAACACTCTCACAGCATGTCCTAAGAAGCATAAGCGGGAGTTCTCTGGGCCACTGTAGAGCTGAAGTGACTTTAGAGGGGATTGGATACCTGTTCCATAGCTGGCTGAGGTTTCCTGTAGGCATCAGTGTTAATTGTCTATGAATAGCATGGCCTCTGAAAAATTACTTTGAAATCTGAATTTTAGGTTGACATCTGAGTTTTGATCTCTAAGTTACCCTTGCCAGCTACTGGAATTGCATTACTCTGATTTATTGATTTATTTGCTTTATTGTTACCATTAATAACCATTCCTCTGATTATCTAAATATGCCATAGAGAAAAGACAAAGTACATGCTACTGGATGACCTTAAATCTACATTGTAGGATCTATAAATCCTGGTGTCTTAGGCCAAAGAAGGCAGTTGTTCCATTTAGTTGGTAGAAAAAAGCCCTGATCAGCCGCAATCTTTTTTATAAGTGCCAGTCCTTTCAATCTGCTGGCAGTGCTCAAGACACCAGAAGTATGCTGAAAATGGTAATTGGTTTGCCCTGCTGGCATGGGCACCAAGAAAAACTACCTTGCAGGCCAGATCCAGTCCTTATGGTACAGGATGGCCGTGCCCAGTCCTTAGCATCACTGCAAGTGAAACACTTTGGCTCTGTCACACACTTTATTTGGGGAAGTACCAGAATGCACTTTGGAAATTATTTCAGTGAGGCATTTTAAGGTGAACCTGGCACTGTTTTCAGTTTGTTTTAAATGCCGTACTATGAGTTGCAGGAGTCTGGGAAGATGGTTGAGATACAACACCCAAGGTTCCAGCATGAGACATGGCAGATGACCAAAAGTGGGGATATTTTCAGCTATTTGAAACCAAACCAGCCTCCCTTGTCTGTCAGTAACACAAAGCCCATCAATCCCTATTGTGCTTTCCAAATTCTGCCCCCTGGGCCACTCTCAGGGTGTTCTGCAAAGTGCTTTCCAATAGCATCTAATTTGCCTCCATTCTTCAGGCTTCTTAAAGAGCCAAACCAAAACCACATGTAGTCAGCAGCTTCTGATGTAAGTTTATTAATGCTTGGGCATATCATAACATTCTCATTAGGTACCTTCAGTGAAGTACAACTGATGAGTTGCCATTTTTGTGCGCTGTTATGTGGCTAATTTTTGTGTGGTTAGTGACCATGAATGCCAGGATAATGTTGCTGATTTCAAGGCAGTGATTATTGATGTGAACTGGCAGGAACAAGAAACATTTCCAGAAATGTCTTTCTATTTTGGGGTACCTGTTCAAAGGTACTTACGTGCAAAGGTCTCATGTTCAGAAATCTGATACTTGGCATTTTTCAAAACCTGGCTCCTTTATATGTGTAGATGAGACACACTTAATATTTGAACTGTTCTGGAAATGGAAATGTAGGTGGTTGCTTTTGGTGTTTTGGGGTTTTTCTTTCCTCTCTTGTTTCTGTAATTGACGACCTGAGATTCCACTTCCCAGGCTAGTAAGTGTATCTTCTGTAGTGGAGCTTGTACTTACCCCACTCAGGACCTAGAAACCAAGATTAGAAGTGACAACCCTCATTCCTTACTCTTCTCACCTCCGCTTTCTCACTGCCCTTCCACTTCACAGAGGCAGAGCTCAGCCACTGCTGCTTGTAACTGAGTGCTTCCCTTGGAGGCCTGGGACTGCAAACAAAACATTTAGTCTACATGTGGTGGTTTAGATTTGTAATGATGAAACCTAGCTCCATATTCCCCCTGCAGGAAATGAAGCAGGAAATGGCATCTTCTCCGTTTCCTTTACCTCAGCATCACCCTGTGCATTTTCAGATGAGATGATACTATGATTGAGGAACACTTAGGGGATTTTTTCTTTCCCCTAGGTTTTTCTCCTGGCAAATGTAGTCTTTGTCAGTCCTTCCATTTATTATAATTCACACTTTTCCCTCAAAAGTGTGAATTATAAGAATGTTCAGGTTTTTTACCTAAACATGATTACAGACATTGGATGTACAGCAATTTTTTACACTTTTCTTCCACAATATTGATTAATAGGAAGCTAACTCCATTGTGTAAACCTAGGTTCTAGGTTCCTGGAAAAAGCTATTTTATTCTGAGGAATGATCAGCTTAAACTGTAAATGTATAACTATGCTGTTATGGTGCATTTTATTCAAAGGGGATGGGAAGGAGGACATTCTTGTTGCTTTAAACCTTATTGTGTTCTTTGTGCATTTCCTTGAATCGTATCTCAAAGATGGTAACCAGTCAGTCCCTTCAGAGGTACCATTTCAAATCAAATAGTGAAATATGTTTTAAACAAGTAACAAGTGTGTAATGTATGCCTTCAAGTAACTGAATCTTTAAAAATTGGTAGTAATTTCATTCTGAAATTAAAATATCCATGGCGATTCATCTTCAGTGGCCCTGTCTACACATCTATTTTGTAACTTATGATAGTCTGTGTCAGCATGTGTGGTGTGGTCCAGGGCCAGCTCAGTGCCCGAGGAGGTTCTAGGCTGAAGGGAACAAGCGAAAACTGGAAGTGACTGAAATGAGATGGGAGCTGCAGAGAGGCAGACCTTGAACAAGCTGAAGGGACCACTGGGTCCCTTCCTTGAATCCCAAGATATCTCCTTAGTGGTTCACCAGCGACATATGGGAAGACAATGGGTGGCAGATCCCCTCTAGTTGCAGTGCTAGAGTTAAGAAAATGAAAATAATCTCCAGCACACTCTGTGTTATTTAACAGCCTATTCTGTCTTTCATGGTGTAGCTCCCTGTGCATCTCAAAGCTGAGGAATTGAAGATTATCAACTCATCAGCACAGTGAGGTGTCAGGAGTCAGGAAAGCTTGTTGAGGTGTTCAAGGATAAGCAGTATACCAGGATGCAAAAGGAGACAGAAAAGAGCCTCATCCTGTGTTGTGGTGGGATTACACGTGTGTGTGATTGTGAGATTGCAAAGCCCTTCTCTGACTGGAGCAAATGCTGATACTCTTTGTGGGATGCTGTGGCTAGACCTTCCCACAGGACTTCATCTGCAACTTCCTCTGACTGCTGAATGTAAGCAAGTGTGAAATCTACCTTTCCTGTCAATCAGAGCTTCCCCAGTAACAGTAGAAGGACAAAACTGGCAGGATTCTTGGCAGTTTTGCTGCTGCCCATAGGGTACTGATTATCTTTAATGAGTCTTATTGATTTCATGATGCAGCTTCTTGGGAACAGCAGAAGCCTGTCTGCAGACTCAGAAACACAAGCACATCAATGGGTCATATTTGGAAAGTTACCTGTGCAATCACAATGGCTGGGATTTTTGTTCTTGTGCTGTTTTGTTCAAATTAAAGGCTAGATTCTGCAGCAGTTGATGATTTTAAGAGCCGCATCCTTCCCCAGTCTCATCAGGAAATCATTCCACTTACCACTGGTGAGTCGGTGAGTGGGTTTCTCAAGCCCTCACATAAACTGTATTCTCAGCTTCAAGAGAGCGAAGGAGTGACAAAAGTCTCTCGGGGATCTTTGGGTGTGATGCTTTCAAGACAGCCTGGTTTTTGTTTTGGTATTGGTTAGGCTCTGGCTGCTGCGTTGCTCCACTCAGGATAATGGTGCTCTTTGCCCTGTCCTCTTAGTAACAATCTTCGTTCTAAGGTGTGGGAATTAAATCTCTAGATTCCAAGTTCCAACTGAAGAGCAGTGTGTGGAAGGATTCCCCCTTTACCTAGACATTATGTCTCCAGCTCATCCTCCCTCCTGCCCCAGCTCTGGCAAGGAATGCCAGCAAAAACAAGTGCTGTTTGTTTGTTTGTGTTTTGCTGTAAAACTGAAAATAGGAAAGTTACTGTGCGCTTTTTTGCTTGCCTTTTATTTTTTTAATATATATAAACAGAACAAATGTTTCCCAGCACTTTTACCCTCTTGGTTTAAAGCTCCTAATTTCTGTCAAAACACCCATCAAGCAGTCACTCTCTAACTAGCTGTACTCAGGCTGCCTGTGGCATCCTGTTGCCTGCCCCGAGTTTGGAGTCCACAGGGGGTTTGCAGCTCCAAGAGTAATTCTAGAGCAGGAAAGGTGAGATTTTGGGATTTACTCCATCCTCTCCCCACAAGTTGTTTTCTTAAATTGTAAGAAAATAAAGAAGCAGTCTCCCCTGCAGATAGCCCTTTTCAAAACTAGGCAATGCTGCTTCTCCCTGCCCTCCTCGCTGCAGTGTGGAGAATGGCAGTTTCTCCCAGTGGGAGTGATGGCAGTCAGATGATATTCATCCTTCAGTAATCAGCTAATTGGCACAACCCTCTACTTTTCAGCCTGCACTTTTTAGCATCACACCAGATTTCTGACCTGTGAGAACCTTGCTTTGAAGGGACAGCTTGATCCTTAAGCCTATTAGCCAGATGCCAGCCCTGGCTGGGGCAGTGGTCAGGAACTCTGGGCATGGGCTGGTGCCAGTTGTGTTCTGCTGGCTGTGTCCTTCTACAGGGCAAACTTGGCCCACAGTATTGGGGACTCAGCTCTGAGGAGGACAGGTTCACCCTCAAAGATTTTTCCCCTGATTCCCAGCTGTACACACAATCCCTTCCCTGCAGCATGGAAGGGAGAGGAAAGTTTTAGCCCCCTACGGTCTTGGAGCTGTGGAACACAACTAGGGGCAGGATGCCAAGCTTGCTGGCTTGATAGCCTCCTCTGGTATGGCAAATGCCCTTTTCCTAGGTTCCTGAGGGTAGCTGCGGCCACAAAAAGTGCTTGGAAAACTTTCCATAGCATTTGCAAAGCCACCCTCAGAGTGAGGCCATCTTACAGAGTCTGTTTAAAATTAAAGAAAAAATATAAAGTATAAAATGAAAACATTCTCTTGCTACCTCCTCTCCTTATATTTCACTTAAAAGTAAAGGAAGTAGAACATTTTAAAGCAGCTTTGTTTCTATGGATTAAATGAATGGAAATGCATCTTCTTTCTCCCTTGACTTTCTGCCCTCAGCCAGGTAAAGAGCAGGTCCATTGAAATATTGACTATCGTTAGTCCAAGACTTGGATTTTTTCATCTCTCAATGAAGCACAGATCTTTTTTTGGTTACCATCAGCCCTCTATCATAGCTGCTCCTGTGTAACACTTCCCCTTTGATATGACAATGACTTTGTACAGAGGAAAAGACCTTTACCAGGGGAAGAATTGTTTCAAGAATTGATGAAGGGTGAAACAAAATTGGCAGCATATAATTTAAAATTAAAAAAAAAAAAGAAGCAGGGTGGTGGGGGGGGGGAGGAAAGAGAGCACACCTTGGTGTGTGGATGAAGTGGGAAGGAGCTCTGTGGAGGCAGGAGAGCATCGCTACCAGGCCGGGTTTAAAGCCCTCTTAACAATGTGCAGTTGCTCTCCCCAGCTCACCCATTGACATCCTCCTGCCCTCCACAGGCCTGGCTGCAGTAAAACCTTGTGTCTTCCTAGTGATGCTGAACCGAATCAGATTTTGCTTTTAGTTGTTCAATCAAATTTTCCTTCCTTGAGCTTAGAAGGCACACTGGGGACTTTATAGTAATTGCCTCCCCATGCTGAACTGCTGATACCTTTATTGGATTGGCATAGGGTTTCAGAGGACTGTGTTTAACATGCAGTGAGCTGCAGCAATGCAAACAGCTCCAGTGTTTAAACAAGCATCCATTAGTCCAGGAAACAAGACGGTGCCAGCCCATTTGGTGCTCTTTAGAGCTGGCAGCTTAAGAGGAAGAGTGCAGCAGGGTTTGCCGGGAGAGGGGGCAGGATGGGGGAGTCACAAATGCAGTGTCAGGAAATCAAGCAAAACAGCTCTGTAGTGTTGTGAGAAATGAGCTGCGGGGCGGGGGGGAACACTTGCGACTGGGGACATGTGCAAAGCTCATTAATATCTCATTATTTCGAATTGCAGTCTCCCAGTAGATTGGCATTAATGTGTGATGTGCTGGAGGAAGGGGCTACAGGAGAGCAGCAGGGATATTTTAAGCAAGCTTTTTTTTTTCTTTTTTCCTTTACATTGAAGAAGCAGGAAAAAATAGTGTGTGCCAGCAAACCATGATGTTTTGTGCATCAGCCCAGTACAGTGCACTTCATCAAATAAGAACATTGCTCAGTTGGGCTTATCATAGTACCCGCTAGCATCTTTCAATATTTCCAATAAACCTCCTTTATTTTCAGCACTGCTTAAGTCAATTGTAAAATTTGGCTCGGTGTGAAACTTCCAACATGTAGCATCTCAGCCCAGGATTAATTCTCCCCTCCCCCACATGGAAGGACTGGGGAATCCAGGGGATACTTAGACATTTTTTTCCCTCCCATAAGTTTATAGGTAGAATGATGTCCAAAATACTTTTTCTCATGCTCCTGTACTGAAATAGCTTTTATTTTATCATTAACTGGAGCACTGCAGTCATTAGCTTATCAGCTGACATCAGTGCCTATTCTTGCTTCTGCAGGACCACATAACATTTTTCTGATACGATCTTGGCTGCCATGTTACTGGGAAAAGACCCATTAGTTTTAGGGCCAGTTATTCCTTGGCTTTCTGTACCTGAACATATACATCCCCTTAAAAAATAAAAGGCAACTCCCACCAATGGCTTATCCAAAGAAGAACCATCAAGGACTTCATGTAGCAGGAGCACCTCCCTGTGCTCCCAGTTGCTGAGTTGCCTGATTTATCTCTGTAAACTTTCATTGGGAAGACTGGAATCATGAGAGGGACAGAGAATGTGCTTCTTTTGTACACTGCAGCACTGGGCTTTCATGAAGAAGTGTTCTACTAACATGTAGCAAGAAAACCTATGGATTTTGCTTTCCTGCAGACACCTACTCATTCTGCAGTTGCATACAAAACCCATTTTAAGAGGTGCTGTATTGGAGGAGACATTTATAGCCAAAGTGTAGGAAAATCATTCTTCTTCAACTCCTTTTGTGCTACAAGAGCAAAACAACAGTTAAATTAGTCCTGACTCTTATGAAATGCTTGCAAGCCCATAGAGCTTGGTTCAGGCTGAGTATTGTTTGAACTTTATTGGCCAGGCTATTTATGTGTTTATCCTTCCTAGTAAACTTTCTTTTGCTTTTATGAAACAATATTGGAGCCCTCCAGTGGCCAAACGAATCATTCTGAGGAATGGAGTTCAAGTTCTGCCAACGAGGTTGATTTTTTTTTCCTTCCCTATTAAAAAATTAATTTGGTGATCTTTTTATATTCAGAAGTTATGTGGAGTTGATTTGAGTCACAGCATCATATGTGAAAAGTAAGGAGAACTAGGAAAAAGAAAAAATAGTCTCTTTGCCTTTCTAGGATCTCCATATATTTATTCTTCTATATTTTCAAAAATTTAATGAGTTTATTGTTTAATTAAATTCTATTAGATTACATTTTTGGAGAAGATCCCATTGCACATACAAGGCAGAGAAAATGCATTTTGAGTATCATGACAATTCACATTTCCTTAAGTGACTTCTATCAGTTCTGTGACTTTCTATCTATGATGTGACTAGTCTGTTCTCTAGCAAAACCTAATTTTTTGACACAACATCGTCATTTGTATCAGGGACCTCGGCGCATTGAAGATTTTGGCCTCAAGGATCTCTCGTCTGCGGCTCCTACTGGTGTCTTTTACTTCGCATATGAAATAGAAACTCTCTGTATATGAAAAAATAGCTTTTAATTATATTGTATGCACTGGATAATAGTGAGAGGAGTTCTCTTTACGAAGGATGTTGAGATCCTAACAGCTAAAATTGCTTACTTATGCCTCCTCGTGTTTGGTGTGGTAGTTATCACAGTTCTTCCTTCCTCCAAATTGTAATAACAGTCTTTCAGAACCCAAAATCAGATAGGCAGGTTTTGGTTGTGTTGGAGCTGCAAGTTTTGGGAGGAGGTGGGAGATGAACAGGGGAAGAAGAGAAAGTATGGTCAGTTGGTTATCTTCTGATAGGATGACCACAATCTAGCATTCAGTCCATGTTCAAAAAGCACTAAAGCAAGGGATTAAGGTTGTTATTTTGCACCAACTCCTCTTTATTTAGGGGCTACTAGAAATGAGTATTGTATGCTTTGTAAAATCATATATTGTCATCAAAATGCTTCATAACAAGAACATTGCAAATCTGGTAGAGGGAGAGTTCTGTTTGTTTTATTTTAGTAAAGATATAAGTAACATTTCTTCTGCAGACACTGTGGGTATAGGAACTGTTGTACTGAGTCATCTCAAAGGGGCATTTAGCCCAGTGTCCACTCACCAGTGAGCAAGTAGAGTGTAAGAAACAGAGCAGGCACACAGTCAGCCTTCCCTGGCACATCTGCCAGCTATCCCAGGTCTAAGAACCTCTTGCTGAGCCCATTTGTACACAGATTGCTTTTGCAGCCCCCTGCATATGTGAAGAAGGTTTCTTCTTGTTCCTGAAGAGTGCGGTGAAATGAGGAAAGCCAAGAAAACAGTTGTAGCAGAAGCTTCTTGTCTGTGCTGAATATGGGGGGCATGTTATGCAAATTCCTCTCATCAGAGGTAGCTGGAATTCCTGGAGCAACCCTAGGCTTTGTCTCCTTTCATGTTTTTCATGTGAGTTTGAAAATTGCTGGAGGAGATGAATGCCCTACTCCAAATGACTTTTTGAGGAAACTGCTAATAAGGGCAGTTTTTCTCATGGCTTTATTCACGACCTGTAAACACCAGCACAGCTGGGAAGAAACAAGTCGGAAAGATGGGGAGAGGCTGTTTGCAGCATGTGGGCATGCACTGGGCAAGCAGAGACCCTGTAGCTGTCACAAGGAAGGCTCATGCTCTAAGGCTACCTTGCCTTCTGCAGCCACAAAACTTGAGGCTGCAGAAGGCTCATACTATGAGGGTGTGAGATATGAACTGGGACAGGAGAGGGAAAAAGATAGGACTGTGCAAGGGGGAAGCAAATGTTTCCCACCTGCCTGATGCAGATTTCATATCCAGCTCCCTGCAGCCTCATATCACTGCACAGATCTGCAATGGCATCTTGCCACTTGTTTGTCACTGCCTCCTCTGATCACTGCTGCCACTCCGGTGAGAGCTACAGGGCTCCAGCAGAGCACTGGGAAAGCAGAGGAGGCAGGAACCGGTTGCAGCTCTTAGCACGAGAGTAGCTTTATCTCGAGTGGGGACTCCTGTGTGTATGCCTTTACTAGGAGAGGTTGGAGCCAGGAATGCCAGAGGACACAGGCTGTGTGCAGCCCTGCTGTGCTTGGGACCAAGAGGAGAATCTCTGCGGTTCTGTGGTTTAGTCTGAATCCTTGTGGTTTGAATCTCTGCTCCACAGTGGCCACCTGGGGAGATGGCATTCCCAAGAAGGGTGCTGTGCCCTGTTGTGTTCCCCCGCAGCTCCTTAGGGAGCCTTTTACCCGGGGCCCACTTAGTAGTTCTTTGTTTGGTAACATTTCCATGCCCTGTACGGAGAGAACTTTGTTGGGTAGGTTATGCTTCTATACAGAGACATCGGGAACACTCAATGGGAAAAATATCTGCTTTAGTTCCAGGCATTACAGTCCTTTCTCATTAGCAGGGAGAGGAGAAGGCTGCCACTGTTTTACTGGTGAGTCAGGAAAATCCTCTATGTTTACAGCATTGAATGTTTCTAATATGATTATTGCAGGTCTGAATTTGGAGTTTGGCAATATCAGAAAGCTTTTGAGTTTTGGAAAAAAAAATAAAGAAAATAGTAATGACTTATGTCCCCAGATATAATGAAATCACGGTCCCTGCAAATCCTACAGCCATCAGGACCCACACTTTTCAAGGTTGTTCTTGGCCTCGTGTCATCCACCTGGCATTGAAAAAAAGTCAGTCTCAGGCAGCTGTGCATTTTAAATATAAATAATATATAATCCTTATAGTCCTTAATATAATTCTGAAATATGCTAATTGCCAGGCTTTTATTTTCATTTAACTGTTTTGAAAAGCTTAGAAGAAAGGAGGAAAAATAAAGGAGTATTGTAAATAGCCCTAGGAAAAACCTCAACCTGCTGCCCATGTAATTTCTTTTAAAAACAAATTTTGTACTATGGGAAACTATCACACAGCAGATTTGCACACAATCCTATATCCTCGATATCTACATGATTTTATATAATTTCTTTAGCATGTTTGCCTGTTGTTACAGTTGTTACTAAGGTTACTATAACTGTCGTTAAAGAAGGAAGAAGTGCTTGCTTACCCCAAAGCTTGTGTATGGTTCCCTGTGTGTCTAATTAAAAATACTTTTTTTTTTTTCTCCTCTCTGTAGACTTTGCTTAGACCATCATGGTTGTAACACTACTTACTGTTTATCTGGGATTTAAACTCACAGCTCCTCCTGCTAGCTCTCCCCTTCTCCTTGCCTCTCTTAAATAACCCAGAAGTGATTGAACGTGTAAGTTAGTTACTAAGCAAGAACTTGGAGCTGCACGACCTTCTTTCCCTTGGCAAGGCAAGAAAGTAACTGTCTTTCCAAGAGCAAATGTAGTATCCTTATTATAGGCCATACTAGGAAGATTTTAAGCTTGTTTCTTAAGAGTTTAGAGGAACAAAACTGAAGCCTCTGGAAATGAAACTGGAGGAAAGACCCAACTTAGGCAGACAGAAATCTTTATTAAACACAGATTCAACAGCAGTAGCATGTAATTAGTGCCCTAATTGTGACTGGGAAAATAATGGTGGCTTGGGGAGGGTCCAGATGGAGGCATCTATGGATGTGTCTTTTTCCACTAGTTACCAAGGCTCCGTTTAAGGTCAGTGAAAAGAAAAAGACACTTCTGTAGCATGATTTATCTCATTCCCATCTCAGCCTGGTATAGGGGACATGAATTGCATTCTTAAGACTGGAATGACTTGACCTGGTTTTGCCTACACCTTTCTTATGGTGCCTACAAGAGCTCCCAGACTCTGTGTCCTGTTCATAGCTCCCTGTACACACCCCTTCTTTTTCCTGAATAAGAAAAAAAGGAGACACAAAAGCACATTGATCTGACAAGATATAAGATATTTTGTATTCCTATTGGCTGGGGACAGGATTTGGGTGATTTGAGTCCAATTCTAACCCTGCCACTGACTTAATATACAGCTTTAGGCAGCTGCCTCCTCTGTTTTCTGAAGTGAAATTTAGAGGTTTAATGTATGTTTGCATCTGAATGACTTTTAAGTGATAAATGGTGGTTGGGGGGGTTGATACACAATTAGGTTTATTTTTGTTTTTAGATTCATCTCACCTATGTTTTTCTGAGACCAAAATACACATAATTCTGGTAGTAGCCCAAGAATACTGTATCTTCAGACTAACAAGTTAAAATCACTTAGTACTAGGTGGCTTATCATTCCTACAATAGGAGAAAAAAGAGGGAAAGAGAAGTCTTTTAAAAAGGAAAATAAGATTAGTGGAAGCCCATTATATGAATTCACACTGGCTTATCATGCATTTCTATGACTTATCTAATAGCAAACTATGATGTCTAGTGCTTCAGACCTTCAAGGGGTTTAGGAAAGCACTGTAGTGTTCTCTGTGACTTGGTCTTTACCTACAACAACAAGGGCTTTTTAGTCTTGTGTTTATTTAGCACTGTTACAAGTCCAAACCTTCAGTGGTGAATGGGACTTGAAGTCTAAATTTAATTTTAATTAGCTGCTAATATATGCTTAGTATGCATAGGTTGCTGAGATTAAAACTCATGTGAGTATCATGGGCAGTGACTACATGTGCATGTGTGCACTTGTGTGGAAAAACCAGGAAATTTTTTTTGACAGCAAAAGGAAAAAAGTAAAAAACAAACAAACAAAAAACAAACAAACAAAAAACCAAAAACACCCCCAAAAACTACTGTGTTGTGTACACTGGGAATGTACAGACATCTATAGCATTATGAGTTGCAATTCCTTCCCTTGGAGGGCTGTTTTCAAAATACACAAATAGATAAAAGTGCCTGGTTGTAATGTGGTGCATGTCCACAGCTAACTGGGACGGTGACCTGTTTGGCAGAAAAGTGCCCACCTTTCTCCTGGTAATCTTTTTAGTTTGTGTGGAGAGATCTCAAAGCCTTACGCACCTCTGGGATTTGGAAATCTTTCTGCCATTGCTGTCATGAGTTCAACACTGTGTATGTATATCCAGAGTACGATGGGAGAGGGGAAGAGGTTTATCCTGGCTTGGAGACAGCTGCTGTAGATGAAATAAAGGTAGGACCTGAGCAAATGTCTTGGTCTGATGTTGTCATTCACTGCATAAACCATTCTTTGTATTTTAGGTTGCTTAGTGTACTCAAGGTGAAGCATGTGCTAAATATTGTGCTGAATCAGGGCCTTCATTTGCTTAAAATCTTTTTCTTTATACTTCATCGATAGACTTAAATAGTACATTTGCAGTTGACGCCACACAGCAGGTCCAGCCTTGTGAGTCTGTGACTCTGGTAATTGCTGGGAGCTGGGAGACCAGACGTGCTTTTCCATTAGTCGTGCTGTGTGCCTTTGTGGGACCTGAGGTCAGCTTGAGGTGAAGGTAGTGAGGCCACAAAGAGCTAAAGTTTGTATGGTTTACTTGGCCATATTTAGGGCAAATCTGCTGTTCAGTGCTGTCTGGCCTTTAGCCCATGGCAAATAGCTCTCAAACTGTGCTCAGAATTTTTTGAAACATGTCTGGGGTATCCTATATAGTCCTTTGAGTCCTTGAGTCTTCACAGATCTTCAGTGATCCTGAATTTTATTTTTTTTCCAGTACTGTCTATAACTTGCATTTAAGCCAAAAAATAAATGCAAAGAGGAGTCGTTCCATCAGACATAGTGTCTATCTCTGAAGAAATTTTGGTGCAGAAGAAATGACCTTATCAATGCACCCCTGATTCCTAGTGAACTTAAGGGGGGATTCGTCCTGGGTGTGTTCAAGGCAGGTTGGATGGGGCCCTAAACAACCTGGTCTGGGGTGTTATCCCTGCCCATGGCAGGGGTGTTGGAACAGGATGCTCTTTAAGGTCCCTTCCAACCCAGACCTTTCTGTGGTTCTGTGACCTGAGGGCTTCAGCATCTTTCAGGATTGAGCCATGGGTTTTTTCCAGGAGTCTTTCAAAACTGCTGCTGCCTGTGTTCTTTTAAAGAGATATGCAAAGTCAAGAAAAACAACCAGTTCCTGCATTGCTCTTCTTTCCTAGAGATGGATCAAGCTGATTGTGCTGATCAGGGAATTGTTTGACTGAAGGAAAAAGCTGTCTCTGACATCTTTTCTATTTTGGGATTTTCAGTTATTTGATTTTATTATTAATGAAATTGATTTTATTATTATTTATTTTATTTTTTAAATGATCAGTCACTTAGCACAAAATTATTTCCAAACTCATCTGTCCCATGTTGGATTTTTTTCCTTTCCCCAAAAGATGTCTCATTTCTATGCAAACAATTAAAATGTAGAAAAAATACAAGAATTAATTACCATGCAAAGGATTCATTTCCCTCCCCTTCCCCCATGCTTGGGTCTCTTTTGCAATGCTTAATGTATTGTTAATTGTTAAACCTCTACTTAGGTAACCTGTACCCCTTTAAAGGTATTTGTCCTTGCAGAAAAATCTTCAGATGACCTATGTCCTCAGCCAAGCTGCCCATTCAGGCACAGGGAACAGATGGGGAAGAGGAGGCTAAATTCACCATTTTGTTTGCAGCACAGTATAACTGATTCCCAAGATTTTTCTTTTAATCTGTTCGTTGTGGAAATCTGTTAATTTGATATTTAAATTATTTTCAAGTGGAAGTTTCATTTATGATGTTACCCCAAGAGGGTGACTAAAATGTGTGGGCTTGAACAGGTACCATGTATAGACTATGTGGCTCTCATTTCCTTCCTTTTCCAATTGTATGAAACACTTTGCTTCAAAAAGCATGAACTTGAACTTAGTCATGTGGAAGAATACCTGAAATTACTTAGCCCACATTGATCTGAGGAACTGGAAGGTGCTGCTTCATGCACCTATGGAATAAGTAGCTATGTTGCCATGAGGTGATGTGTGTTGGGAGTTAACACCAGTGATATGAATGGAAGACAGCTGTGCCATTTCTGAGTTCAGCCTTCTGTCAGCTTGCTATCTGTCTTCTAGAGATCATGCACTAGACCAGCTTTGGTAATAAAAGAGATCCAACAGAAACTCACAGTCCATGGAAATCTATGGTGTCATCAGGGGAGTACTGTCATGCCTTCACCGTCTCTTCTGGCTCATTCTTCAGAGTTTCTCTGAGAATATTCTGGAGTAATATATTATGTATGTAGATTGTGCCATGGCAGTATTTTGCAAGCAGCTGGAAAGTAATTTGCTTGCCCTAAGCATAGGAAGGGCTTTTCCCTTATATCAGTTAGACAAGGTTTTAGTCTGTCAGTTCTGAAGTCAGGAACAGAGCTCACATCCTACTGGTGCCTTAATGACAAGGAAAGCAAAGGCTGCGTCACACAGCTCCTCCTCCTTTGCAGAGGACAGGAATGCTTTCGTGTCCCACATACCCCTTTGCTCGGCAGGCAGGATGCCAACAGCATATTGCACTAGCCTGCTATCACTTGTGCTCATCCAAGGATGAACTGGGACAAGATTTTCCCCAGGAAACCATTCCTAGTGTCACATACACAATTTAAAGAGCTACTGAGTAGCTATAGTGCATGTGCAACAACACTGGGTGCGTTGTTTTGCTGCTTCTTAGTTTAAAACACAAGAGGTTCCTGCATTTCTTTTCTGCCTTGATTTGTAGGAGTTCTTTGGGAGGCACAGCTTAAATAATCTCCAGTGTCTCCTTTTTATCATTAGCCTGTCTTCTGTTCAGATACAAAGCAGTTTGGAAATGTTTTCCAAGGATGAAGACTTATCAGAACAACTCCCAGACAAGTCAGTTAGAGGCTGCCTGACTAAATCCTCTAACACACCCTGAAAATGCAGCTCATGCCCATCTGCAAGGACAATTTCAGAGAGAAGAGAGCTCAGCTGCTGGATGTGAGAGGCAGGAGTAGGCACTGCCAGCTCAGTAGTTCAGCTTGCAGGCTCTTAGCACCTTCACTAAGACTTTCGCACAAACGGAGCAGTGCTGGCACTCCCAAAGCAATGAGGTTATTGCTTTGCCAGTGTTTACCCTATTGGGCTGAAGCAGGATTAAATTAGATGGATCTGAAGAGGAGTAGATCATACATACATGTAGATTATACACTTGGGCAGGAAGGCTCTTTGACAGTGATTTGACAGCATTCCATCCATTAAATAATTTGTGCTCTAAAGTTCAGTTAAACTTGCTATGCAATGTCTTTGCACTCAGCTTTTCTCAAGCTGCTTTAGCACACACCAGCATCCTTACCTGGCTGACTGAGGGCAGGTGGAGTCACAGCATTTACCTGGTTTGACTTCACCAGTGCTGTTGCTATTTTGTTCTCATGCAGTGCCTTTTTTGTTACCCTTCTTCCCTGTTCTCTGCCTGGTCTCCCAGTGTGATCCAGTTCCTGCTGGTGGCTGGGAGCCTGACAGGTGGCTGGGGCCCTGACAGCTGGCTGGGGCAGGCAGCTCTGGCAAGGGGCCTGTGCTGCCAGTTTTGCATCCAGGCACCGCAGCTATTTACTCTCACTCTTTAGAGAGAAACCCTTCCTGTCTGACCAGCTAAAATGTGAGAAGTAGATTTGTTTTCCTTCCTGTTAGCTCTTGCAGGTTTAACCAGTGCCTTGATCATCATTTTACTATTACTGTGAGGTGTTTTGTTCTTCTGGTGACTGACAGCAAAAACAAGGGTGGTGACAAGAGTCCCCAGCAGCCCTTTGCAGGGTAAGGGGCAAAAGGTTGGCCCCTTCCCTGGGGCAGAGGTTACTCTGTGAGCCTGCAGAATTGAACAGGTTACTGGCTGGGTTGGCAGGATGAGATTTTACCAACTTCAGACAGATTTCATGTGAATTTCCTGTATATTTGAAACATTGCCCTGGCCAACAAGAGCTGGCCAGCCAGGCCTAGCATGGAAGAACACAGCATGTGCTTTAAATGACCAATTGTCCTCCAAAATCAGTTTGCTGTGTCAGGCTTCATCCTGTGAGTTAGCTGGCATCAGTGCCATGCTTTCAGCAGCATGAGGAAATTCAAATAGTAGGGGAGTGCTTGGATGCATGAAATACTTTCATTTGTGGGAAGTGGTGATATGTAACTCACCTCCACTTTGCTTGGCTGCTCGTCTGAGTTCAGCTCCAACAGGGATTTTTGAAAGGCTGTCCTGTGCTCCCCACCACCTCTGCAGGACACTGGAGCAAGTGTCATTGGGAGACCACTATGGAGCTGGTGGACTTAAAACACTGGTGACAAGATGTGGCTGTACCTCAGGCAGTGGCACTCTGGCAACACTGACTTTAGAATGGCAGCATCAGAGGTGATACAGCAAGGAGCTATGTGCAAAAAATCCTTTCAAATGTTGAAGCTGAATTGCTGGCATGCAAATGGCAATGCTGATTATTCCTTACTGATCTCTGATGCTGTCATGTCAAATCCACTTGCTTAGTGTCACTTCATAGCCACCCCTGGGACACTTCCTAAATTGTTGATAGGATTTGAGTGCAGCACAAGAAGTTAAGTAGCAAACTTGACTCAGTCGTCAGGGTGCAGGCTGGAGGCTGCTGAATTAGGGTGATGTTTGGCAGAGCTCATGGTAAGTACTCCCTGTTGGAGGTAAGAAGTATCAAGATCTTTCTGGAGAAGCCCTAGAAGAAGGGAGAAGAAAGGTGGGGCAAACTCAAGAATAGACACACTGATGGAAGGGAGAGTACAAACCCTGGAGAAAGGGCCAAGACTTGAATTCATTTCATGGAAAGGAACTGAAGGTCATGATGACTGGTGGGCCAGACTAATTAAACATGAAGAACTGAAGAGATCAATTTTTAACAGAAAGAGTCACAGAAGAGCATGTGGAGAAGATGATAACCCTTGTTTTTTGTAAACATGCATATTCTCTGAGGAAGATGGACTTCGGGCTTTGGCTAGTTTCTCTGCTTTCCCACAGGGAGCAAAGATAGCTCCAGAGCAGGGCGTGCTCCAGCAGACCTGGGGAGCCGAGTGGACCAGACCTCTCAGAGTTGTTGCCCTTGTCTTGTACTGAAGTGCCTGGAGCTGCCCTAGGGAGAGGAAAGTCAGTGGCTACATGTAGCTGGTACACAAAAACATCTGTAAAAGTGATATCACCCTCATCTGGGGGTTCACAGAGGAGAAGTGGACCTATGTTAGACCCTGTGAATCGTGTCCAGCTTCTACTGGCATAGAGAGAATTTTGTCTCTCAGCTTCCCCACCTCCCCCTCGTTTTTGTGTTGGGATTTTTTTAAGGAGCAATGAAAGGACTATTCTGCTGCCACAGCCCCAGTCGCTCCCCATGGATGACTGGAACAGCCATCCACCAAAGGCAGCTCCACGGTGGAGGATGGGCTGGCGAGTGGCTCGGCTGTTGCTATAACAACAGTACCTCTGTCTCATTTCTTTTGAAAAATGAATTGCTGCTGGTGAGATGAAGCAGAGCAGCTTCTTCTCACAGATGAAAGCCCTGCCGACAGCCTCCACACACTCTTGTTTATCTATTGGGTCTGTCACTGCATGTCCGAGAAACTCTGCCAAGGATTTCAGGATGGGTTGGATTGGACTGTTCAAGTCGGTGTGTGTTTGCGTGCACAGCCTCTGTCCCCCTGCCCCTCCTCCAATTGAAAGTCATTTAAAAAGTCAACCTGCCAAATTTGACCTTTTCTCACTCTGCAACTGGAGTTTCTCCAAAGGCATATAAAGAATCGAGAGTCCTGCTTCACCCTCTTTTGCTTTGGGGTAGAAAACTGCTCTGAAATGAAGATTCGTCAGCCAAATATTTTGTGTGAATAAAGCTAAAGGCTTATGAAGCTGGCAAGGGGGTTGTTTTATTTTAATATTTTCCTTTGATTTTGATATTTTCCTTTTTTTTTATGTGTCAACAGTCTTCTGCTCCTAGACATATATCTCTCAGCTCCTGCTAATATCTTCATGATGCATGCTGTAAAACATGCACAAACTATGTACTTGTACTAAGAAGGAGGGGGAGGGTACTTTAAAAGATAATATTTTACTTCAGAGATTGTGTTTATGAGGGAAGGGGAAGTGCTGGGATTTTAGTCTAAGACACTGTGGAATCCTGGTGGTGGTAAACTGTTTGCCAGTATATGCTCAGTGTAGGATATCCAAACCATCCAAGAGTTAGCATAGTGATTGGGAATGAAATCAAGATATGAAAAGGAAAGTTTTCATTGAAATAATTTGATAAGAATATTTCTGTGTCGTACCTCAAAAAAAGGAGATGCACCTATTGTTATGTCTCCCAGCTCCTCCAAAATGCTGGAATTAAGGTGCTTCCCCACCTGCAAAGGTTGTACTCATCATGTTGCCTTCAAACAAACCTTTCATGTTAAGTTTCTGTCTACCTACAGGTTTTCAATGAGCAAACAAAGAAAATAAAAAGATTAGTGCCTGTTAACCCCCCAAATCCTAAAGTCTCTGAAGGAGAACAATGTGGAAGTACAAACTTAGAATAGGTTTAATTTAATTTCTTTTTACAACAAGGCACAACTTCTGTTTGCATCATATTTGATAGAAAATAATTTCCATGTCAATCTGCTTTTTGTTGTAATGCATAATAAACATGATTATTAATATTTATATACTGGGCCTTCTTTTACTTTCACTAAAGTCACTGTATATTTGTACAGGGGGACATCCAAGTCCCAGCACACGATGAAACTTTAGGAACTGATATTTTTAGGGCTGGTTATTTGCCAGACTAGATAGTTTTGATTCTTGAATGTTTGGTAAACATTCATATACAAATAAGGTGATAGATTCAGGATAAAACAGTAAATGTTTTAAAACCTGAAAGTGTGAAACCATGTGAAAGCATATCACTCCTACCACTATTTTGTAAAGGATTCATTCAAACTTGCAAAATGTATGGAGTCAGTTCGCTTGTATTTCTCAGGAGATAATCACTCTCACTACTCCCTGCCTTGTCATTAAGACAAACTTTTTTCCCATCTTTTCCTTATAGGAACTTTACTTCATGATGAGAAGCCTGCTACAAGGTCTTGTTCTTACTTTAGCCCAGCATTTGGTCAATATGAACTTGGGGTAAAGGGCCACGACACATTTTGAACATTTCTTCAAATCCTGTTTTTGCCCATTGATCTTGGTCTTGAGTCACTTGCTGTTTGGTGAATGTTTTTCTGATGTGGCAATAGTGACTCTGTAGTGAGATGACTTAGGAGTTGAAATGGGTGATTTCAGCTGTAAATTGCGCAAGTGGCCCATTAGGGCAATATTTAAATATGCTGTTTTAACCCATTATATCGACTGACCACCTGCACTTGAGGCCAGCTCGTGCTCTTTCTTTTCTTGCCCTGGAGCTGTGCTGCTGTACTTTTGAAGCGGTGCCATTACTGCATCTGTACCATCCTTTCCTGTTTCCAGGGTCTGATCCAGAGTTATATAAAGATCAGTGGAACAAACTCAGCTGTAGGATTCTGCAGCACGGCAGATACACAACTCAAAAAGCAGCAGGGAGCTGTAATGCCACACACTGGTGTTCAGCTTAACATGGGTTTTTACGGGAGGGAAGGCAGCAGAGGTGAGAGCCATACCGTAAGTCCCCTTGTGGGATCTGATTTTGATCCTTCACACAAGTCCAGGGTGTTGACTTCCTTTCCACATGGCTGCTGATGGGCACAGATTGAGGCAATTACCACCTCTGGGCAAGCACCTCTTGCTAGCAGAGCTCTGCTGCCGTGGCACAGAGAGATGAGAAGGTGGTGCTCTTCTGCAGGGCTCCGTGCTCTGCAGCCTGGTGGGTTCTTGCAGACTATGGCTGATAAACCTGACTATGCCAGGCGTTAATCTAGAGAGAGTGGCACAGTGCGCATTCCCACCTGCATCTGCGGAGCTCATGGGGACGAGAGCTGCTGCAGCTGGGAGAGGAGTGGGAACGCAGTGACAGGGACTTGATAGGGAGGCCCAAAACATGCTCACAGCCTTCCTGACCCCCACATTGCTGCAGGCTCATTCCCCATCACAGCCTGCAACACAGGGAGAGGAACTTCTTGGTGCAAACCACTGGCTGTGCTGTTCCCTCATCTCCGGAAGCTGGGGAGGGGAGAGACTCGGTGTATGGACAGCTGCTGCAGTGCTGCACAGGCATAAATTCACAGAATGGTCTAGGTTGGAAGGGTCCTTAAAAAATCATCTAATTCCAACCTCCTTGCCATGGGCAAGGACACCTTCCACTAGACCAGGTTGCTCAGAGCCTCATCCAGCCTGGACTTGAACACTTCCAGGGACAGGACATCCACAGCTTCTCTGGGCAACCTGTGCCAGTGCCTCACTATCCTCACAGGGAAGGATTTCTTCCTAGTATCTAATCTAAACCCACACTCTGTCAGTTTGAAGCCATTACCCCTTGTCCTATCACTTGTAGATAGTCCTTCTCCAGCTCTCTTGTAGGCCCTTTGGGTACTGGAAGGTGCTACCAAGGTCTGCCCAGGACTTTCTCATCTCCGAGATGAACATCCACAACTCTCCAAATTCAGGATTTTAAGACCAGACACCAGAGGAGGAGACCAGCCATGTGGCAGAGGCTGTGGTCACAGAGCAGCTGGTCTATGTGTCACCACAGAAGCCAAGAGGTGAAGGAATTTCTGCCTGTGGGAGCTTGGCACATGCTGACTTTGTGCAAGGCGGAACAGGCAGCAAAGTCTCGGTCACTTATGCCAACAGTGACCCACTGGGGACTCTTATTCACATGTTAATTGTTTTCCCACATAAAAAAGCTGTTCTGCTCCAGAGCAAATCAAGGAATTGATGGTCTGCTTAGACTCACAGCCTTTCCTTTCTGCTTAGTTCTCTGCAGAAGAGCAGCCTCACCAGTAGCTTGATGTCCCATGCATGCTCAGCTGTGGCTGCAGCAATGCCTTTGCCGGGCAACATCCCTCTGCACTGTGTGCTGAAAGACGCCACGCTGGCCTGAGCGGCAGGAGGAGGGCACAGCCTTCCCAGAACCACTCCCTCCAAAACCTGGGCAAGATATGGATTTGCTTGCCCATCTTATACATGGGATGAAAGCGGAACCAGCCCTCTGGGATGGGAGAAATAAATGGGATCTGGATTGTGAGAAGAAGGTTGAGGACCTCTAGGTTAGGGAAGGGGTGGGAGCCACATATCTGGGACTTTCCTACCAGTAAGAATACTTTAAAAATTGATAAAATCTTTCAGTATTTTGTCTTCTGTTGTTCTAGTGTCAAGGATGCAAGTGTGTCCTGAAGGCATTTGCTAGAGCTGTGACCTCTTTGCTTCCTCCCCTCCCCACTATTGTTTTTTGCCTTAGCTGAAGAGAGATGCTTTTTTTAGCCTGGTACATAAGTGAAGGACTCAACTTGGGTGTGAGTGGGGAGGACTATAGCTTGTCACAGTTCTTTGCTATGCTTCTTTAACCTGACTTAAAGCTGATGTTAATACACTATTTTTTATAAAATTCTTATATTCCAATTTATTTGCTTTTCTGGAGACTTACCTTGCTGTTATTTCTGTTAGCTATTTGTGTTTTATGTTAGCTCCTAGCACACAGCTGATTCCTTTTTTTTTTTTTTTTCATTATTTGATTCAGTTAATGTTATGCAAAGCGCCTTCTATTTTCTAGGGTGGATATATTTTTTCCTCACTTAAAAGTGATTCTCAGTATGTTAGCCAAGAACAGAGGGCTAATCTAATGAAACTATGTTAAAAATTTTTTTTGTCAACAACACATTTCAATATAAGTAGTCAATCGTGTTGCAGTTATTTTTTAAGAAGCTTCTAGAAACTTCCAACAAAAAAAAATTCAGAGTGAACAGTAAATTTTAGTGATTCCTTTTTTTGTTGTTGTTCCAGTTTAAGAGTCCTCACTGTGTTAGGCACACTGTTTAAATCTTATCCCTGTATTAGGCACTAAAAAATTGAATTAGTCAACTTGCTCCCTAAATTTCTTGGAAGTTAGCACAGACTTAGCTTGGAAAGCACGGACATATTTTACAGTTCTGCTTTCCTAGTCAAGGGAAGACTAGGTTTGGTTTGGGGCAGGGGGAGTTGTTCGGTTGTTTGCGGTTTTTTAGACTGTGTTTTCAAACTGATCAAGGCATAAGAATGAAATCAGAGAAACTTCCTAACCAGTTTTAAAACTTATTGTCACTGGCTTGATGAGTATCTTGTCACAGTGCCCATGAGCACTTTTTTTGCATCTGCAAATGGTTAATTTTTTCTTTACTCTTGTTTTCTTTAAGCTTCAAGAGACAGTCAAAAGGAAGTTGGAAGGCACACGTTCACCTCTCAATGGAGAACAGCAGAACGGAGTTTGTGATGGGAACTTTTCTCCGACCAGGAAGCGGACACGTAAGGATGTGCCAGACATTGAGGCAATCAACAGCTTGCCCATTAATTTGCCTTTGCCTGCTGTTTCTCCTCTTCACCAGCTTGACATGAAAGGTCCCCTGCCCCTGCAGAACAGTGGAACTCACAGGAGTGGTCTAGAAGACTTGGGTGAAAATGGTGGGCTTTCTGAGATAAAGCTCCCTGTTAATGGCTGCAACGAGCTGGATGATAGCTTTAACATCTTGCAGAACAAGGAACTAAAGCAAGAGCCTTTGGATGACTCCAACTGCATAGACACTTCTGAAACATCTCTTTCAAATCAGAACAAGCTCTTCTCAGACATTAACCTAAATGATCAGGAGTGGCAGGAGCTCATAGATGAGCTGGCAAACACTGTCCCAGAAGATGATATACAGGATTTGTTCAACGAAGACTTTGAAGAGAAGAAGGAGCCCGAATTTCCCAGGCCTGTCACAGAGACCCAGGAGAGTGCAAGCGTAAAAAGCGATCCATCCCATTCTCCATTTGCTCATGTCCCATTAGGGTCTCCCCAGGTCAGACCATCTTCTTCCGGTCCTCCATTTTCCAACGTCTCCACAGCCTCCAGCGTTGCTTCTGCATCCAGCGCACCGCCAGCCCCAGTCCCTGCTAGATCACCAGCAAACTGTATTGTCCCGTCCCCTCAGACTCCCAGCCAGGTCCACACTTCCGGACAGACACAGGCACGCTCTGGAAATGGCTTCCTGATGAACTCAGCATCGGCCATGGCAGGATCGGGGCCCGGGCCGGTGACCCTGCCGAGCGCTGACCTGTCCCCAGCTGAGCAGCTAAAGCAGATGGCGGCCCAGCAGCAGCAAAGAGCCAAGCTCATGCAGCAGAAGCAGCAACAGCATCCAAATCAGCCCTCAAGCTGGTCACCAGTGGGGCCTCCATCTAGTCCCTACGGAGGACCCTTCATTGCAGACAAACCAAATAGTCCAATGATGTATTCTCAAGCCTTTAACAACCAAAACCCAATAGTGCCTCCTATGGCAAACAATCCCCAGAAGACCACGATTAATAACTACCTCCCTCAAAATCACATAAACATGATCAGTCAGCAGCCAAATAACTTGGTCACAAACTCCTTGAGCAAGCAGCCCAATATGCTTTCTTACGGCAACACCAAACCTCTGACCCATTTCAATACTGAGCTGAGTCAGAGGATGACGCCACCAATGGCAAATCCCGGGAAAAACCCCATGATGCCATACATCCAGCAGCAGCAGTCCCAGCAGCCGCAGATGCCAGCTCAGATGGCACACCTGAGCGAGGAGCAAAAACGCATGTTCATCATGAAGCAGAAGGGAATGATAAATCAGCCCATGGCATATGCAACACTCCCTGCCCTTGGTCAGGTAAGTGTGAGTGCACGACATGGGCAACAAGAAGAGGCTGATAAAAAGGCTTACTACCTCTTTGTCCAGTCTCCTCCACTCCTCTCCTCTTTCTCCTGGAAGCATTGCAGATGCTTCTTGGATTTTTCACATGGTATTGGAGCTTGATCATTTTAAGAATCAACTGGAATTATGTTGCATTATACTTTAGACCTGTTGTTAATTCACTGCTCTTTCCCTGTGCTTCCTCTGATGAGTGCGTAGGGCCACTCTGGGAAAATTTGAGTCAGAAGTCACTTCTCCTTGGAGGGTTTGTTTCCTTTTTTTTATAATGCAAGACTTGATGGTTGTGGATCTCAAACCACTGCATGGCTTAGTTTCCCACAGTGCAGTTAGCATTGTAACAGAAGGATGGAGTGATTGGTCCCTTCTTCTTGGGGTAGAGATCAAGCCAGCTTTAAACAGCATTTTTGGCATTTTGGCTCTGGGAACAAAGGATGAATATTTTGGGTGCCGAGTGCCTTTGGTTTTGACTGGAAAAAGTAAGAACAGCGGAATGCTTTTAATGGTGCTTAGACCATGATGATGAGATGAGATGGTTTATTCTGGGACTTCCAAGCAGTCTTTAGCAACCCAAAGTATTTTGTCTTTCAGTGAGAGGCTAAAGCCATTTGACTTCAGTGCCTTGGCATCACTGTCTCACTTGTATTCCATGCTAAGCTCTGGTGCAGCAGTTGCCAGGCTTGGGGAATGCTTTGTAATGAGTTAATAACCAGTTTGAATAGTGGTTACGTCAATGCCCTGTTGCCTCCTGGGTCAGCAGGGTACTCTTAGTTGTGCAGACCCTGTAAAGATATGCCCACTGGTGTCATGGAAAAGTTCAAGAACAAATTTTCTAAATGTTGTTTTGAGAGTTTAAAAATGATTAAAGTTAATAATCAATTCCCAAAGTAGGTGATGCCTTCACAGAAGTTACGTGCCACCAAAACCTGTCAAGAACTCTGATATACACTAATAGTGTATAATACACTAATAGAATTGTTGGTTGATCATTTTATCATAACAGCTTTTCACCAAATTAGCTGTTTCCACACCACCTACAAGGAATACTTCATTCTGAGCATGGTGTAATTGTGACTCACACTACGCATGTAGAAATACAGCAAAATTTGTCATTCCTTCAGCTTGTGGAGTTTGGAGATCAACCAATAAGGAGGAGTAGGAGCTTTACCAGGTCAGAGCAAATCACATATTATTTAAAATTAATTGCAAAACAAAAAGAAATGTTCATCTGCCTCCTGGTTTTGGTTCAGGATGTATGGTGACAGCTCAAAGGTTCGTATTTTTACATTAATTCTGCTTGCCTTGTGCATTAGACATAGGTGATCTAAAGCCTCTTCTTTTTGGGAAGGCTTATCTAGGAAACTACTGCAATAATGACATGGAACTCAGACTGTAATTGGAGCTACGATTTGTCGGTTTGTAACTGAGAGGCAGAGGATGCTTGGTCATGCTGCCTAATGCTTTATTGTTTCTTTCTTTTGCTTTTGTTAAATCTGTTGAACTCAAAGACCCATCAAAGAGTTGAGAGGATGAACTGCCTGTGTGAAAGAGTTAATGCCATCTCCTGCATTTCGTAAGTTGAGAAATTCATGTTAGTATCTCTCTGCAATTTCCCAATATGAATGGGTAGCCAAGGTTTCATATATCTAATCTCACTCAGTTCTTTTTTTTTTTTTTTTAATGTAGGAAAAACTAGATATTTGGATACAACTAGACATTCTTCCATAAACAAGTCCAGATATTAAGTCATTTCTGTGACATAAAAAGAAGAAACTTAAGGCAGAGCCATACTTCGTTATATATTATGTGCAATTCACATTTATTGATCCATCCAGGATGAGGGACTTCTTGCTTTTGTGTAGATGTCAAAAGGCCCCTTTACTACTTGTGGAACCCACTTGCCTACACTGAAGGGATTTTTTTTGGTGAGAAAGTTGAAACAATAAGTTTCTAACTGTAATTTCTTCCTTCTTTCTCTCCTGCTTCCCTGAAAAGCATTTTCCTGTGGAAAATTAGAAAGCTTATTATTGTGAGATGTGCTTGATGGAACTTAAAGTTTTTGCAAAAGTGGTAAAATATTGATATTGTTAAGTTAAACCCAGACTGATGCAGATTATCTGATTCTATGACTTACTACATGGTCACAGGTGAAAAAGAAGAATATTGCACTCTTCTGTTTGAAATACGTTTCTGAATGTAAAGTGAATGTATCTTTCTGTCAGTTTATAGTTTCTACTTTCATTGTAGTTTTGGGGTTTGATAGAGATTTGTAAAAGTGTATGTTTGTGTTAAATAATCACAATGATTTAACAAGTTATATTTAAGGGGAAAAAGAATCTACCTATTGCATCTAATAGTTAGCAGTGACCATATACTTCTGTCAAGTTACTCTTACAAGGGCATATTCGAGAACCAAAAGCTGATTTAGACATCATCTGACATGTACATAAGTGCCTTGTCTTATTTTCTCTGTACTGCTGTAAAATTTAGGTACAGCTTAGTTCTGTGCATGTGTGCGGACACTAATTAAAACCCACTTGTGCCTGAGGTACTTCTGTTGTAATAAGTGGCATTTTTACACAAACTCATTGCTTCAGCTGTTGAGCATATTTTAGTGAAACACACAATTTTTTTCAGTTCAGCTGGGGCTTTGCAAATGCTCTGTGGAGGTCAGCTGTCTGTGACTGTCCTATTAATGTGTCAGTGCTTTGGGCTTGTGTCCTGGGCATGCTGAGCATCACTGCCTTCTCTTGTAAAGAGAGGAAGCCTTTCTGCTTAATATGTGTGTGAGTGGTTGGACAGGCAGAGTGCTAAATTAGCAGCCTAGCTAGCAGAACTAGTATCCAACAGAAGTAGAATTTCTCTAAAGGCTCTCTGCACTGTGAGTATTGAGACTCTTCCTGTCAGATGTGTTAGTCCTTTGCTTTTCTGTGGAGATCCAGGGCTGGTACTGGCACTGTAGTTGTAGCCCTCTACACACTGTTGCTGAACGACCCATGTGCCCTGAACCATTAAGTCCTATATCTTATTCTATACCTTGTTTCTCTTCAAAGGAGCACTGGATGGGGTGTTTTTGCACAAAGCAGATACTGATTTGGATTTTTGAGTCAGGGATTTTTCCAGGGGTGGCCTGAAGGTAATTTTGATAGGTTTTTTTTCTGGAACTGAGTGTTAAAACCATGGGCAGATCCTGACGCATCTATATCCAGCAAAACTCATGGTGGTTCCTGACTCGTCTACATTATCAAGGCTCTGTCCTGCCAATATTCCCTCGTGCCTGACTGTTCTCCACTTGGTCAGACTTGTACTTAGAATTCCCTGCTCTTTACCTTGCTCCATGTACCCTGATCTGCCCTAAACCCAGTTGTTAGTTTGTGACTATGTCGCAGGTGTTGCCCTTTTTTGCTCTTGCTTTTTCTTCCATTCTTTCTTAGCTGGAGCTTATAGGCTAGTCCAGCAAGTAGATTTTCACAGGGTTGGTAACTTAATAAGTATTTGAGGCGTAGAGGTCCTCTTCTCTTCTGGCTCTCAACTGATAATAAAAGAAATCAGTTCCACACCAAGATGCAACAGTGACTTTGTTTAGACTTTTTATACAATTTTAGAAATAAACGGAAGAAAGCCTGAACCCACCTCCTTTTCAAAAATTACACTATTTTACCTAAAATGTTCCATTTAGTTTTTGAGATGTATGCAAGGTTTTATGGGAGGCGCTTTTTTCTCTTTTTCCTCAAACCAAAAAGTAACTCCAAACTGAGGAAAAATAAAAACGTTTTCTTTGAGAAATTTAAGAATAATTAATTGTGCCTTTTCTTGGTTCTAGCTGTTCAATATGAATGCATAATGGTAAGAGAAAAAAGCAATCCAATGGAATAAAAATTGAAGGGCTGAGGCAGAATTTGATGTTTGGAGCCAAGTGTGTGAGGAAAAGTAATGAGAGGTCAAAACAAAACAGAATTCTCCATGGGTGCAAGAAAAGTGAAACTAGACTGCAGCTCTTTGCCTGCATGGGACGGTGAGGATGCTGCAATTATTTCCTATTGAAACCACTAGTTATATTGTTTAAAATTGTAGGGATGTGAATGAAGGAGAAAAATGACACCATTCTGCAAGCATATCTTCACATTTAATTATCTGTCCTTTGTTTTAATCTTATACATTCAAGATGTGTCACCTGCTCAGTCTGGTTTTGCATGCCAAAGATAAAGGGAGACCTGTGTCCTGAGAACATTTCCAAAACATAATCATCATTGTCCTTTAGAAGTGAAAAGGTGTCTTTCTCTCTGGAATTGTAAAAGAGATTTTACACTATTTTGAAGGTTATCTTTGGGACAGTGAGAAAAAGAGATTGTTCATGTTCTGGGATTTGGTCTTTTTTAAAAACCTACCTGCAAGTAAAGAAAAAAGACAGATTTGTATTCACTGCATGAAAGTGTGACAGAGACACAACTGTCTTACCAGATTTTAGGGGAGACAGGCTGGAATGGAAATAATGCAGGAGACTGAGGATCACTTGCTGAGCTGCCTATAGAGCTGTAGTGAATGCCTGTCTATGCTATGTTTGTCTTGTAGACACTGCTTTCCACAAAAGCTTTGACTTGGAGTTTAGATGCAGTGCTTGCCTTTTACCAAAGTTCAAATGTGCTCCCTAGAAATCAGTCTCTGGTAGACTTTTAAGGACAGGCGGGTTAACAAAATGTGCTCGGATGGATTCTGACCATCTTACCAGGCAATTTGTGAACGTAGCCTAGCTTTCTTGCCATGCCTGCTGTCATCTGCCCATTGTGTTGGGAAGGAGGCCATGTTAGCATAAATCACTAGAAACAAACATTGGATAGCATTTAGCTAAGATCTCCATGGCATAATCCTAAAAACCAATTTTGTTGGTGTTTCCTCATTTTGTGACCTGTGGGTATGTACTTATTAATGTAATACAAACTTCATTCATTTCATATGGCAATGTTTTTCTTCAAAGTTTTTTCCCCAGCCTAAGCCTTGCAAAACCAAAGTATAAGAGCATTGCTTCCATGCCCCAACTAAACCACTCATCCTATTGTAAGGAAATGGGAACAGACTGCTCAGGGAAGTGGTTGATTCACCATCCCTGGAGGTATTTAAAAGACATGCACATGTGGCCCTTAGGGCTGTGGTTTAGTGGTGGGTTGGCAGCGTTGGGTTAAAGGCTGAACTCGGTGATCTTAGAGGTCTTCTCCAGCCTAAATAACCCTATGATTCTATTAAATTCTTTGGTGAAACCTACTGTCCTGAAACCATGCTGACCAGTATTCACTGTTAAATCCTCCAAGTCATTGCTGGTAGAGAGCTGAAACCAGTTGTTCAATTGTTTTGCTAGAGACTGTGTCAGAATAGCTGGTCTTTTCCACTTTAAAAAACACAGTTGTAGTGGCAAATCTTTGATTCATAGAAACTTCTCCATTTGTTTAAGATTTATAAAAATACACTGTTGTGTGGTTTTCTTCTTGTCTAGTTTCTTGAAGACTTACGGTGTGTATTATTCAAATCTGTAAAGAAAATGTCCTACGTTATTTTTAGATGCAGATTTGTATTACTGACTGCACAAAGTGTATATTAAATGTCCGCTGTTTTACTTCCTTTTTTTACACTTTTCCTTCCTACATGAACTAGATTGCTACATAAAATGCAGTTTGTCCTGTTATTTAGCAAGGTCCAATAGTTTAATGATTCAATGTGTGCCAATCAAGTCTCCTTCAGTTTTACTCATTACAACTGCAGTTGTGAAGTACTGTGGTTTTGAAATGTCTATAGCCAGTAGCAGCATATTTTTACATAGAGTGCTACCCTTTCCTGGTGGGTTTTTTGTGCCATTTTTTCCTGAAAGTGCAAGTTAGCATCATCAGTTTTAGCTTTCCAGTCTCATGACCTGTTCCACCTGCTTTCAGCAATACCAGCCGTAATCAACTTACTGTCCTCTGGCCTTTGTAACTCTTTGTGTTCATTGTGTTTATTGCAAACTGGTACCTGTCCTGTTTTCATGCAGACAATGAGTTCAGTTCATGAGTTAGATTTTGTTATTTTTCATTTTAATTTTGAGAGAAGACTCATTCCAAAGATGAAGAGTAAGGTTCCCATCCTTGAGAGCACTTTGTCTATTTAGCCTTTAGTGCCTCACTACTGGTTGCCAGAGCTCATGGAGCACTTGTCTGAGCATTTTGGTTTGACTTGCTCTGATTCCTTTTTCTCCAATCTGGGATCTTGCATGACCCAACCATGATGCAGATTGAATCCTAGCTTGCACTTAGATAATATTTGAGTTTTAGATTTGTCCCTGTGTAAATTTGGTAAGTCCATGTGTCCTTAGCTTTACGTTTTCCTGGAGTGTAGACATTTAGAATACTTCTTGCCCCTGTATTTATTCATTTCCCTTTCACAATTCCCAAGTTTGCCAATTTGCTTCTCAACATCTCAAAAATATTCATCAGACCTTAATTTTACAGGAATGTATATTCCTGTGTTTAAATTTATAAATATAGAAGTCTGAATGTCTAAAGAACAGTCAACTCATGCCTCATAACACTGCTGGTTGGAAATACTCAGAAATTCTGAAATTGCTTTAAGATCATGAGCTCATAAAATTAATACATATTGGGGATACGGTAGTAGTTATCTTCCTGTTTTCTGAACTCCTAGGATTCTTGAGTTCCAGCTATTCTGTATCCATCTGGGACAGGAGTTTGCTTTTTAGAGTAAAGCTTTGATTCTCCCTTCCCCATTTGGCTTTAGAATATGAAAGTGAAGGGAAAACATGTGAAATTATGAATCTTGCAATGGCATTATAAGATAATGTAATACTGGGGATTTTCCTTACCCCCATTCCAATCCAACCTGTACTTTTACCCAACTGTACTATCAAGGTTCTGGTGCAACTCCAGACTTCTTTCTTGGAAGCTTCCCTCTGGTTATGCTTGTATTTCTAAGGTGTCACACTGTCCTTTTTGAAAATACACATCACAAAATGAAATTACATTGTTTCCAAGTTACATTTCATACTGAATACACAGGTGAAGTAATTGGTCAATGTGTACCAAAATTTCTTCATCTGTCACCAACAAGAAGGCTGTGAGTGCAGTGGATTTACCAGACCTTGTAGTTTGCAGCAGTGATAAAACCGGCAGCAGCTCCTGGCCAGATTTAACAGTGTAGATCCAGGGCCAGGAAGGTCTCTCTACTTCATCTCTTTTTCAGAGGGACAGGGAAGATCTCTTCTTCCTTCTCTGCCCAATCTTCCAGGTCTCAGGCTAACCAGTGAGATTGGTGGTCAGCTTTTTCTTGCTGGTAGTGGGAGTCAAGCAAGTCTTGCAACTCATTTTGGAAGAGAATAGGCTTTGCTGGAAAGGCCAAGGAAAGGCTTTGCAGTTGTCCACCCATTTTCTCTGGCATTGTTTTGGATCTGAACACACTCAGACCTATCTTATTTCCACAGAATAACCATTTAAAGGGGAGTGGGTGGGGGTGTCCTTATAATTTCCAAAGATCTGAATATAAATAATTAAATAAATAAATGATTAGCCTTCATCAGTCATATAACAATGAACTTGTTCATGATTCTGGGCCCTTACTGCTCTCTGTACTGATTATAAGAGATGAAACAAACTGCCTCCTTTCAGGCTCCATTTCCACCACCCTCAGCAGCATTTCTCAGTGTCATTTCATAAATCTCTGCCGACATGAGATTTAAAATTGCCTTTTGACTATTCTGTTCTGCAGGAAACAAACTGTTAGCAAATCCCTTTGCTAGGAAAGCCTCTTCTGGGTAGTCTGGGAGTTTATTTTTCAATTTAAGTATAGTCTCATTGTCTTTCCCACCCTTTGTAAAGAGAACAAGACACTGGATTTAAAATTAACTCTTTCCATCTCTTTTTCCATCTCTCTCCAAAGTAGGGGCATATACAAGCTAAGGTTTAATTAAAAGCAAACTTGAAATTTAGTTTTTTCAGTAGTATTTCAAGAAGAGTTTAATTGTACATATAGAAATATTCTTGCAACAATAATTATTCTTGAACAAGCATTATCCTCCCCTGTGCTCTCTTTACTGCGTGAAGGATGGACTGTCTTTGCTGCTTAACTCAGTTAAGTAGGTTTCATGCAGTTTCTGCTCCACAGTGATCACCCAGCCTGCTCTGCCAGGGACCTCCTTTTCTTTCCCTGCATTCTTCCTCTGCCCTGTTTTCTCTCTGTTAAGGAGCTTGCAGCAAAGAAAACTTATCAAATAATCAATCGATAAGGGTAAAGGTTACAGGGTATCCTCTAATTAAAAACACTACTTTGAACTAGATTATGATTATCTTAAAAGCAACCTCCATCCTGTTCTTCTCTTTATTTTTCTTAAATCTTCTTTTTCTTTTTTTTTTTTTTTTTAAGGTGTCGGTGATGGCTCTGTACTCAGGTAAACAGAAGAAGAGACATCATTGGGGGATGGGGGGAGAAATTATGAAAAGTCAGCATGGGGTCCTTCTGCCCCCACAGGACTGTTTGCTGACTCCCCATGCTGTACACATCCTCCTTTGCTGTCTCCTGCATCACCTCCTCTTTCCCGTTTGCAGGCTAGCTGGGAATGGCATTGGTTTTTGTGGGGGGCAAGCCAGAAGGGCTGATGCACATAGAGAGCTAGCCTAGGGAACAGGGGAAACTGCAGGGTTCCTCTCCCCATGTACCCATCACCAGTTACCAGTGTAATCGGGAAACGGGTTCCTTTGCGAACGAGGGAATACACGGCAATCCTTTCCCAACTGCTCCTTCAGGCAGTCCTGTACACTTGATCAAGCTGTTAAAAAAACCCCAACATTGTGAGGGAAGAAAATCTAGGTATTTCTGCTGTGGTGGGGCTTTGTGGAGGGTATCAGAGCCACATGTCGGGAGAGGCAGTGCCCGCCTCAGAGGTGTTGCAGCTAATTAGAGATTACACACAGTGACAGCTTCATTTTGGGTAGCACCGTGAAGAGGTCTGAAAATCAGAAATGCCACAAATGGAGCGTCTGCAATTATCTGTGCTGCTCTGTAAGGTGCAAGAAATGGCAGAAGAGGAAGAAAGACACAGAGAGAAGTCTGGGAGACTAGGCACTGCCAAAAAGAGAAAATCCCCTGCTCTGTTGTAATCCCTGTGTTCCTTAAATGTCCTCCTTCCACTCCCCCGCCCCAGGAATATTTTGATGGCACTGAAAGAGGCTGTTTGTCCCAGGAGCATGAATACATCTCAGGTCTTCTGCTTGAGGAGAACATCAGTAAGTACTGAGGAAAGTTCCAGCTAGGAACTTAGGACCAAGTAAGGCTCATATTTTCAAAAGAAAAGTAATAGTTCCATTTTTAGGGGCTCATTTTTGCTCAGCTTTGTTTACTGCAGTTCATGACTGTAGCTCAGGAGTGTTCTGAACTTGTGAGCAAATGTCATTGTGTTTTGTGGAGTTACATGTGGAGCCCAACGGCCCTTTTTAAACTTGTGTTTAGATACTCCTTTGTGGCTATATAGCTTTTTGGCTTTTTAGACATATAGTACCAGGAGCTTTTCTGTCCCTTCTCTAAAGCAATGTGACTTACAGCCTGGTTGTACCTCAGCAGAGGGCTTGGCCACTTGATCCCAAGGCAGCGATACCAGGACCAGTGTCAGCATCCATTCAAAGCTCTGAGCTCAACTTCTACCTAACCTGTGTCTGTGGGAAAGAGTGCTCTCTGATGATCATTCTATGCTCCCTGGATGGTTAGAATGTTCCAGCTCAGCAGCAAGGTGTACCTTTCACTTCTGAATTACTATTTTGTCTTTCATTTTATCTATGTGGATCCTATTTCTGGTGCTTTCCAAATAATTTCTAAATATTCAAGCCTAATGCTACCTAGAAGCAGTATGTTACTGGCATGCGTGTTCCCTCCAGAAAGATTTCCTAATGCTGCAACATGTACGTGTCCATAATGGGAACACTTAATACCTCTTGAAAGACTGTCCCAGTAAGTGGTTAAGTGCAGATTTGGAGTCCTGCGCTCAGGAGGTTCTGCCAAATCCCAGCTGATGCATCTAATTTGCTAAAGAATGTGGCTTCTGCTTTCTTAGCAAAGATTTCATTCCTCATGGGCAGTGGGAAACTTGCCCTCTTTATGTTAATGTTCACCAGCTTAGTGTTGTCTGAGATAGCCAAATTTGTTAATAAGGAGAGGAACCAGTCTGTTGGTCTCTATGTTCTTTGTTCTCTTATTGTATTCTGGAGTCCTCCCACCCCATACTCAGCCCCTTTTTCATGTATGAGAGGAACATACTGTATGCATTAGCCTGCAAGCATATCTTACACATTGGGACAAAACCACCTATTCTGTGGCAACACATCTTCCAAACAGGTGCTTCCTCATTTACACCCAGTGGGAGCTTGTTAGCAGCTCTTCCTCTACTCTAGGAGAGGAGCTGCCTAGAGAAGGTCAAGTATCTCACAAGAAAGCAAGCCCGAGTTTGGCAAAAAAATGTTTCCTCTGTCTCCTTTTCACTTCAGTTTCACACTTGGGAGGTATTAAAGCCAATTACTCACTCCAGAAGCTTTGTCTTTGGCTGCTCATGCTAGCACCCTTTTGTAAAATCTGTTCTGCCAGGTCCCTCACTTCTGGTTAAAATCTCCTGGTTTGAAAAACAGGTAAACCTATAAGATGCCTTTTGTTTGTTTATGCTGCTTGGAGAAACTAGAGAAAAGTCAATGTCTTTAAAAAGGGAAAGAAAAATAATTTGAAAGTGTCTACCTAGAGAGAGTGTAAGGTCCATCCTGAGATGACTCCTCCTTTTGCGACATGACATTCCTTGAAGAGTAAACATTCTCAAAGGAATCTGAATTTTAAATTCATTTTTGTACATGGTATTGCCTAGAGAAAGCAAGATTCCTGAGACTGCCCAACATGCACTTTCAAGGGAATTATTTTTCCAGTGTGTACTTCTTTCCCTCTGAATCCAGCAGACTGGGGAGGATTTTTTTTTCTGTTGTTTTTTGGTTTTAATCTGTCCTATATTATTTGTCTGCTCCTTTTCTCTCTCTCTCTGCTCCATGATCCATTTTTCTTTCTCTCCCTCTAAGTTCCCTGTTCAAGTGTACCTCCTGTTTCCCCTCATCCAGCTTTTATCTCTCTGCCAGCCCTCCTTACCCATTTAATAGCACAGGACCTTGTTTTGGCACTGTCACAGTTCACAGGAAACTACTGCAGACATCACAGCTTTCTGTGTTCTGTATACCTCTGGCATATGGAAATAGTATGAAATACTTGTTGTCATATTAAATGGTTTTCTAACCAGTCATGGGACAGGTGAAGGACTAGGGAATCTTAGCTATAATCTTACTAATGTAGTAGCACCATCCATGAGATAAATTTGGCCTCCCCACCTGCAGTCTGACCACTAATCCATCTCGACTAGAATTTCAGTGTTCCAAACTATGGAACCGCTTCACTGGATCAAGATTATTTGTAGTGTGCCCTTATCACAGATGGCTAAAACAAAACTAAAAATGTAGGAATTTTCTATTGTTAAGTGGCCAGGGACATGCACACCTAGAGGATTTGTCTATGGCAGGAGAATGCAGTAAATTAGGGTTACAAACACTTGCAGTCTTACAGATGGAAAAGCAATTTTAAGTGATTTTTTGGGAGAGTGACTTTTAAGCCCTGCATATCATGTGAAACTGGTCCCATCACTTGAAGACAGCTTCACCGTTCCCACAGACACACGCATAGAACAGAAATATTTAAAACCTTTTAAAACATTCCTGGAATAGTTACTATGTGTCTCACAAACTACAAAATGCACATGGATGTACAGTAAAATTTAGTGTGTGTGGTCACTCTGAAGATGTATTCACCTTATTCATCTGACTACATGGGGGTTGCTAGTCCAGGATCAAGGAGAATCATTTCTGTGTTTCCCAAGCACCTGCTCACATCCCCCAGGTAAACGACAACACAATGGGGAAACTGTATGTACCAAAAAACTTGTGTGTCTGAAGCAGGTAAAGTTCTGGGTGTCAGTGGGAGTTGTCAGAGATTTCTCACCGTGACACAAGAGAAGTCAACAGCTGTGCCGCTCTGGAAGTTTCCCTTTCCACTTACCCATTGCTGCATCTGGTTTGCAAACAGCACGGAGATTACATCCTCAGTCCTTCCCAAGGTGCATAGGAGTGAAAACTGCTACCAAAAAAAATAATCCTTGACTCAGGTTACATAAGGGGTGGGCTGTTTTCCAAGGGCCCAGCTGAAAGGGACACAGCTGTCACCTGCAGGCACGCTTGCTCGGAGCCTGCTTTGGCTGGGGATGGACAGCATGTCAGATGCACTGCAAACCTGGGATTTTTGTGCTAATGGAGCAGTGGAAAAGGCCCCAGCTTGGCAATGACTAGGGGTCAGGGAGCAGGAAAACCACAAGTAGTACCAGTGCAGCCCTTCAGGAGAAAGCAGCCTGTGGAAAGAACAGGGCCCTTAAGCCCTTCCGCCTTTCAGTTAAAGCTGCACTGCTCAGTCCATGCACGTCAATCCCGCATTGCTGTCAGCAAGATGTTTCCCACTGCGGGTGGCCAGGGAAAGTTGAATAAAGGCCAACAGAACTCTTACACCTTATTATCCACTCACCTGTCTGGAGCATCCTGCTTGCCTGCTCTGCTTCCCAGCTACTTGGCAAGCCTTGTGCCAGAGAGGATGTGCACTCTTTGTCTTCTGGGCAGCACAGGTCAGAGTAGAGTGGAAATGTCAGGGCTGTAACTTAAGCAGAGCTCCCAGCATTGTGCTTCCTATAGCAGACAGCAGCTGTGGAGTGGCCAGCACAGACTGGGAGCTCTCCTGGATGCACTCTGGCATTGCTCTTTCACCAAAGGCAGCTGATGTGTCTGCTTTGCTCTGCTTCTGCCCAGGCTTTCTGCTTTAAGTACAGTGTACTGGGTCAAAAAACCCAAAACATTAATGTCAGTAAATAGGCTGGTTTATTCATGCTCCTGAGCAGCACATTCCTCTGTAAAAAGCATGGACTTTTGGAAAATCCACATGGGTAAGTCTGAAATGCAGGTACGGGAGAGGACACTGAAAGGCAGGGCATTGTTTCTTTTTTTAAGGTGGTCTTTTATCACCTCTCAGATTTCTCAAAGAAAAGAACGTGAGTTATTGCGGTTGATTTTCAGTTAATTGAGAATACGTGGTGTCTCTCTCTCCCCTCCATCTTTCTTATCTATTCCACCACTTTTATTTTCGTATTAATAGACTGTGCTTTGCCTTTTCAACTTAGTGAGAGATTTCTCACCTACACAACCTTAGTCAATGGGAGCAATTACATAAGGACTGCACGGTCTGCCCCTGTGCATCTTAATGAAATTGGAGAAATTATGAGGGTTGTTCTTCTTGTTCTTTGGGGTTGCATTCTTCTTTCTCAAAGACTTTTTTTGGCCTCACAAAATTAGATCACTACTATGCAAGAAACAACCCACTGTGATCACAGCTTCATTGCACAATGTCTTTCTTGAATGTTGTTCCCATCTCTTCAAGATTTAAGATCCAGTGGGTTGGACCTTTGATCTGCATAATAAAAGACAAGAGGTAGTTTGTAAATCCTTCTTTTCCATCTTTATTCTTTGCAGTTTGGGACCTGAAGACCTGAAATAATTTTTGCTTGCTAAGAGGAAACTTTATGTAATATATGTAGAGATGCTATTATGATAATTAGTGTTGTTAGGATAAATCAATGTGTGTAAGTTATCCGACAGCAAGCAATAATCTTCTCACAATCAGCAATTTATCATGCGTTGCCAATGCAGGAGAGCTAGGACTATTTTATTCAGATAAATTTCTCATTCATTTAGTCAGTAAATCATGGTGCACTTCATGATAGTAATTTTTAATGGGACTGCATTTTGTTAAGTTTTAATCACACATAATGGATTTTATCTGACAAAGAGGTCAACCTGTAGTCTCTTCCTCTGTCATTTGTATCTTACCATCCCATCATGGGCAAGATCACAGTCATACCCTGATGCCCTAGACTTCAAGGGGATAGGGAAATAAAAGAGGCACAGGAAGTTGAGCTGTTAAGACTAATTTTTAAAATTGAGGCTTAGGTGAGGATTTACTCTCAGTAGAACAACAATTGATTATATAAGTGATGTATCTTTGTGTCTGAGTGTAGCTGAATTTGTTTGAAAACTCTTTGCATGAGCTCTCCAATGACACTTTTGAGCTGACCATTTTGAGTCAGGGTTGCAGGAGCACCTTTAATCCATTGGATACCCTGGTAGTGGTGTAGTTGATGCTGCTCTTTTGTCTTCATTCCATGGTGAACTTTTTCACTGGAAAAGCAGTGGAAGATGAGGCATAGAAGTGAGGCAGGGAACCTTTGTGGTTTTTAGTGAGAGACAGGCTCTTTTCTTCAGCATCCTCATCTTGAGTCTGAACTCTGCTGTGACTTGCTTATTCTTAAGCTGGTAGAAAAAGCCCTGTTGTCTTCCTCTACAACAGGTATGTGCCCTGGATCTTCCTTGCAGCTTCAATACAATTCTCCAGGTCTTGCTTTTGTTTCTGAGTGGCTGTGGAGTGTTTCCATTTGCTTCTTATATATGTGGTTTGACTTGATGTCCTTCCCCTCTGAAGCAAGCTGTGGCTGTCTTTTCTCTTTCCTTCTGGCTTCCCTATGTTTTGGTCATCTTCTTTCCCCCTACATCCCCTTGCACAAGTCTGTGTTACATAGTTGGGCCCAGGCTTATTAAACCCCTGGAGCCTATTAAACTTGCATCTCCTGTAGATGTTCCTGTGCTCCTTCTGACACAGGAGCTGTCATATGACCACCTGCATGGACATGGTTTTCTCTGCTCCCTTTCACTGGATGCAGCCTTCATGTGAGATCAGTATATAATTTAGTGAGGTGTTTGAGTTCCTTCAGGATGAAAGGTACTATAGAAGTATAAAATCCTCATAATGTCGCAGAAGGCTGTCCATTGATCTTGAAAGACCCATTTCAATTCTCCCTCCAGATCCCCTGATTTCTTTCTTTTGTTATTCCTCTGAGAGAGTGACAATCTGGAGACTGATGACCCTTTCTCTTACTACAGTACTAGAGGGGGGAGAGGGAGAATTAATTGTCTATGAATTTTGCAGGAATTTTTTCCTCCTGTATCAAAAGATTGGGATACCTTGTGTGTACTGAGGCTGTGACTCACCACCCTGTGATGGCTTCCATGTGGAGCCTGACCTGCTCTTTCTAGGTCAGACTCTCTCTTGTTACAGTGCTGCAAGTCAGGAATATTCATTGAAGATAATGAACTTATGCAGAAGCCATTTTAGAAAAAACAAAAAAGGAGGTCATTTGTTTGGTAAATCGAAATTGAATAAACCTTCTCTGATGTTTTGTTTGGGCGGTTGGGGGGGAGTTTTGTTAGTACTGAAGAGAAGAGCAACCTGAAAACATTTTGTCTTAGCAGGTTTTTAGTATCTCTCTCTGTCTTTCTCTGTCTCACTAATGCAACTTTGCCTACAGCCTCATGCATTAGCAATGCAAAGCAGATTTTGAAAGCCAAGGGAATCCAGGCTCTTCAGATGAACACTGATTTTAAAAAAGACAAAAATCTAGAAAGAATAAAGGTTGTCCAAGTGACATATGGTGTGACAGTGACCCTACTGTAAAGACAGATGTACAGAGCTAATGGTAATCCTACACCAGAGCCAGATGACACTCTGAGGTTAGGAAATCAAAGCCCCATGCTTTGGCTTAGCAGAGAATTAGCATGTGGAGCCTGCCTTAGTTCTGGAAACAGGGCAATTCACTTAGTCATGTTGCATTTGGGGCTTTCAGCTTTGGTAGCAGCAAGATCCTGCCTCACTCTGTTCAGGAAAATCAGACCCATGTAGTTTGACAAGGGAACAGAGTGTATTTAATAAAGCTTCAGTGTTTAGATGGATATGTGGAGAAGGTTTATACTCCTTCTGATAATTAGTTCTGAGAAGTTCATGTCTATTACTGCAGAAACAGGTCGTACACTGCTTCAGAGCTGTGGGGCTTTTAAATTGGTGAATAATTACTGGGGATAAGCAGCAGTTGGTACCCACGGGATATTTTGGAGCCTTTTTCACATGAGGACCCCAGGAAGTAACCTACAGCAAACTAAGCCTCAGGTTTGTACAAGAGCCTCTTCTGCACACGGGAGTTTGATATCCTTTAATGACAGAGCTGAGTCCCAAGGCTTGGAGTGCAGCTGTGGTTCCCTTGAGTCCCAGCACAGGCAGCCCCTGGCCAGAAGAGTTTTGGGGCAGCTTCAGGTGGTCAAGCACTGTGCAAAGGCACATTCTTCTTCCAGAGAAGGCAGGGGAGTACACATGATGCAATTATTTTATTTGCCAGTAGCTTGGCATTGAGTGAGTGAATTCTTTTTTACATAAATGCTGTGCCCTTGTTAAAAAAAAAAAAGGCGTGGTCAGTAGTGAAAACCAGGAATGTTTTGTGTGTTGTCTGGCAAACTGCCTCACCCAAGCCCACCTCTCTGCCCTACTGCTTGTGACTCCCCTCTCTTTCTTCTGGTTTTTAAATATATTTAGCAATGAGATCTTCCTTATTTGTATTTTCTGAAAATACACAAAATAGGTCATGTCTTCCAATACGCGGTATCAGGACCAATCCTTGGAAAACAGAAATTAATAGGGTAGGACCATAATTTTTTGGTGCAGTTTTGGATGCCTTAGCAGCATTCAGTTAGACTTGATTTTTAAAATGGCAAAATCATCCCAGTATCAACAAAAGATGATCATCACTGAGACATTTTGACCATACTCATTGCATTTCTTTTTTATGTTTACTTTTGCTTTCCCACAAAGGAAGTATTCAGGTACAGGAGAAAAACACAAATCTAAAATGTCTAAAGGCAACATATGATTAAAAAGAAAGAAGTGTTTTCAGGCTTATTTTGGAAGGAAATATCCTGGCTCAGTTGCAGAAGGTAGACAAGGATTTAAAGAATTTGTTGATAGTGTTCTTCAAATCCTATGCGCATGTTTTGTATCATTATTGGTCAGGAATGGGGACCTGTCATATTTTTTTTTCTATTTGCTATCAAATGTTTCTGTCATAGTATCTGGATCCAAGTACAAAATTACGGTTATGACAAAGTGTTGTATTTCAGTCACTCCAAAGTTGAACTGCTTGATCTATTTAAAAGGCACGTGTCAGATTTTTTTACTATAATCTTTTTGAAGGATTTTTGGGCTTATTCATTCCTTTAGAAGCAAGCTTGGGTGCTTATTGTCTTTTCTCTTTGCATTTTGCATTCAAATGGTGGTGTTATTAAAAAAAAAATTTAATTGGCCTTTGTGCATATCTGTCTCTGCTTTCCTGTTGCATCATCTGCTTCTTGTTTCCGTCCTGCAAGCAGAGTTACATCCTCTTGCTTAGAATAATGCATGATGGGGGAAAAGAGGAAACTAATTTAAATACTTAAACCAGGAAACAGTCCACTTACGCAATCCTCTCTTGTTTTTGATGGTGTCCCAGGAAGCCAGAGCACAGTTAGTCATTCCTGCACACACAGGCAAACAGCCACCATTAATAGTGAATATTTAAAATCCAGGCTGTTAACAGAGTATCTGTGTTGGGTTTTGTTGCAAGTGATGGATCACTAATAGTTTAAAACTCAGAGACTGGGAACTTCTTTTGTAAATTGAAGGGGATTATTTCATGCTGAGTGTCCCTGTCAGAATAGAAAAGTCTATTAGTAGAGGTGGGATTGTGCATCCAGGGGTTGCTTGCAATATGTAATTTACTGAAAACATACATAGCAAAAATCAAACCAAGCAGCTAAGATTTCAACTCTGTGCTGCCACTCTCAGAACAAGCACCTGAAAAGGAAACACTACATAATACTCACCTGGCAAATGTGGCCTGATCAGGTTTTTGCCTTGTGAAATATGGTTTGGCTCAGCAACTGATAAAGTTGCTTGTAATACAGAGGGCTTGCTCAGTAATGGTGTTGTGAAAATTCTTTTAATTACACACAATCATTCCTGAACTTTATGGTAATTCTGTTTTGGAGTACTAAAAATTAATTTAATAGAATCATAAGAGCTGAGCCAGTCTGCCTGTTCTTGTTCCATACTCTTGACAGCAGGTGCAGTATTTCAGTTCACGCAACTGTGTTCTTCACATGCAAAGGGACGTTTTCAAAAAGGTAGTGATGCTCCCGAATCCCACAGAAAGTGAGTGCAGGTTAGGTCTCTAATTCTCATTTCTTATTTTAAAAAATTCTCTCTGTATCTTTATTATTTTGATCTGACTGGACAAGAATGCCCAAACATCTTCCACAGTTGGTGAATTTGATTAGAAACACTGACAGATAAATATAATCCCTGCTACCCTTCTCATATTCCTGGTTTCACAGGCATTGGCTGTTAGCCCTTAAGAATTGGAAAGTAAAATGCAATAAATCTTTAATTTCACCTGGTTGTCACCCTGTTCCTATCAGAGTTGTGCTAAAGGGGCTTTTGGTCCCCATGATGCCTCTCCATAGCCTGTGTCAGGGATGATATAGCACTGGCATTTTGGGAAATCTCTGTAGTTCTGGGGACTTAAAGATTGGGATTATGGCCCCTTTACTTGAGTCAGTGATCTTACTAGAGAAACCTCCTGGAAACAAGGTTGTAATTTTTTGGAGAAAGATGGACAGCCAGCTGCAGGACACAGTTTTTTCTCTAGAACCAATGAGCACGTCTTTGTCATCAGAGTAGAGCAAAAGGCTCCAGAGTGGCAATGCTGTCTTGGAAAATGCCTTTTCCATCGCAGAGCTGAACTGCTTAGGGTCCCTCCAAAATAGCGATTATCAGCAACTCAGACTTTGACCTACTCAAATCTTATCCTGCTTCTGTGCCTCTGCACTCCTCTTCCTTGAAACAGCCCCCTGTTCTTTTGACCAGGTGCCCTTGAAAGGGCAAAGGAATGTACTGCTAATTCTTACTTTCTGCTGAATTATGCCCTTGAGTGGCCTCTGAGAGAGATAACACTTCTCAGGCTTATCACCTTTTTGGTTTGGAAAACCTGTTTTTTCCCCTCCAAGGGAGGTATGTGTCCTTGGGTCTCTTGCCTCGCAGTCCAGGATAAGCCTTTGCTCTCTTTCTCTGACAAAAGCACAGTGAGTGGAAGGAGATTGGGGCATTCACAGATAGCATAGAAACCTTGAGAAATACATAAGCTTCCTTCAGTACGGAGTAACTGGGATGTCCAGTTACTGTCTGGACACAGAGAGGAGGCCAGGTCCCTCCTGTTGAGCAGATAGACACTGTGTGCCTTGCTGCAGTTCTCCTTGGGTTCCTCAGCCCTCACTCCCAACACAGCTGCTAAGGACTATTCTTAAACCAGAGAGAGATTTCTTCCCCTCCGCACACTAAGGTCACTTTGCCAAAGAATTAAACAAAGGTGAGATAGAGAGAGGGGCTGAGGCATCATCTTCCAAGATGGCAAATGTTGCAGTACTCATCAAACCCCAGCAGAGAAAGAAGATGCCTTTTTCTGTCTTATCTGTGGATGTGCAAGGCCTAATACATCCAGTCTCCTTGACCTTACCTATGATTAGTGCACATCTCTGTAATTTCCAGAACTGTCTCACTTTAGGAGATTTGATCCTGACTAGCTGGGAGTCTGGCAAATAGCAGAGAGTATATAAGGGGTGCAGACACAGAGATCTACTTCTAGGCTTTCTGATTTGTGAGCTAGAATAATGTGTAGCAATAGTGACAACTTCATATCAAAATGTACTAAAATACAGAGCTTCTTATTTGGCTTGCTTTGAGTCACACCTCCCTAAAATACAGCCACCCACAAATGAAGCACCAACAGCTTCAGCTCGACACTTTTAAATTTAGTAAAAAGCTCTTGAGAAGACTTCCAGGACAGCATATGCTTTTTGAGACATGTAGATCCATTTTTCTCTGTAAGAAGGAGAGGCTGCTCTGTGCAGCATGAACAGGAGTGTGGAGCAGCAATGGGAATTAGAGTGAATTTTCCCCCATCACTCTAGAGAGTGATCACTCTGGAGTTCCACCTTGTTAAATGGCTGGCTGAAATCATGCATGATTAATGGACAAAATGAAAATTAGATTATGTGTCTTCACTCTTCCTGTGACCTCTACTTTCTCCTATATCAATTGAAAGCAGC
>VZTE01006577.1:177380-211569 GCA_013397775.1 Eulacestoma nigropectus
AAATCCAGAAGAGAAATGGAAGAGAAAAGGAAAGGTGCAGAGCCCCTCTGTAAATTGTATGCTGTCCCCAAAAATCACAGCTTCCAAGGTATGAATCCTACAGTACTAAAACTTGAGGAATTAAAATGTGGAACAAATGCCAAAATTTCAGGGTGCCTGTCAGTAGGCACCACCTATGTCAATCACCCATGTGGAACTGCATCCTATGGGGAATTTGGTTTCCCTGTGCAGCTGCACACAGGAAGTGACCTGTGGTTCAGATACAGTCAACCTATTGGAACAGATGCTTTCTCCTTTCTGGAAGGAAGTTTTAGTGTGTTGCCCATTTTTGGACTCCTGTTTGGGCTATAAATTTGAAGATATGAGTCGTAAAGGCAGAGGGAAATCACCCCTTGCCTGCAGGCATGGGGTTCTTCGGCAGTTTTGACATCCTTCAGTACTGTCTTGTGATCAGAGCATGGATCTCTGCACTCACTCACGGGCACCTGCATGTGTGGAGGCACCAGGAGCCTGTTCTCTTTTCATGCCTCTGTCTGTAATATCAGAAAGCAAAGGTTTTCTGTTCCACTTACAGACTGCTTTGACAGAAAAAAATGTGTCTTGCTGTGCCCTCTACAACTTCATTCTTTGAAGGAAAAATGCACGTATAAATCCTATATTCACTTAAAGTAGCTAAAAAAATCAATGTGTTACATGATTTGCTACCCCAACAACCTCAATGGGTAGGTAAACACAGGGCGAGTAGAGCGGGGATATAGTATCAGACTGTATGAAATTGCTTGTTCCTCCCTTTTTTCCATGTGTGGCCATTGGCCTTGGGAACTCAGGCAATGGGATTTCATTTGAAGAGACCAAAACTCCCATGTGACTCCTGCCTATTCCTGTCTCAGAAGGGTTGATGAGTGAGAACCATGCTTTCAGAAGACAATCCATGTTTTCCAGCTTACATTTCAGCATGGAGTGGTTATTTGGTGTCTTCTTTGAAAGGCCTCACATTCTGCGACAGTCTTAGTTTTTGTGTTTTGGAAAAGGCATCTTCTAGGAAAGGAAAGCTTGAACCTGGCACCCGCACAAATGGGCAAAGGAGAAAAGACAAGACATGATACTAAGAAGAAATATTGAGGTCTGATCTCTTCTCTCTGGTGACCAGTGACAGGGCCTGAGGGAATGGCCTGAAGCTGAGTCAGGGAGGTTGGACATTAGAAGAAAGTTTTCACCCCAAGGGTTGTTGAGCCTGGAACAGACTCCCCAGGGCAGTGGTCATAGCAGCCAGCCTGACAGAGTTCAAGGAGTGTTTGCACAGTGCTCTCAGGCACAGAGTGTGATTCCTGGGATGTCCTGTGCAGGGCCAGGAGTTGGACTCTGTGATCCTTGTGGGTCCCTTCCAGCTCAAGATAATCTATGATTTTAGGGATTTGGTTCCTGATTTTTAAAAATTCAAGGTTGGCTGCTCTGTGATGGTCTTTTAACCTCCCTTGCATAAGAGTAACAAAAATGCTGTAAGAAACTTCAGAGTTTCCTTTGGGAGTCACTAACTAGGTGGTGGGTATTGGTGCTGTGGAGGTACATATAGTTCCCTTTAAATTGTTCTGAAAATCAGAGGCTTAAAGGAAGAGAAGATGATTCTGTGCAGAAGCTCTATTTCAGGATTGGCATGTTTTTCCATCCTTTAATCAACTTGTCCAGATTCCATTCTTCTTTTGTTGTCACTTGAGTTATCAGAGTTGGGCAGTACAAAACAGAGGTGGGTAACGGTAACTGTAACAAGGACCTCATGTGACCTCTTTGTGCCTAACATTGGACGATTCTCAACAGGTTGGTTTGGCCACTTTCTGCCTAAGGTCTTCTGCTGTTCCACTGGCCTACAGCAGGAGATCCCATCTCCATGGCATCGTGCTGCAGGGGCATGCCGAGGAGCCCAGGACATGGTGCACCCTTGTTCTTTGTCTCATTCATGCCCTTTTTTTTTCTGAATTCCATGTCAGAATTCTCTGTGCCTGTCCCGTCATCTTCTAACAGTTTCTCTTGTAAAGGGGAGCCCTCTGAGAGTGTGTCATCTCTGCTAGGGCTGTCTGTTGCTACAGGGAGAGATATAACTGAAGTGACCCACCTCTGAAAATCATAGTGGGAGACCAAGCACTGTAGTTTTTATCTGGAAGTTGCTCGTCAAGGTCAGTCTGGTCCCTGAGAAATCCCTCTGTCTCCTGTTTCTGCTACAGTTCTACAGTGAGCTTGAGATTCATCGTTCAGTTTGCTCCCTGTAAAAATAATCCTCTTGTGTGAAGGGAAAGGTAGAGCCTTAGAGAATTGCAGAAAACATCTTTAATGAGATTTTTGAAGCCCCTTTGTAAAGGCTGTCATTTTCTTACAAAGCCCATTGACTCAAACGCCTCAAACAGCAAGTTAAGGACCATGTTCTTCGTAGAGGTGTAGGTGGTCATGATACATGTCCAAGAGTTGAATACATGTATAATTGAACATACATTTCTACTCAGGTATTTTGACCAGTCAGCTAATAGCTGTGAATAAGATACTCTGCCCTCTTCTATCAGTTCATCTGCCACTCTCACTTGCTTAGCAAGATATATGCTGCTTTTTATGCATATAACTCTTGTTAATGCTAAGGATCATTATGAGCATGGTTTGAGAGGTGTCCTTGCTTCATCCTTTCAGGATATTGTCCCTGAGGAGAAGGAGTTACTGTTTTGTACAACATGGCTGTCCAGAAATGCTTGCAAATCAAACGCTTTCATTTGCTGTTTATGTGTAGGGAGTGGGGAGGAGGGGGGCTGCACACCTTAAAAAATCCTCTCACTCAGCATCTCACTTTAAAGAACAAAGTCTTTTTAGGTTTGCAGGAGTGCAAAAAGGCATTCCGTCACATCCACTTTGAATAATTTGATATAAACCTGTCTTGTCAGTGAGATATCTGTCTGCAAAGTCTATTTTTTTAAAAATTCGTTTCGGTGTGGTGCTATCTCTGTCTAAACTGGGAGCGGGTGTCAGGAAACCCTAAGTTTGTTTCCAGCCTCTAACACAGCTGGCCGCATAACATAGAGTGAGTCACATAGTCGCTTAACTTCTCTTTTTCTTCTTCTCATACCAGTAGAACAGTTTCCCAATGTATCTTTTCTTTCATGTTGCCCATCTGTTCAGTTCTGTCCTTTTCTTTTGGCCCAGGATTTCCATAATTCCTCCAGCAAGGCAGGTACTCAGGGCATAAGGCATAGCAAATGGTGATTGTCTGTTCAACATATAGCAAACACGAGTGAATAAAAGCAGAGCTTTATTTACACAACAGTCACAGTCTGTGCCATGGCACCACAGTCAGTGTGCAGGAGGCTCACAGCCACGCAGCTACACATGTTCTGGAATATGGGTACTCCATGTGTTGTTTTTCAGCCTCCTGGGAGAGCTTGCCTGCTAAAGTTGTGCAATCTGGATCTGCTGTGTATTCAGTGTCATTTTTGTACCAGCTGATAGCATAAAGGCTGAATAAATTTGCTTCATGTTAGACGTGGCCCTCTGCAAATAAACGTGCATGTTAAGAAAGCCCTCCGTGACATAATTAGTTGTCTATAAGCCACAGTATCATTGTGTAGGGTAATTAATTCTGTTTATTTAAAGGAGCCCCAGAAAGCTGTTAGCAGTTGCCATTGGACCAACAAGAGGAAAAAGAAAATATAAAGCCCCATGCGCGATGGTTATTAGTCTCTTCATCATACTAATGGACAGCTTGTAAGAAATTGAACTTGCTATCAGTGGTCCCAAGTACCACTAATCATGCAGGGGCATTGTTTCTCCTTGCCAGTGATAAGGGCAACTTGTGGTGGCTTGGACAGGATGCTAATTTTTATTAATTTAGTGCATGATGCTTGTAAAAACAGCAGTGGCCTTGTTACCACTTGACATGACACTAGTTTTGGCTGTTAATGCTGACACACCACTGCAGTCTTCTAAAGCTCCAACCTGGGCTCAGATTCATTAGAGAACTTCCAAAATGATAGTGATACAGCATCTGGGCTGATTTCTTTATGCTCTCTGCTCCAAGCAAGAGGGAGAGAGGTAGTGTAGCCCAGTGGATGGTCTTCACTTGCCTGTCAGATTTACTTTCTGTGGTGAAGTAGTGGCTTTTGGAAAAGCGATTGAGGTACTTCATTTTATCTATAGGTTGACTTACATGAGGGATAGAGAAGATAACTCTGTCTGCAACCCTTGAAAGATGGAAAGGAAACGGGCTCCAGCATAGGTTGTGTGCAGCTGGCTGGTGGCCCGAGCTCCCAGAAGTGATGTCTCCGAGGGAAGAGCTGTGGCAGTGGCTAGGCTTAAACATATCTTGCATAGATCTAGGCCTCCTGAACTCAAAAGGCTTAAAAAGAGTGTCACCTACAGCATTTGCTTCTGAAACCTGTGGCATTTAATATATTGGAGTTTTTTCCTACAAGAGTTCTAAACCACCTTATATAGGCTATTAGTGAATTATTTCCCTGTTCTGTAATTGGCTTATAAATTTTACAGAGGGGTTATTAGCTATAAAGGGTTGTGACAAATGACCTGTGCAGAGGAGGAAAACTTAGTTAAACTTTTCTTCCCTGTCTCCACCCCTAGATGTAGCAGCTGTGCTAAGTCTGTGCAGACTTTCTGTCTTTGTAAAGATGGGTACCTGTGAGGAGATCAGTGAGTGATCCCAGGCTCCAAGGAAAGGGCGTCTCCCAAGAGGAGGAGAAAACCTTCTGGAGTTCCCCATTGAGACTGCAGTAAGTATTAGTGATGAGCTGCCAAAGTCAGCTGAAATAGAGACTATAGGTAATTGTAGGGGCCCTGATCTGAGCCTCTGCACTGAGAATGCTCCCATTTACTACCCTAAATCCACACACAAGTTGGAGCAGTTTTGATGGAAGCAAAGCTGCATCTCCCAAATTCTGCCAGGTCAGGCAAGAGGATATTGCTGCCTGCAAAAAAGGGACAGTCTTTACAAAGTGCTAGGAAACCTCTGGCAGTGGTGTGTGACTAGAATCCATTTAATACCTGTCAAGGCTCCTTTGTCTGAGCTTCTGCAGAAGCTCATTTTCAGATCACTGCTCTCCAAGGTGTCCTGAGTAATTTCTGTATATAAACCAAGCCATTAAATAAATTAGTAAACCCCATCTTCTCAGTACCCTCAAGTCACATTTTGTATCAGGGCTGTTCCTTAGATATCTTTAATTCTGAATGCTCTCACTTCTACATACCATGTGATATAAATAATACTGCTAGGAATCTGAAAGCTGCAGCTTTTTATGGCCAAATTGTGATATTATTCTCTGAATTCACATGACTGATTTTCCTGCTTGTGGCTGGCATCCGACCCTCCTTTACATGCAGCCATCCTGCTCTGTTCCACCATCAGCTGCCCTGGGATTGCTGCATGTGTAATGCACCTGTAATCATTCAGCCTTGAAAGCATGGGGGAAGGTAGCCAGCCAAACATATGAGTAAGATTTTTGCAAGCATATTTGAGTCATTTGTCAGGAGTTCCTTGTTTCCATGGGAATTAGTGAGTGAGAGAAGACATAAGTGAATCTTATTCCTTGCTTTAGCCTCAAGTCCTGCTGCATCTAGTCCTGCAGGCTCTGTAATTTAGACCCATGGGGGACTGAGAGAGCTCATTTTCCTTTTTAATTATTATTGCAGTGAGTAGATGGTGACCTATCATGGGAGGAGAGGAACTGTGTGTCTACTTGTTAGAATAGCCCAGCACTGCAGTCCAAACTTCGTTGTGTGGCTGTAAATATGCCAGGCCTGCCTTTGCGGGAGCTACAAACGCTCTCAGACTTTTGAGAAGCCCAGGGAGTCAATTCCAGATCCTAAGGAAGAACAACTCATCTCTTTTCCCATCCCCTTGTACACACATACACCATCCCCGTGTCTCTTTTTAGGTCATTTATAATCAGCAGTCATGGAGCACTGGCCTCATTAGTGATAAAGCCATTCCTTCAGTGTTTCAGAAATAGTCATTTAGAAAAAATGCATGATTTTCTTCCCTCAAGAGCCCATGAGTGATGAATTTATTTCAATCTGACTGTCTTGCTCAGCCTTATCTCCATATTTATTTCAACAAATAATGTACTATGGGAACAACAAAACAGAGACAGACAGGACAGTCTGGGCAGGGAAGAGTTAACCAGGGAGATGGCATTGGAAAGCTGGGGCTCAGGGGGAGGCATTTTTATTCAGAATCATTTTTTAACGTACATACCTTCTGAGTGTTTGTGTTTGTAGAGGTTTAGAAGCCCTGGGATTTGGACATTGATTTATTCATAGGACACCACTTAGAGAACAGACATTGTCCCCTGAGTGGTCCCAGCCACCAATCTTTCTCCTGTAGGGACCATTCCTTTTGTAAGAGCAGACAGGTGATTAACTTTCCATGCCAGCTAATGACTTGGGTCTCTCACTAGCAAGCACTGCTAATTGTGACTGGCTGAGAGGGCTGCTGTCCTGGGATCCATGTCCTCAGCAGCCCCCTGCACTCAAGGTCCAGCTGCATATTCCTCCATCTCCAGGAATCAGCACTTGCAGCTGCTGTAAACCAGGCTCACAGAGGGACTTAAACTTGTGGTTTTTATTATGCCAATGACCGTTCCAGTAATTGAGTGTTACACTCTGAAAGCTGAAGCTCCAAGGTCAGTGGCCAAGGACTGGGAGGTAGAGCTCTTCTTCAGACATCCTAGGCAGCCCAGCTGTGCCATCACTTCCCAGTGTGCACATCAGAATAAAACACAGCTTTTTCCTCCAAGCTACCACAGTCACAGTAGGTTTATTTGAATAACAAACACCCTGAATTCCTTGAAATTCTGCTTACTAAGGATTGGCTTTCCCAATGGGTAAGCTCTTCCTGTTTAGACCACTTGGCACCCCTACTGCTGGACAAATAAATCTGAGTATGTGGCATCACTTAATGCGATGTGGTTGCAAGCACAAGTCAGCTCTGCATGACAGGTGTTTTATTTGAAGTTTGGGTTTATGTGTACTTACGAAAAGGAATGCTGAGCCTGTCCTCTGCCAAAATATAGCCCCTCTCCTTCCCTCTTCCCCTGTCATGCAAGCTCACATGTGAAGTGGTTTTTCCACTAGGGCTTGTGCCTGCATTTCATTTGTTCCCTGGGATGGCTTTTCTGAAGCATCTGTAACTTGTCATTTTTGTATGCAGCTGTAAAGTACGTGTAATTTGCCTTGCTCTACATTTTCAGAAGCAGTTCCTATCCAGATTTACTTACAGGTAGCATTTGCGAACAGAGGACCCAGCAGCTGACTGCAGGGTTCCAAGCAGTGATGCACGTAGCCGCCCTGTTGTATATTTTGTGTATGTGCACAAATATTCTTAATGCCTCTTCCAGGTTTTGTTTTCCTTAGTGAGCATGGCATTAATTTACCAAAAACCCTTCCCCTGCTTGACTTCTTAGTTAATACATATTCCCAAAGTTTTCTTTCCTCCTCTATCCCTTTTATACTGAACTTTCAAAGGCCCAAGCTAGCCAGCTTTCTGCCAGGATAAGGTTAAGAGGTGAGTGACTGATATTTTAAAGGCAGTTCAAATGCTGCTTGTATCAACCTTCAAATTTAGAGACAAATACCTGCCTCCACTCTTTTGTATTAAGGCAAAATGATTGTTTAGTTATTTTCAGCTGGTTTCTTTATGTATTGCTGTCTAAGCACCTTGGTAGCAGGACTGTAACCAGGTAATGGGGGAATATGTAGCAGTTGGCTTGCTGTCTTCTTCCCTAAGAAAAATCAGTGCATGCATCTGCCCTACCTTAGAGATAAGCATCAGCAGCTCAGGAAGTCTGGAGGGGTGGTGGTATAACCAGGAAGGCTCGGAAAGGTGGCACCTCTCTTTGAACAGGCAGAGTTCTCAAGGGAGGAATTTAGCACTTTGTTCTTTCCAGCTGCTGGTTGGGAATGCTTTCAGCTTTTGCAAAGTCGTACCTCCCTTGCCTTAGAAGAATTTACCTAAGAGGAAGCATAGAGCCATATCTTTGAAATACTGTGCTGGTCACCTTTATTTACAGGTGGAGAAAATGACTTAAAAAGAATTTCACATCAGGCAACAGTTGGGGGAGAAGGGATGGATTCTGAAAGAGAGCAGGTAGCTTTCATTTTGCTGTATAGGCCTCAAGGATATCTCTACTTTCTGACAGAGAAACTCCTGAAAGTCTCAAAGACATTTTTTTCATCTTTATTGAAAAGCTGGAAGCTTTGCATTTACAGAACAGATGTCCTTTGTTAAAAATTTTTCATTCCTTATTGAAATAGATATGAGGAAGAATTCATACCACACAAACTCAGAGGGAAGCAGCATTTTAAATGGAATGATTAAAAACCTTGCGTTCTGCCATTGCTTCATTTTTTACTTGTGACTCCTGTGATGTCACCCGTTTGCTCTTCTCCAGTTGTCATAGCTTTTGCTGGAGAAGAGAGGAGAAACTCACCTTGGGTGTCCAATGTGAAAGGTAAGGGAAAAAGAAAATAGAGGAGGGGGATATCTCTTTTAATCTTTCCAGATCAGAATGAACTCAGGATCAATCCTGGGCCCACACCTGATACGCTTTCTTGATGCTCATTAAGTTGAGCTTGTGGTAACCTACTGTAAAACATTAAGGCTTCAAACCAAAGAGCAGGCTAAGATGCTGTGCTGGCCATCACTCCCAGATGAATGATCAGAAGCGACAGGTCAATACATCCAACAAAACCATGGCTGAGACCAAGTTCATTGTTAAGGCAGGGTGGAAGGAGGTCCCTCTGTGCAACTGAGGTTGCTGGATCCTACACCTGACCTGTGAGCCAACTAAACCACAGTTTGTACCAAAAGCTTGTGAGCTTCTGGGAACTATATGCTTGCTAGTGATATTAATTTACTACAAATCCTTCCTGTAAGCTCTTTGTAGAGTTTCACACTGTGAGCTTCTTTTTCTGTTAATCTTTTCTGTTGTGAGGCTGAGTTTAGTGCTGGTGAGGAAAGGCAGCCTGATGTCCATGGAAAATGAAATCCTTTATTTATCCATAGACTAAGCACCAGCTGTTCCAGCAGTAGAACCCACTGCAAGATTGAATACAGCTCAGTCAGCCCTCTCCTTCCCCTTGGTTTGCCTTCTCCAATTGCCTGTTGTGCAGTGAAATTGGTAAAATGGATGTATCATCCATCCTAAATTAGACTGACACCACTCAATTGCCTTTCAATAGCTTTTCAGGTTTTGTCAAGTATGGTGAGACTGAGCCACTTGCTTCAAACCTGTCAGTCAAAGCAGGTGCTTCGGAAGAGCTGTGCTTTGCCTTTGAGATTCACAAACTATGCTAACCACTAGCAGAGCTCAAGGGTGTAGGATTTTCTGCAGCTACCTGTGGAGAAACCCTGCAAAACCCTGACCACCACCCTGCCCATTACAAAAACACCACACAGAGCTCAGGTACTGCTGCTGCTTTCATGCGGGATGGGTAGGTTGTCCTAGAGACACTACTCTTCCAGCATCCTCATGTCCCAGCAGAAGGCCCCCAGCTGGACCACAGGGCTCCCTAAAAGGCTGAGTTGTAGGATCCCTGCTTGACCACAACAAGATTCAAGCTTCTTCACTGCCTGGGTCTGTGACATAAGACACACTTATGTCTGTGTGTCATAAGCAAGGTGACTTTTCAATGTGCATTCTGGCCTTAGGAAGTGTTGAAGCCTTCATCAGAAAAGAATGACTAAAGGAGAATCAACAGAATGCAGACCAAAAGTTGGAGGAAGTGGTGAACGTTTTAATGAAAAAAACATTAAATTTTCCCGTTACTTTTGCTCCCAACACTAGGTCCTGATCCCTTTTCATCCCTGTTATATTGGTTTGTCAGCAGCTAATGAGGCCAGTTTTAAAGCTGGAGCAAAAACACCAAGCTCGCACTATTTATCCTGATGTTTCAGCCTCAGACAGATTTGTTTTAGGCTGTGAACACTAGCCAGCCTCCTATAGTGCTTCCCTTTTTTTGCATCTGTTTGTGTATCATGTAAGTGAACCTAGATTAATTGTATTTTTCTTCCCCTCTAGACCTGACTGTCTTGAATGTCTGTAACACCTGCAGGATATGGTTCAGTCAGGGATTCAGATGGATTAATATCTTCCTTTAGCCCATGGCCAAATACAAGAAATCCCACCCCAAAGCATCCTAGCTTTCTTTTGTTTGGCTGTTGCAGTACTGGTTTTAGACTTCATCTGATTTCCACAGCTTTGGCTTGTAGACGATATGAGCAATCCTCCTTACCCTCCTTCCTTGTACACTTAGTTTTGCTGATATTTTGGGAGTGAGCGATTCATCACACTGAGGAAATTCTGCCCAAATCCACACGGAGTGATTGCATTAATAGGCAAGCGATGCTTTTACACCAGAAATGCTGGAACAAAAGCAGTGCCTCCAGTTACCAAGCTGGCATTGAGCAACCAGGCTCTGTTTCTAGTCTGTGCCCCACTCTTAACCCCACAGCCATTTTTTAATTGCCTCCTAATAATTTGGCTACTTCCACCACCCCAAAGCCCCGTTCACCAGAGCCACCAAAACAGGGAATTTTGCAGAAATTTGTGCAGCAGGATTGTGGCTGGATGTGGGATCAGAAGTCACCAATTGTTGATAGCTGCTGGTGAAGCCGCTGCTATAAGAGCTCCGTGCTAGCATCAAGCCAAGCCACCTTTCCCCTAACAAAACTTACTGTCAAATCTTTGCAGCCTTTGGCTGATATTTCACGCAACTTTGCTGAAAAGTGTGCAGGTTTCCTGACAGACTTACCAGGATCAGGATTTAACCCTTCTTAGCTGGTATGGTGCTGAATGCCATACTTTGTCTTATCTACTCTAGGTATGGGAATAAGGTGTGTCTTGTCTTATGTAACTCGGGGGCTTGCAGTCATTCCCGAATGCAAGGCTCTTTTTGTTACATGTAGAGAAGTTGAGGTGAGATTAATTTTCTTGTAGTTCCTTTCATTTTTCTAAAAATCTGTTGGAGATAGTGGGGGACAAGTCCTTGGTTTTAATTCTTCTGAGCCTAAACTTAGATTTATGTATAGGAGAATAGCCTCTAACAATGCTGTGCGACCAGCAGGTAGGGATGATATAAGCAGTGATGGCAGAAATACCTTAGAAATCCGCATGTAAAGCACAGGGATGCACGTCTGGTATAATTTCTGATGCTGGCATATCTTGCTCCCCTACACATGCAAAAATGGGGAGTGAGGAGCTTTGGGTTAGAGCAGGTTTTGCAGCCCTGCATCAAAATGGCGGTGCTTTGTTAGGGCCTTTCTTCCAGAGTTCCTTCTTTCCTGGCTGACACCAGACAGGAATGAGAGTTACAGTGTTTTCTTGGTTCTTCGCCTTGGTGCCATTCTCCTGTTCTCCCCTCTCCATTCTCCCCCCTCCCCTACTCCCCTGCACTCCTCTTACTCCCCACTGTCCACGTTGAACATGTACAGATTTTATGGTTCACTGGAGAATTAGTGGCTGTCATTTCACAGATGGGCCAGGATGTAATTAGCCACAATGCATCGAAGTAATGGAACAGATGTCTCTTTGTAAACTGAGTTTGCTGTTGCACACTCTGTGTGTGTGACCTGCCGACTGCTCCAGGCGATTCCTCCCAGCCCCCTTGCCCCCTCCCCTCGCTCTGTTGCCGAGCCAAGGGCTCAGCTCACATCAAGTGTTTGTGTGTTTGCAGGTTTGTTTGTCTCCCTTTCTCATGCAGTCTCTCCTGTTATAAGGCCACTGATTATGCGATGGATTGTTAGCAAGCAGAATCTGCATTTATCGATGGAGTCATTCAAAATAGAAAAGGTGATACCCCACTTATGAGATAATTGGCAGTTTCAAGTTGCTCTTATTACCCGATGATAATACACCAGTAAAATCATAAATTACTGCTATGATGCCCAGCCTCCTCCTTTCTTTTTTCTTCTTTCTTTAACTGAAAATAAAATAGCTGTTCTCCCTGAGCCCTCAAATGAGTATTTATATTTTAGATAAGAGATGGGCTGTTGGATTGATTACAATGTGATAATGCACACAAGCTGACAACAAACACAGCCACTCTCAGAAAGGTGCCCATCTGACTCAGATAGGAAGTGCAATCCAACCACCAGTACAAACTTAAAAGGGGCAAAACCAGAACTTGCTCATTTTGTAGAGCATGCTTGTCTCTGTCAGGTACAGCAAATGGATAAATTTAATTCAATCTAGTGGAAGGTGTCCCTATACATGGAAGGTTGGAACGAGATGATACCTTTAAGGTCTCTTCCAACCCAAAACCATTCTATGATTCTACAACTCAAAGAATTTTCTCCCTTAATATTACAGACACATAGTTTCAGGCTATATCTATGCAGGGTTTCCATTCCTGTAGCTCCTGAACCCTGTGCATCTTAACACTGGCAGCTCTCCAGCTGTACTGCTTTAGCTGCTCCTGCTGAGGGTTTCCTGCCAGTGCTCCACACCAGGGCAGGGGGCAAAGAGACACACAGGGCCAGGCTGGCTCTTGGCCTCCAGCGCTGAATTTGGCTCCACTTACAGCTTAGCCAGGCAATGGAGGAGCTAAACACCACAACCAGGCACCAGTTACTGTTGGCAGAAACCTAATGGTGACACAAACAGGAAGGAGATTTAGAGAAAACACATGATTGTGTTCTTGATGCTTCTGGGTATTGTCATTGTTTGTGTGTCAGAACGCTCATAGTCAAATCGTGTAGGCAGTCCTTCTGTCTCTGTGTGTGTGTGCTTGCATGCAGTTATGGTTTATTTTCACACAAATTTCCTGAAGAGACACATTGTTTCCCCAGAGCAGTTTTGATGAGAAGTTCCCCATTAGTTCCCTGGCTTTCACCCAGCAAGCTTAACTTCAGATTGCACATCTTCTGAGTGTTAACAGTGGTGAGATACATTCATTAATGATGGCAAAAAGCAGGTCTTTTGTGTAGGTAGGACTAAGATTTTACCTCAAGCTAAAATGATAAAGAGGCAAAGTAGCACGGTGATGTGTGTAAATACACTGGATGTGTGGAACCTAGAGAACAGTATCATAACCCAGAATAATCCTCTGCTGTTTTGTGGATAAGGCACTGGCCTGCTGCCGTCTTCAGCCCATGGAGTGGTTGATTAAAGATTTTAAAGGACACAAGAATTTGGGATTGGGCTGCAGCTTCATAGGTACATCTCAGAACAGCCATAGTGAAACACAAGAGAGAAATAGTAACCCAGTTGGTGCCTGCCCTTGAAAGGAAATCTCTTGAAAGGTTTCTCTACCCTACCACAAAGCTCTTTTCACTTGTGTGGACACATGCACTGAGCAATCCCCATGCTGGCCTGAAAGTCAGGAAACACAGAACCTACCAGCTATGCAAGTACCCATCATGGAGGGCACCAGAGCTTTTCCAGTAGTCTTTCAGGTCAGCTAGGTATGTGAACAGGATTGACAGTGCTGGAGAAGTCTTCAGAAGTCTTATCAGACCAGCAGCAAGTTTTACAAACACTGTAGTGCAGATTCCTTTGAGTCAAAGACCATATTATGAGACATGAGAAGTAGCTTTTAGTGCAAGAGTGTGCATTTCCACAGGAAAAAAAAGTAAAGCAAATTATGCTATGGAGTTGACAGTGTAGCTTTTAGTTTCCTCTGACAGTTTAAGCAGGAGGTATTTTGTGAGACAAAGAATATGGAGTTTTGACACAGTTTTGTTGTGCTGCTATTCCTGGCCAGGTCTTATTTCTGCCTAGCAACTAGTGAAGAGAGCAAGGCACAAGGGTGCAGCCCAGGCCCACGACCTCACTAAACCCACTGACCCAAAGATCTGCCAGTGGGGTTGAGCATGCAGGTGTCTCGCTCTGGCAGAGCCATTCACATCTGCAGTCACACTTCCATAGAGTACTGTCGATGCTGGTTCTCTGCAAACCTCCTGTCCCCCAAGGAGGACTTCCCTGAGCTATCCACTTCCAGCTCCTTCCTTTGTGTTTGGGTTTTTTTCCTTCTGACACTCATCTCACCTGCATTGATGGAAAGTACTTTTAACCCACATTAATGAGAGAGAAAAAAATGGTCATTTGTTGTGATTTTTCAAACTGGTTTTAAAAAAAAAATCCTGTGGGTTCCTTGGGTTTCAGTCAACATTGTACTCTGTATGGTTGGTCTGTGATGAAGCTGATACTTGCATGGTATTTGTGGCTGGTTTCATCTGGTCCCTGGCTTTCAAGAGGCAAAACTTGAGGTTTGTTATGTCTTTGCAATACAGTAAAATTGCAAAGCAGGTATAGTGGACTGGTTGAACTTTTCCTTTGCCTTGTCTCAGAAGAACCAAGCCTATTGTTACAAAGGCAGGATGGTCTCACATTAGGGAGAAAGAGGGAGTTTCTGTTTGGGTCTAAACGAAAGCAGTCTCCAGCAGCTTAAACTCAAAGTGGTTTGTCAGTCCCTCATCAGTGATAATTGCGCGACACTAGGGAAAAGACTGTACATCAGCAAGTGCTTATGACAATGAACTATCCCTACTGAACTTTTTTAAAATAGTATACAGTTTATTTGACAAGAATGATTTTGTTTTACTGGGTAAACAATAGCTTTCATGCTCCCAAAGCCCTTTCTCAGGCAAAGCTCCCCCTGATCCAGCAGAAGGAAGACTGAGTTGAAACTGCGACAACAGCTATCACAGAATCACAGAATAGTTTGCATTGGAAGGAACCTTAAAGATGATCTCATTCCAATACCCCTGCCATGGGAAGGGACACCTTCCACTAGACCAAGTTGCTCAGGGCCCCATCCAACCTGGCTTTGAACACTCCCAGGGATGGGGCACCCACAGCTTCTCTGGGCAACCTGTGGCAGTGCCTCACCACCCTCACAGAAAAGAATTTGTTTCTAATACCTGATCTAAACTTACCCTCTATCAGTGTGAAGCCATTCCCCCTTGTCCTGTCACTACATGCCCTTGTAAAATGTACATCTCCAGCTCTGTTGTAGGCTCTCCCTTAGGTACTGGAAGGTGCTATAAGGTACTGGAAGGCTGCATATAGTATTTAAGTGCATGTTACTTGATTTAAAAAAACAGCAGGTGATCACCAATATGCACATCTGTCTTTGCAAACACCTATCACACACCATCCCAAGATGGTAGTTTTTCTGTATACTCTGCTAATGTACCATTTATGGATGGGGTAAACTGAGGCAGGAAGCAATTAAGTACCCAATTCTGTCCCACACACAGAGGATCATAAAGTGCGATTCTGTGGTTCTGAATGGTAGGACATGCATTAAATATGGAGAATAATGACTTGTCACTGGTATTTAATGCTAGGTTGTGTTAGTGGAAAGAGCTTGCCTGCACATCCCTGTGCTTCTAGCGTATGTGTTACACCTACAGGGACCCTCTAGCTTGTTAGTTAGTGGTGAGTCCCTGGCACTATGGTTTTGGGGATTGCTGCTGCAAACCAGCATAGGTGCTGAGAGCAAAACCACTTACCCTTCACAAGAGCAGTGCAACCTTACTGGAATGTGAGGATGACCCTGGAGGAAACACAATCAAGCATTCTTAGTTTCGTGCTCAAGTGCTACTAGAGTCTGGCACCACTTGGGCTCCTGTGTAGCATGTTTCAAAGTCTGTCCCTAGGTCCAAGGGCAACTTTATGTCCCTTTGAAAAACATGGCCTGACCCTTAAGGGCAGTGTAGTGGCCTGGCTAAGGTGGGATTAATGTGAATCTGAACTCCGGAGCCTTTATGGTGAAGCAAAGGTCCTGCTTGCTGTGCTGTGCTGCAGGGAAAGGCTCTGAGTGCCAGGAGCAAGCAGCCCAGGAGACAGCCAAGTGTCCAGGAAGACATGGAAAAAGCCTGTGCCACAGGGCAGGTGAAAGCTGGGCCCAGGATAATTGTCCATCGGGACAATAATTCGAGAATATGTATTCCTTTTGCTCTCTTTTTACATCTGACTGGTTATCTCTTGCTCCTCTCTACTGCAGTCTGCTTGTAGGGCTTCATAGCTTTTGAAGGTATAAGAATAGGGCTTTTTTTCCTCTCGCTCTTTTTTTTTTCCCCCTCTTGCCTTGAAGTCATCATCTATATTTAGGTCAGTGACATGATAAACGATGTTTATGTGTTTTTATCTAAAGCTGGAAATTGCCTTTCCGGATATCACTGAATGGAAAAAAGCTAATGGAGCCTTGTTGTGCTATCATTGTTTTTGCAGTGGTCTTCTTGTTTTAGTACTAAGGCACGTGAAGCATCCCTTCCTCACCGCATGGCCCTCAGCTCTCAGCTCTCTCTGCATCCTCTGCTGGCTCCCCTGTACAGAGGGGACTCAGAGAAGGGCAAGGGGAAGGTCACACAAAGTTGTTTCCATCTCCAGCTACCTGGAGCAGGCATTGCCAGCTCTGGCCTATTAAGTAGAAAATGTGGCACTGATAAATCATGTCTGCTAAGGAGCTGAGCCTTTTTAATATGCAAGTGCTCAGTCAAAGAAAGTAAACAGACATCTCCTTCTGCTGGGAATTACTAGACAAATGTCTCCCTCCCCTTACCCTCCTTCCTTCCTCCTCCCTTCCATTTAAATGTAGGAAATTCTGCTTGCTTTATTTGATAAAGAGGAGGAGGGGAAAGGACATGTACTGAATCATGGTTAAGCTGCCGTCTTCTACCTCAAGACCTTTCAGTGTAGATGTGCTTCATTAGTTTGATAAGCAGACACCAAAAAGGGGGAGAGGTGTGGGGTTTGCACGAGGGGATCTGCCTAGGGGCTGCTCGGAGGTTTAAGAAGATGAACTGCTAATGATGTTGAAGCTGTACCTTTTTGGGACCTTGGCTCCTGGAGGAAAAATGGGCCTTTTTCACTAATTGTGTTGTGCTCAGTAGTGTGATGGAAAGGATCTCACAGGGGAACAAAACAGAATGAATATCAGCTGGGCTCTTCCCCTGAGCAGCCCCCTCTCCACTCCTCCCCCATCCCAACCCTCCTCCCTTCAGCAGGGTATCTGGCATGAAGTAATCCTAAATACTGGGAGATAATATTAAGAAAAGAGATTAGTCGGTCATTTATTTGGACAGTCTTGTGCTAGCCTTGTGAACTGAACATAGATTTTTAACAAGTGTTGTCCAAATTGGCAGTGCAAATGTTTTGATGAATAGCTACCAGCAAGACTGTGAACCTTGGATCTGGCCCTGCCTGTGTGCAAACACAGGATCTGAGGACTTTCAAATGTTGCTCTCTCTAATCCTGTGCCAGCCTCTTTCCTCTCTGACAGAACCATGTCTCAAGAGTGGATAACTGCATTTCCCCTGTGCAGCGGGGTATCCAGGTTTTCATCTCAGGTGCTACTGAGTGTTTCCAGGTGTACCTATTTTCCTGGATGCCGCCCCAGTTGGGAAGGTAAAGAGCAATTCCCAGGTGCACTTATAGAGCACCCTGGCTCACCATGGCATTTCCTTTCTCCTGCAGTGATGTTAGCCCAGCTCAGCAAACTCTGGTCTTACACTGTATTCTCTGTGAGTTTTGGGGTGGGAGGGACTGGTAGTGGAGTGACAGGCTATGCTAGGCTATGCCTGGGAGCCTGTTTCCAGACTTCTGCCAAATGCCACCCCAGTGAACCCCACGTTAACTGGGCTCCTCCTCCCCTGGACAAAGGAGGCAGAGGCTTGGCACTTTTTCTTTCTCAAATACCGGCAGGCACGGCAAGCCCAAACCATGAAGATTGATGGGCCTCTAGGTTCAAAAGGGACTTTTTTAACCTAGGCATAGCATCATCCTAAAATTGTATATCCCTGCCACAATCAGTGGCTGCCTAGTCAGTGACAGACAGGTGGGAATCACTTGAAAAGCTGTTCAGTAAAGGAAACATGAGTGGAACTTCAGGAGGCACCTGGGTACCCAGGGAACTGCCCCAAATATGAGATTTCCCATGATAATGTAGTGTCTCTGGAGCATTTCAGCAGCACAGGAGTGGGTAGTAGGTTTAAAGCAGAAGAATGTTTTCGGGTTTTTTTGTTTGGTTTTCTGCACAACATAAATTTAATATGCAGAACTCCCTGCTGCATGCTGCTGCAGAGATTGTATGTATAAGGTATCATTTAAATGCACCACGGAGAGCTTTGCAGTTGAGAACAAGGGTGTTAGATCTATACAGTCAACAACACAGGATGCTCTTAATCCTAATTGGTGGACACTGGGAGGGATCCCAGGGGCCGGCTCATTGTTCATCCGTCCTTGTTCCTTTTACGCTTTCCCTAAGAATTCATGGCTGGCTACTGTCAGAGATGGGACACTGGGTTAACAAAGCCTCTAAGTGTAAGAACATTACGTTACGCTGACAGGACAAGAATAGAATGAATGCCTGAACTGGGACATGGTGGGATAACCTGGGCAGCCCAGGCTGCAGAGCAGAGCTTTATGGCACTGCTGCTGGTCATAAGTGGTTCCATACATGACTTTCCCAGCATTCCTTTGATGGGGTTGGTAAAAGGAGGAGTGCTGGCAGATGGTGCAATAAATGTTGATGTTATATGTGTTGTAAACCGCTTACAGGGAGAGGTGAACATTTCCCAGGGATTGGTGTGGCGAGGCCGAGAGACGGACTGTTTGAAGTTATGACCAACTGCATCTCTTCCTTTCTTTTCAGAGGTGACTTTACATAGTCGGTGACACAGACAACCACAGACAACCCCAACCAGAGCTTGTTTGAGAGTCTTTGCCCACCTTCCACCCTGCTGCCTCCTGCCTCAGCCCCATGCCTTTCCTCTGACACTCAGAGAGGGACCGACAGGGGCAGCTGGTGGTTGCTCCCACCCAGCCTCTCATTCTGTAGTGCTACTGGTCCTCCCTCACTCAGCATACATTATATTTGCACCACTGCCCTGACCAAAATCCCTGCTCTGACAGCTCCCAGCAGCAGAGGAGGTGTGGGGAGGAAGTTGGATCACCCCCACTCACGGAGGGGATGCAAGGCACTTCTTGTAGAGAAAATGTGCATCACGTGGGATGGTGGAGAAAGGACTGTGCCTTGGTCCCTGTAATTATACCCATCTGTTACTTCCCTGTCTCTGCCACCACCGCTGAAACACACAGAGAATCACAAGTGTGATTTAAGCCCCTGGCGAATACAATGGTTACATTTGAACAAGCTGAGCTGACCTCCAGTGGCCCACTTTTACTGGCCCAGTACTACATGCTGGGCTGGGGAGGACTGTTCTGGTCCAAGCCATCAGCTCTCCTGCCCAGTCATTATTAACTCACCGCCTTTTTGTGTCTTCTGCTGCTGTTGTCAGACTGGTGCAGAAGGGACATTGTTAGAGCACTTCCTCCTTTCCGTATCACAGTGACTTATTTGGGAGTTCAGTGCTTTCCACATTAGTGGGACTGGTAAACTGGTTTGCATTGCAGTTGCTCTTGTTTTCTGTGCCCTCTTGTCATTGCTGTTGACTCATCAGGCTGAAGTGTCTGAGCTTAATTGAAGCAGTAACAATGCAATCAGCATTTCTCTCTATTTTTATCTGCATCTCCCCCTCCCCTCTCGTTTTTCTGCTGCTTGACATGCTATTTCTGGGGCTGAGAGCTTGGCAGCCTTGCCAAGGGTTGCACTGGAAGGGAATGGAGCCACGAGAGTAAACCCACCAGAAGTAACAGGGTTTTTTTCTTTTTCTGAGTGCTGCTGGACTCCCTGCATTGCCTTCATCCTTACTGTGCCTTGTCACCTCCCCCTGTCATCCTTTCTGCAGCTGAAGAAGGCCTGGGCAGAGGGAAGTAATTCTATAGCAGGGCTGCATGGATACACCTAATTAGCATAAAATTAGCATAACCCTCTTTGTTTAACAGAATACTCAGCTTTCCTCCTTTATCCAAGTGATGTGACTAGAGGCAGGGAGGAGTGACTGGTCTTGGTGCAATCTTTATAAGAGACTGTGGGTGAAGATGCTGGCAGCTTGGTCTTTAAACACCAAAGCATTCACCCCTGGCTTGATGAGGAGAGCAAAGCGTTCCTGCCAGCTATAGCCCATAGCAAGGAGATCATTCTCCTGGGGTATGGGAGCTGGAAGTTCTTAAGTCTCTGTAAATATGCCCACTTAGGGGAAAAGTAGTCATGGGAGGCAGGAAGGAGTAAGAAAATGTGGCTATTTTGTAATAAATGAAGTAGCATCTTTTGAGTGTAGTTTCTGTGGACAGAGTAGCAAAAAACACATGTAGCTTAAAGGTTTTGCATTTCAAAGGATGCCAGCTGGCTTTAAAATGTTTCTGCTTCTGAAATCAGTTAAGGTTACTATTGATGATGGCAAAACCTAAAGTGCCAAGAGGAAAAAGTATGAGGCAAACCAGTGTTTTTGTTTTTTCCCCTATCAAATGTCTTGGTGCACTGAGCAGCACACGTGTGTCATTGGTGTCCAAGCTTTTTCCATCACTCCGCATGCATGTTTAGCTCTTCTGCAAAGTTATGGCAGGCAGAGAATCATCTGAAAGTATGAAAACATGGGTAGAAAAAAAACAGAAGTGAGAGCAGGAATCTGGGTAGGTGAATTTATTGAAAATACTGTAGCTTATGTCTGGCAAATGCCTGGATTTCAGGTTGACAGAGTCCTTTGCCATGAGACATGCCTCTCCTTTGTGTGAACCTGCATGCTCTTTCTGTACCTTTTTAGCATTGTTATTGGACTGCTCATCTCTATTTTGCAATCCTACTGACTTTTTTTAATACAGAATTAACATGCTCTTCTCCTCCTCCCTACCACCCTGCAGTACAGAGAAAGACTGCTGCTTTGTATCAAACCCAGAATTGTTTTTAAGGCAATAAATATATATCTAGACCTCTCAGCATTGATGCTGTAATCTCTGCTGGCATCCTCAATAATTTTATGTCCTTGTGTTAGACTTTGCGTCCCAAATATATATACAAAGCCCAAATCGTGTTATCTAGAGAACAAATGCTTTCAAATCTGTTCAAAGTGTGTGCGAGAACCAGCCACTAAAGCAAAGGAAGGCAAGAGGCAGCTGACTTTGTTAAATACTTGTTAATACCTCTTGCTGTTGGCAGTGCCTGAAGTTGTAATCAGCTTTGTCTGTGTGTCTGTCTGTGCTTTCTGCCTATGCAGTATGTGCCTTTTGGGCGCATTTTTGGGTGACTGTGTGTAGCTGCATGCCTGCTGGCATGTCTCCCACGTGTGCGCTGTGCTGCGGCGTGTGTGTGCCTGCCTGCTGTACACAGTCTCTGCTCCGGTGTGTCCCAGCATGTCTGCCTGCATGGGGTCTCTCTGAAACGTGCCAGTATCTGCATCCCTGTGCTCCTGAGTGGAATATGTGGATGTCCCTGGCTGCCTGCGCACATCTCTCCCCCTGCCTTGGTGTATTTGCATGCCTGGACGTGGAACGGGATGCAGGAGGCTTTGTGTGTGGCAGGGCTGGCAGCATTTTAAGATGACTCTGTTCGTGTTGAGATGGAGATTCCAACGTTTCAGCCTAAGGGACACTTGCACCGGGGAGGAAAAGCTGTTGCCTTCATGGCTTCAGTGAAGTGAAATAAAATGCCGCTTCAAGTCGGTGGGAGTGGGGATCACTTGCAGATGTCCGCTCCTTAAAAATGGCCTCATTTAAAAATATATGGCGAGAAGTAAACGGATTTTTGTCTTACAGGAGGGGCTTGTACCCTTGCATGGTGTTGGATTCCCTTCCCCTGCCAAAATCCAGGCGGAATGCTGTGCTCTGAAGGGAAGGTCTTCAAAAACAAAACAAAAGGCAGCTGTCAATTTAATCCAAGCTCCCTGATAAAATTCCAGCAGAGTTCCTTTTTTCAGAGATGAAATAAGAACCCTGGCAGGCCCTCTTGACTGGCCACATAAATCATTTGTGGTAATTGCTCTGAGAAAGATGAGTGCCTCTTAGGTGCAGGGAGGGGGGAAGGCACCCACAGCCAGTGCACAGCACCCCAGCTACCCCAGCTTGTGGAGACCCCTGCCCCGGGCCTGGGGGCCAGCTACCTGCAGCAGGGGTGGGTGCTGCAAACCCGAGGGGACAATGTGCTGCAGAGGATAAATAATAGGGTTTCCTGTCGCCTTCCCTTTGTTGTTGGTCCTGCTTTTAATTGCCCTAGAGGGATTAGAAGTCAGACGGTGGGGGGGAATTTGGGGAAGGAGGGGCTGAGAAGGAAGAGAGGGGGAGGGAAGGATGAAGGCGCAGGGAAGGTGGAGAGAATGAGATGGAGGTGAGAGGAAGAAGGAAGAGATTGATTTAAGTGACTAGCATTTAGTGCAGTGGCACACAATTTCAATTAGCTAATATCTCCTTGGGTTGGTGCATGACTCTGCATGCTCCTTGTCACTCCAATTAGGAGAGGAATAGCAATAAAAAGCAGAATGCCAGGCTCTGGTGTCAGCTTTTGCCGGCTGCAGCGGTGCAGGGGACAGCTGCTCTAGGAAGCCACAAAGCTGTGATTGCACTTTCCCTGGGCACTCGTAAAGATGGGGATAATAAAATAACAGGGATCTGAAGCAGCGCTACAGGAGTGGCCACCAGCCGCAAACTCCAAGAAGAGGGCATTGCTCAATTCAATCCTTCACTTTCAGGGTAGAAGCAGCAGGGTGTAGTTGTTACAGTATTTAGTATAAATCTGCAACTGATGCTTCAAAATGAGCTTTTCTTAAGCGTTTGTCAAACCCCAGTGGCCTGAGTAGTGTTGGCGGCATAGCTGCGACTAAGAATAAAAATGTAAATGATACATAAAATAGAATCAGTGCATCTAAACAAGCTAAAGGTGATGGGCATGAGGACCAGAGTGGGAGCCTGGAGGTCTGGCTTGTGTTCCTGTTCTGCCACTGGGCCATGCTGGACCAGACTTCTCTCACCTGAGCCCACCACCCCTTGGAACCAACACGGAGCAGCCTCTGAGTTATGGGAGGGATATGTGAGCTGGGCAGCAGAGTTGCATGATGGCACAAGAGCCACTGCTCTGGGAGGACCAACATGCTGGCTCTCAGCATCTCGTAGGTGTGCTGCTGGTTCTCTGTGTGAGCCCTGCCTGCTGCCTTGCAGGTGAGTATTGCTGTTCAGCAATTTAGCTTTGAAATACAACCTGCACCAGTTGGTTCTGTGGCACCCACATATTCTGTTGATCTCCCCAGGGGAAGCCCACTGCCATTCCTAGTGTAGCACCAGAGTTGACATGGCCTCTTTTCCTTGCTGCAAACAAGCTGCTCTGCCAGTGTGTCAAACATCCCATTCCCTTCCTTCTTTGTGGGCATGGAGCCCAGCTTCAGTCTCCCTCTGAGTAGGGGCCCTAAGAGAAAGTCTGAGGAACAAAGGAGTGCAGCCAGCATGGCTGACTGGCAGCTGGAGTCAGTCTCCCAGACAAGTTGCTTGTACTGTTTCCAGCACAGTCTCTGGGCTGAGAAGAGGGGACAAATGTGTGCTCACTGTGCACTCTCCTGCTGCTTGCTCCCAGGTTCCACAAGTGCCAGGCTCTGGGCATGGCCCTCAGAGCCAGTAGCATCCTCCCCTTTTTGGGTTGCCATTTCCATGCTCTTCAGGCACTCCTCTCTCTCTATAAAAACATGCAGGCACTTGCAACAGAGAGGAAAAAATAGTTTATGGGCTTGTCTGTGGATGGGAATGACTTGAGGTGTGTGGGAGAACAACTGCAAAGGGATGGCACATGGCCTTACACATGTGTGCCACACACTTGTATGTACCTGACAGAGTCATTAAACCAGACTGTGGTAAGTCCCTTGGTCACCCTTGATGCCTTAGGGTCTAGCTTTTATATTTTTAAATCCTGTACTGCCTAGTCTGTAACTCTGAAGTTTCTTGTAGCTTGTTAGCTGCTGCTCTCTTATGCCACATAGACATAACAAAGCCTCTCCCAACTTGTTATTCAAGGACGCTTAGGCTGTCCTAGGCCCAAAAGGTGTAAACTAGGGCCTCTAGAGAGGTGGAGAAATTGAAGAAATTACATCATTAGCTAAAGTTTTAATTGGCGAATTTATGCTGATATGCAGATGAACCAAACCTATAAAAGTGTGAAGAACTTGTGACTCGTCATCCATCTTGGGGTCCATCTTTGATGTAGCCTTTGGCTCCCCAGGGTGTACCTTTGAAGGCCTTTCAAATAAATATCCACCTTTATTCCCTTACTCCTGTCTAGTCTCTTTCTAGGCAGCCCGTCAAGGCATCACCCTCCTTCCTTCTGAGGGCCCTGGCCTGGAAACATGTGTGAGTTAACATGCAGCAGTGGAGGAAGTTGCTGTGCCTGGCTGTCACCTATCCCTGATCCCAAAGTAGCTGCCCTTGGAGCAAGAGCCACTTAATCATTTTTGAATCAGCTGGTGAACAGCCATAGCTCACAGCCCAGCACATTAAGGTGAACTGGCATAGACTGCAGTTTGCCTTAATGGACTGCAGCCATGCAAGAGAGGCTTTTCCAGCAGTGAAGCTCTCCCTACCACACAGGTAGCCACTGTGGAAGAGCAGTGGGATGGACACAGCCCCAGCCTCATCTTGTCAGTGCTGGAGAGCTAACTGACAGATGGAAGGTGAGTGAGCTTGCATGCTGCAGGGGAGTGCAGGGATTTTATCCTGCTTCCCACACATGCTGGGTCAAGCTTGGGGAGCCCTCCTGGCCCAGTCCCCCTCTGTCATCACCAGTAGGTGTGCCAACAGCACCAGTTAGTGATGGGGTTATCCGCCTAATTATCAGAAAGGAAGCAGTTGATTTCCGTTTTAGGAAAACTGGGACACAAAGAGGTAAAGAGCCAAGGGTGAAGAAGTAGTTTGGGATAAAGACCTCTGTGTCAGCAGTGGCATCCTACTATTTCTCTAGTACACACTTCTTGCTTTCTTAAACCCTCTGATTCATTCTAATCAGGTCTGCATGAAAAGTAAGTACATACTGTCTTGCAGGTACAACATTCAGTTTCCTGTTCCATTTATTGTCCCAATTGCCTACATTTTTCCTTTTCTGTTCTTACCACTTTTGTAAAACATATTAAACTACATTTCCTGCTGTTTAAAAATGAACCAGAATTAAAAAGTACCTTGCCTTTGAGGTGAAGCTGTTAGGAATCATAAAATGGTGTTAAAATATCTGCATCCGCATTCTATTTCATGGTGGGTCTCAGTTCTAAGGAGGCTGCTGACTGGGTGGAAAAACTGGCAGTTCCCATGTGGAGTGATAGAGGAGGGCTGATTGCCTGCACTAAAGCCCTTGTGACAGAGGTGATGAAGCCCTTGTGTCACTCAGCAAGGACTGTCACCTCAAGAGCCACCCTCCCACCCTTGCAGATGGGTTCATTGATCCTGTGGGCTGGTGTGGGAGAGGGAGGTGAACTGTCCCTGCTCCCTGCTACAGCCTCTGGATAGCCTCATTGAGAGCCACATTTAGTCACTGGCATCTCTTACCAGCTCTGACTGATGGCACGGGAGTGGTTCCAATTTCACTGGGGGAGAGACAGAGCATGAGGGACTATGGGAGTTCCTGGTCAGAGGGAAAAGGAGGATGGCCCGGAGAAATGGCCTGTCTCTCTCTCCTAGCAGTTCCAGACAGCAATCCCAGGGCCAGCTGCCAGGTGTTTGATTTGTTACACCGCTGAATGCAGGGATGCTGCTTCATAGGATGGCTATCCAGAAAATTGGGCTCGATTCCCCCATGAGACCCAGGCTGCTGAAGTTGGTGTGTTCCAGGTACCTCCCAGAGAGCTCCTTTGTGAACAAAGCTCTGGGAAACCTTCATTGAAAGTGTAGAAGAGTCTGCATCTCTTTTAGAGTTAAATGTGTGGTCATCTCTGTTAACTGACTGATTGTGGCTCCTTGAAGCACTTCTGAGTCATGGTAAAGTTGTTTCATTACTTGCTTGATTTTAAATTAATCTCCTTCTTATCTTCCTGCAGAGTTTACTCAGGCTCTAGTTTGCACAGGGTTCCACTGGAGCTGGCTTGAGGAACACATTTATTTCTACTTAGCGAGCTGAAATGTCTACTTCACTTCCATCTCTTCAGGTGGAACATTAAGAGATGCTCTCTAAACCTGAGCCCTACAGGCTCACGGGGGCTGGTAGGATCCCAGGGGTAATTGGACACCTTGTGTTGATATTAATAGCAGCTGTCAACATGCAAGTCAGTGTAGTGATACAAAGGTAAGCAAGTGTATGCTCCCAAGACAAAGCTGGAAGCTTCCCACAGAGAATAGGACAGGATTTTTTACAGTTAAAGCTATCTCCTTTTGGATCTACAAGCTGTGCAGGTGAGTCCCAGTTGGACTGGGAGCTCTCCCTTATTTTTCCTGGACAGCACAGAAGGTGGAACTGAGGGAAAACTACTACAGGCAGCCTAATATGTTCTTGGGGTCAGAGAGGAACATTATACTGGCATTAACCCAAACCCCAGTCCTGTTTTTAACCTCTTCTGTGTGAAATGCATATCCTATGACTGCAGCACTTGGATACTGGCAGATGTGTGTGTTACCAGCGGACACTTGGAAAGCCTGATTGATTGGCTCAGATAAATAAATTCAGAGATTTATTTGAAGGGTTGTACAGGATCTTCAGAGCATCTCCTCCATTCAGGCTGTCAGTTCTGCCTTATAAGCACTTATAAGCATCTGAAAGGTGGCTGTACAGGTTCTGTTTAGATGCAACATGGCAGAATTACAGTTTGTTCTAATTTTTTTACAGATATAGAAAAATAAAGTTGAGGGTTTGTTTCAGTTCATTGCATAAGGTTATCTGTAAGCTACAGATCTGGGGACTGCTTGCTTAGTTCAGGCTGTGGCATATCTAGCCCCTCCTCTGAGGCTGTGCAAGGTATTAAAGCAGAGAGCCTCAGGATCTAAATGGTATTTTAACATGATATATTTCATTCTGTTTTCACTGTAATGTCTTTTTAATGACAGTACAGAAATCTCTGCAAGGTGTACTTTCCACCTGTATCTCCATACTCAGGTCTCATACATTTGTACTCAGGAGGTACATCCACTTTGTTCTTCCTAACTTGGATCAAGCAGATTTTGTTTGAGCACATCTCTGGCTGTGTTATGCCTTATACCTGAATAATCACGAATTGAATTCCCAATTAGCTCGCCTTTTGCAACTTAAATCCTGTTGATTTCAACAGTATAGCCTGGTTTGAAACACACAGTGAAACTGCTCTCCCAGTGCATCCCAGGGGAACCTTGTAATCTTATTAGATGCACCTGCTGCCATTTCATTTTAACCTCTAAGTTTTTCCCTGCAGCATAATGAATTCAATATTCCTCTGCCACAGAAAACCTTCCCAAATGTGCTTTGCCATCACTTTGAGGAGGAGCATATCTGCCTCTGAGGAGCTGCCATCAGCACCTCCATCCCCCACTGCCCAGCCTGGAGCAGCTGGGAATCACCTCCACCTTCTGTAGGTGCCAGCAGACCCTCCCAGGTTCCATGGGTGCTCACATGACAATTACTGGTGTGTGCCCCAGCCCCAGAGAGGTGCTGCAGGTGCTTATGGGGAGCTGTGTGGTCCTCTCAGTCTGCAGAAACTTGGCTCTAAATATTTTCATGTGGCTGTTAAATCAGTAATAAAACAGGATATAAAGTGTTTTTGCAGCTTCTGGGATATCAAGCCTCTTCACTGCTGGCTTCACAGCTGTTACTTCTAATCAGCCGGGCAAGCACCATACAAATGTCAATTTTAATAAACACTCTTTCATTTCAAGTTAGGTTTAGGGGGGACCGCTGACCTTGCGATCTCCCACGTCAGAGCTGCTCACAGAATACATGTTGTTTCCTCCCTTGCTGCCCTCCCTGTCCTGAAAATGGTGGGGGCAGGGGACATTAAGTACCTGACAGTAACTAGCTTGAGCCCATGGACCTGGCATCCCAACCTAGCATCCCATCCTGGACAGTGGGTGGGAGCCAATGCCTCAGGAGGAATGTGAGGGCATGAGAGGGCTATGGATTTTTCCCCAAGAGACTTTCTGAGCTTTCAGTGGTCTTCATCTCAGGGACTTCAAGAACCACCCACCATGTCTCTGTGTCTAATTAGAGGTGTTTAATTAACAGTGACTCCTTTTGGATCTCACGCTGCTCTGAGCCCAGACTGTGCCAAACTTGGTAAGTACTGTAGAGCAGCCACTTAAAAATCTGGGAATAAATAAATGGCAGAGCCTTCAGGGCTCAGGTTCCTCTTTGCACCTCCTGATCTGTGCCAGGCCATAAGCTCTCAAAGGAGAAGACCTGCCCTTGGTACCCACTTTCTTGCCATAAGGCTTCAGCTGCCCACCTCCCTTCCCTCGCCCCTTCTCCTTGCCATCGCTGGCAGTGATGTCCCCCACCGTCACCATCTCTAGAGAGGCCATGTCCATCCTGTTCCCTCCCCTCTATAAGCCAAAAACACATGGGCATCCTGTAACATTTTTATTGCTCTTTTTTGGCCTTGCTATGTCTAGGAAAACTCCCAGGTGTTATCCAAGGTTTGGGGAGAGTAGCTTCTTGCGGGTGCCATTTTTTATCAAAGCTGTGTGGGTTAAGGGAGGAAAAGAGGAAGAATACTAATTTTTACATTTTTCAGTCACTGCTGTGGAGTTACAGGCAAGGGAATGAATCCATTCCCAGGAAGCCACCAGCAGAATTTGTTAAAGGGTATGACATGAAGTATTCTCAGCAAGTGGAAGTATATCATGCTGGGAAAGAGACAGGGAGAGGGGAAAGGCCCCCATGAGCCCCATTGCAGATGCTGCGTTCTCAGCCCAGCAGCATCACAGGGCAGACACTGATGTGGTTTGGCTCACAGGACTCCCACCACCACTTTCAGACCCAGGAAAAGCATTCCCCTCTCACAGTGCTGTCAGAAGCTGTTGCACAAGAGGCTCTGTGTGTCCATGTGCCGCTTGGGCATGTGCATCTCAGCACAGGAGGAGAGCAGGCAGGCTTTCATGCTGATCCTGGAGAATCTGGCTTCCTTTATACTCAGGATCTCTGCTCAAACTCATTTTTTCCCCTAGCAATCCCTCTTTGTCAGGACCTCAAAATTTTCTGGAAACATGTAATATGTCTGGCCATTTCTGTCTGTTGAGGAGAATCGACATGTGGGTTGTAATATGTATTAATTCCCTGGAGGAACATTGAACTGTTTCCTGTGCCCAGGTGGAAAAGGATAAACACAGCCACTGACATGCTGTTTAGTCTGAAAATAGCCCACTGAATGCATAATGAAGAGCCTCCTGAGGTGTTACTCTGCATGTTAAAATGGTGTTCAGCAGCCCGTGCTGTCACACAGCATAATTTGGCAATAAATGTGCGTCTAATCAGCCTCCCAATAGCTGACTGTCGCTGTCTGGCCATTAGTATTACCTGCCTGTTCAATGGTAGCCGCATCTTTGGGAAACAAGAACTTCGTCGGTCCCAAAATATGTCTTATGTGTGAGCAAGACAAATGAGGAACTCTGTGTCTTGGCTTAGTGCTCAGGGCACATTTCAGGCTGAACAGCCACTTGTGTTTAGCTGGCAAGGACAAAGGGAAATAAACATTTTTCTTCATGGGAGGAAAATGGGAGGATTTCTGAATGATCAGGGGAAAGAGCACCCCATGTCCTTTGTAAGCCTACTGAAGGCAGAGTGGCTGAGGGTCCTTCAGTGAATGATGCTGCATCTTCTGGTGCACGCAGTCCCTGCCTGCACTGAAATAAAAATTGTCAACGTTGATCCTTTAAAATGCAAGCCAGGGTTTGAGCAAAATGGCTCAGGTTGGAGTCAGTGGACAAGTGGCTTCTGCTGTTTAATTCACACCCTGGTAACAACACTTGAATGAATGATATATAGACAACCACTTTTGTCTCTGAATGTTTGACAGCAATTAGGGCTTCACTCCAGAGGCAGAACATCATACTAACACTGGAGTGCTGGAGGAGGTGGTTAGGGTAGAGAAATTAGCCATCTGTCTGGTGGAGACTGTATCCTCCAGGAGGCAGTTGGATGTCAACAACAACCAAAATGTTTCCATTCTCATTGTCCCGCACTTCAGTTGTACACAAAGGCATGAAAGACACACAGAAGCCCCATTCACTCCCAGTTACATAGAGGTCTGCCACCAGCTACCCCAACAAACACCCCCTGGCAGTTGCAGTGAGTGGCAGCTGAGAGCTGCTCCCCTCTGTGCTGTTTGCAGAGCAACCTGTCAGTTTTGGCTGTCCCATCATGGAGAGCTGAGAGGCAGGGACATAGGTGTTCAGCAGAAGAAAGCAGAGCCTGACTGTAAATGAGGAGGTAAAATGGTTCTTACAGCCCTTCACTCCAGGCAGGAGGATGGATCCAGTGCAGACTTGGGCTCTGCAGCACATTTCTGTGCTGTGAGTCCTGGATAAAACACTGCGGCCATGCAGGGGAGGAGCAGGCAGATCTCATCAGCCCTGGGTGGCTATTTATCAGCTCACGCAGCATGGCCATGCTCCACACCGCTTGGAGCAGGGCATCCATCACACTGATGCTTGGATCTTTGATTAAAGGAACTCCTCATCAGTGAGGACAGTCCCTGCTAGATTAGGCTGGTTGAGGGTTTCAGGAAGCATGTGTTGACATTTGGTTGTGTTAGTCACACTGAGCTACACAGCCAGAGAAAACTGCCAGGTCTCTTGCTGCCTGCTCTGAAGGTCTATCTCTATAATTCCTGCTGCACAGGCATGTTACTTTTTTCTTTTCTTTTGTTTTGTTTTCTTTTTTTTTTTTTAAGAAACCAATCAGCTACAGCATTTTCCTGTCAGGAATCTAGTTCTGATAAACACAGTGCCCTTGCACATGTCCCCTAGCTTGATGATTAAAAAATTCAAATGTAGGACAATTTTTCTTGCTTAATTTTTACATGTGTCTGTGTGTATCTAGAGAAAAGCACTTGTGAGTGAGCAAGGGGCAGCAGAGCATGTATTTTCATTGTCTGTATTTGTCAGTTTCAAAGGGTAAATTATCAAGAGCATAACTTGATTCCAAACTACTGTCATGATAACAAAATACAGCTCACCAGTAAAGCTCCTCTGTCAACCTTCCTAATGTGCAAAGAAAGCCACACACGATGGCTAAGATAGGACTCTAGCCCCCTGATGCATCCCAGATGACAACTGGTGTCTCCCTCCGGATCCTTCAAACTGATTCTATACATTTATTAAGTGGAAGACTGTAATGAAAGTTAACTTTCTGAAGCTTCCAAATCTTGAGTGAAACTTGCAACAGTGACAGAACTAGGAACTCCTCTGTTTTCTTCCTGGACTCTCTCAAGTCTGCCTCACAAGGCTTGCACATCAAGCGGTTACCTTTCCCCAGTCTCCTGTCTGACATCTTCCTACTCCTACACTGGGCTGTAGGCTGTATGTACTAACTTGCGGTCACCTGGGCTGAGTTTGGACAAATCTGTTTGGCTTCCTCATAGGAGCACATGGCCAGTGGCAAACCAAGTTTTCTTTATTAACAGTAGGAACAGTCCCTGTGATTAAATGTATTTTAAATCAGTGGTGCGCATGCACACCTGCCTGCCCAGCAGATGATACCTCCAGTAGATTTTTCAGGATATCCCAGCAGATGTCCTTCTCAGTTGTCTTTCCTCAGCAAATGCTTTTTTTTTTCATAGAGTCCCTCTCTGAACTTTCCCAGTTTTTTTTCTTGTTCCTCCCTGATTTGTGTGGAGTACTTCCCAAACCATTTGTTAGCTGGCTAGAGGCAGGTAGTCAAACCTGCAGTACTAACAGGGCACATTTTGTCTCTCAGCAGACCCATGATCACTCATGGATGGCTTGCCAGGACTACTTGTTTCTTTCTTGGTAGCCTTTAATGAAACAAAATCATTACATTTATAAAATAAACATTACACTAACCAGGTCAACTGTCTTGGTTTGAAAGACAGGTGTCTGCTAAGGAAGGCAGGAGCCTCCATTGGAATGGAAAATGCAACCCCCTTCCCTCCAAATTATTATAATTTTGAAATTAAGGGGCGTTCAGGCAAAGATATGAGGAATAGGAATAACAGTTCTTTACTGATATATAAATATATATATAAAACACGGCAAACAAACAACAATAACTGTGGCAGTAACAACAGACCAGAAACCCAGTGACAGCCTCTCTCGGCTGCAGGCCCTTTCCCCTTCGGTGCAGTTCCGCTCACAGCCGGCAGGGGCGCTGGTGGCTCCTGGTGAGCAGGGCGGGTGCGATGGTTCCCCCGCGCCTGCAGGGGGCGCTCCGGAGCGAGCTCGGGGAGCACGCGGTCATGGTGGATGAGAAGCTTGCCTCACAAACCCCCAGGGGCAGCCGATCCCGGTGCCCCAGCAGAACCCTCAGGAACAGCAGGCTGGAACAGCAGGGCTGAACACACAAAATCCCGGGTGGTAGGCGAGATGTATCAAACTCCGGAGCTGCAGCGGGAACCCTGGGACCTCTGGGCAGGCAGGGAGTGCGGAGCTACAGTGTAGTGAAAAACTCGGAGCAGTGGCAAAGGAACGGCGGGGGCCGGGCAGTCACGGCCCAGCTCCGAGTAGGGCAAGGAAAGGCGGGCTCGGGATCCTGGGGTCCCCTGAGACACCCGAGCAGATGGTGAAAAGGTCCCTCTTTTAGTGAGGTAGGGTGTTAAATAGAGTCTCAGTGCAATAGCCACGCCAGGGAACAAGCTTCACTCACAGTAGAAGGAAGGCAGCAGAAGGCAGAAGCCTGTAGTGGTGACGAATTCTCTCCACAGTGACAGCAGCTTCTCTCCTCTCCGAATGCCAGGAGAACCAGAGAGCCAAGGGCTGTACCCAACCCCTTTTTTTCCAGTTCAAATCTCGCAGCATCTCTGCCTACACGGGAAAACCCCAGGTAAAACAGGGTAGCCAGCTGGACTCCTCCCCCTGTGGCCAGGTCGTTTTGTCTCTCTTCAGTACCCGGTAATTATTGTTTCTTAGCAACACGTATGGGGAAAATTCTCTAAGAGAAAAAGAAAAACAAAAGGAGAACTTCTAAAACTCCAACATTATCCACCCCGAATTTTTCCCATACTAACCTGTTACATCAAACTTAAACCTTTAAACCATATATATACATGCATTACCCTAATTATATACATATATACATGCGGATACAGATACAAGTACAGTGCCATAGGTAGTTCACCCCAAAACAAGGTCCCCTTGAGGTATGCATCGGGTCTCTCCATCCTTTTGCATCACTCACCAGGTGCAACCTGGTCCCTGAGCAAAGACAACCCCACGGATGGGTTTGTCTTTGCTCGAGGCAGAATTAACCCAAACAGTTTTTCCAAGCATACCCCTCATGTGCACCACCGGAACCTTATCCCCGTCTGTTGTTTGTAAGGGTTCAGATTGGGCAGGGCCTGCTCAGTTGATGGAGCCTCGGGTGTTAACTAACCAGGTGGCTTTTGCTAAATGCATCTCCCAGTTTTTGAAAGTCCCCCTGCCCAGTGCCTTCAATGTGGTTTTAAGCAGTTCATTGCACCGTTCAACTTTCCCAGCTGCTGGTGCATGGTAAGGCATATGGTACACCCATTCAATGCCATGTTCTCTTGCCCAGGTGTTTATAAGGCTATTCTTGAAATGAGTCCCATTGTCAGACTCAATTCTCTCGGGGGTACCATGCCTCCAAAGGACTTGCTTTTCAAGGATGGTGTTCCGGGCAGTAACATGAAGCACAGGGTAGATCTTCAGCCATCCAGTGGTGGCTTCTACCATTGTGAGCACATAACGCTTGCCTTGGCGGGTTTGAGGCAGTGTGATGTAGTCAATCTGCCAGGCCTCCCCATACTTGTATTTGGACCACCGCCCACCATACCATAGGGGCTTCACCCGCTTGGCCTGCTTGATCGCAGCGCATGTCTCACAGTCATGGATAACCTGGGAGATACTGTCCATGGTTAGATCCACCCCTCAGTCTCGTGCCCACTTATAGGTGGCATCTCTGCCCTGATGGCCTGAGGTATCATGGGCCCATCGAGCTAAGAACAACTCTACTTTATGCTGCCAATCCAAGTCGATCTGGGACACCTCTATTTTTGCAGCCTGATCAACTTGTTCATTGTTTTGGTGCTCCTCGTTAGCCCTACTCTTGGGGACATGGGCATCTACGTGATGGACTTTCACAGATAGCTTCTCTACCCGAGTGGCAATGTCTTTCCACTCCTCAGCAGCCCAGACTGGTTTTCCCCTACGCTGCCAGTTGGCCTTCTTCCACCTTTCCAGCCAGCCCCACA
>VZTE01006577.1:212496-225900 GCA_013397775.1 Eulacestoma nigropectus
CTCCTCTCCCCCTCGAATGCCGGCAGGACAAGAGAGCAAGGGACCCCACCCAAACCCTTTTATCCAGTTCAAATCTCGCGACCTCTCTGCCCCACACGAGAAGACCTCAGGTGAAAGAGGCTGGCCAGCTAGACCCCTCCCCCTGTGGCCAGGTCTTTTGTCTCTTTGGCAGCTTGTATGGGGAAAAATTCTTTGAGAGAAAAAGAAAACAAAAAGAAACCTCCTAAAACCCCAACAGACGGCTTTGAGTTCAGCGAGTTGGCTCGATCCACCTTCTCCCTCGGTAGCTTATGCAGCTTGTTGTGTGGAGCTCCATACAGCAGCTTTCCATTTCTGGCTAGCACCTACAATTTGGCAGGAACCATGGTCAACTTACAGACCCATAAATTGTTACTGTGGCTGTTTTAGGGAATGAAGATCCAGTAACCAGCCTGGCACAGAGATGCCACAGGACACTTCCTGTACCTTGTATGAGAGTCATAGATACAGTATTTCACAGATTTAGTATTTAGTATTCAGAGCAAAGTTTGGTAGGGACACCTTCTTCTTACCCAGTTGTTAGGATTTAATTACATATTCCAGAAGCAGTCAGTACCTAAAATAAGTGGAGGACTGATGTGAAATCCTCTAACCTCTTACAGTCCCTCACACCCCTTGGTAGAAAGGAGCAGGGAAAGCAAAAGATTAAGTGGACAATAATGACAGTAGAATCCTTGGGAAAAAAATGGGAAAAGAAAGTAAAGGAGAAGGAGAACAATTTATTACTTCTTTCCTTTTGTAGCATGGATTGGGTTTGGATGTCTCTCTGCAGCTGCTGCTTTTGCTGCTCCTGCCACCAGTACTTATTATTCATTATTTTAGCACAGTTAAGGAAAAATGGTTGAAATAAACTCAAGAGCATGACACTGGGTAACAAATAATTTTTAATTCTGTCCTCCAGCATAAAGTTTCAGATTCATATTTCAAAGGCTATATAGATGGAAGATCCCATTGTGGATGAAAATAAAATCCAGCTGGTGGGTATGTGGATCTGTAAATAGATGCTGGTGGGTTTTTTTTTCTAATCAGTCTGGCTGCTGAAACTTTCAGTAGCCTGGACCTGACCACAAGTGCAGTTCTGTCTTCTGACACAGGTACTTATTGAGAGGCTTAACACTGTACCCAGTGATTAAGGATGTTCACAAACATGAGTTATGGGTGAGATTATTATTTCAAAACAGGCAGGTCACAGATGAGCCCAGTACTGCTCAGGGCTTTGAGCTGTCCTGTCCCTCCTGGCACCCCAAATTCTGAAATGGCCTCATCTGGGAAACCCCATTTTCTTCAGAAAAAGGTGTTAGGTGTTGGTATAGAAGATGCAGAAATCCTAAGCATCAGAAACCTACTTAAGCAGTTTACACAGAGTGTTGAAATATGTGGGTAGAGATTCTCTGAGAGGCATTTTTGGTGAAAGTGAAGACTTTCTGGTGACAGCAATAGCTGAGTGTTACTGGCTCATTTACCATCTTTACTCTGGTTGCAATCTCTGCAATCTGAAATTGTTGACTTTTGTTTGGACTGGTTTGTACAATACAAGTTTCATTTGGGTCAGTAGAAAAGATGCTGGTGTAAAGGAGAGGGCCGTGTGTGTGCCTGTATGTAAGGTCCCTGAAAACAGATGTTTCTGTTGGATAAAGAAACATGTTGAGGCTGAGAATCTTGGAGCACTTCACATGCTGCTGCAGACTAATATGGAAAAGTAGGAGAGGGCAAGGGGATGGGCCATGCACTGAAACAGGTAACTGTTGAGAATGGGTGGAGAGCGGTCAGCATAAAGAAGCATCATGTAGAAGATTTGAACAGAAGTTACTGTGGCTTTGCTGCCCCAGAAGGTAAAAATTTGTTCTTTCCCCTTCCCTCAACCAGCTGCCCCTTCTCTTTCTTTGCATCAAAAGTGGACACAGCAGTAAAATTCCTCACAAGTGTTACTTCTTCATGAAGGGTTACTGCTTCCTGCCACATCTCCTATGATGTGAAGTCTGGGATTTGCTTCATGAAATGAGGTAATCATGTGAACCTCATAAGCAGAGATATGTGTGGACAGCAATTAAAGCTAAAGCTATGCAATGTGTACCATGGCCTAGAGGAGAGACAGATCATTTAACATTGAGAAAAATAAGAAAAATATATAAACACTTCCTTACAGACCTGGCGCAGTCCCTCCCTGCTTTCCCAAATGAATCCTCTGAAGTTTGCACAGAACACATGTGTGGTTGAGGGAAACACTCGTAATTTGTTGTTTTGCAGAAGGGTGGTTTGCTGTGCCTTTGGAAAGAGGCCTTTGCTGAAAACCAAGCAACAACAACAAAAATTTTCCCTCCAGGAAGCCAAAACCTGGTGTTTGAAAGTGTACAAGCACATCCATTGTTTCTGGCATGGTCTTTGTGCAAGCGTCCAAGAAAAAATTTTGCTCTGAAAGCAATGAGATGTGTGTGGAAGAAGCAATAACACTCTGCACATGTGTCACAACACACTGGAAATATTATCCCCGCTGTATAATACATTCAGAATCTCATAGTGGATTCTGGGCGAGCAAAGGGCTGCTGCACCTTGTATTTCTTAGTAGTACCTAGGAGTGCTCCAGATAGCCACTTAAATTTTGGGGGAAAAGTCTTAAGAAATGGGTATTAAGCAAGAAGGAAAACCTATTTTCCAATTCTAAACATAACTAAATGCCATCATAACATATTGTTACATTGGCAACTCTAGAAATAAATTTAATCAATTTCTACATGATTTTGCCTTAAATTTCTGTCTTCCCAGACTTCTTCAGGGAGAATGGTGTCTGTTCTGTTTATCCCTTTTGGAATCTGGCCATGTATAAGCCAAGTGGTAATGTTGTTACACTGTGGGATTTTATCTGTTGGTTTTTGTCCCAAGACCTGGATTCCTGGAGTGAGGTGACTGAATGTCTCACTACAGCTCTTTTATTTTTAAGCAAGTTTCTGTACTCCGTGGATGTAAAGTTTTACATCTGGAGCAGAACCAACTGCAGCTGTATTTTCTGTCCTTAACTCTCTGGTGGAGAAAGGCAAGACGAGCTCCTGATTTTGAAACATGAGAGAGCTACAGCACTTAGATTTGCAGCACTCCAGAAACCAGGAGCATCCTGTCATTCTGTGAGTTTCTTGCAGAAGCAAGTGATTGCCAGGGAGACGCATCTTCCAGTGATATTTACAGCTTGATGTTGATTGTATGATACAAGTCATTAGAAGCCTAACCACTTTCTTATCCCCTTCAGTAGTGTGAATAGGGTATTTCACTCCCAGGCTGTGAAAGCTTGCAGATCATTTTCTTGCCTATCTCTCACCTTCTCACTGGGAGGTGTTTGCCAAGCCTCAGCAGCACTCTGGAGCTGAGTGAAACTCAGAGGAATCTTTTGTCTGAGTAGACACATCAGGTTAAAGTTAAGCTCCCAGATCTCCTCTCACAGTGCCAAGTGGCAACTTCAGGGAGTGCATCCAGGGAAGGTGGTCAAGTAGCACCTCGCTGCACATGCAGGGATGTGGTTTCACTGCCAGTGCAGCCTTTACCCACTGGCATGTCACCCCTCCTTGGGCAGGGACCCAGCAGACTTGTGGCGTGTTGGTGGCTCTGACAGAAACTAGCTTGGAAAGCTTCTGATGGAGCTCATCAGGAGGAGGCTTGTAGGGAAGGCACCATTCCCATTTTGTGAAATGGCAAGGCAGTTTTACTCCAGAGAACCTCTGAGGAGGCTCCCCTTCCATCAGCCATGCGAATGAAGGACCACAGGTAAAGACTACTGGGGAAAAACACCCACCACATTTTTCCTTTGTACCTACTTTGACTTTCTTTTTTCAGATGTGAAAGAAGGAGCTGGCAGAGAATGCCTTCCCTTCCTGCAAATGAAATTTCAATACCCAAAGAACTTGATGGTGTCCCTCTCTATCTTATACTCTGACACAGTGGAAGGCTTCAACTTAACCCTGGTAGTTAAGGCGTAATTGTCTGAACTGAGCCAGGAGGGAGCTGTGGAAAAGTGACACATGTATCCCTTTTTTTTTTAAATGTCACTCATCCAACTGGCTTTTAACAAGAGGACTCTCCAGGCCGTCTCTAGAAGGACCTGTCTGCTAACGGGCATATATCACAAAGTTCTTGATCACCTCCTCTTCCCAGGCTTTTCATTGTTTGTTAAGGAGCATTGATGTGCTGCAAGATTCTCTCATTACAGTAATTCCAGTGTGTTGGACTAAAAAGCCCTCATGGGAGCTGAGAGACAGGCTAGCTGATCTTCTCCATCACTGCCCTCTGTGATTCCATTGTTCGTACATGACACTTCTCTAAACAGTGCCCTTAGAGCACACTGCTGGCAATACAGGTCTAAAATGCTGGGATTATCCAAGGGAAGCCTTTTTAGCTCAAAGCACATCGCATAATAGAAAATATAGACAGCTGAACCAAAGAAGTGGTTTTGCAGTCTAAGCATCTGGTGCATACTCAGGGGACCGTGGCTTGACTCCCATTGTCTGCCAATCAGGTAATGACTTGGCACGGCAACTTTTTGGGAGCATGGCGCATTGCTCTGCAGAGCTGTCACCATGCTGAAGAGCCACCCCAGGAGAGCAGGCTGCTGAGCAGCCTTGTACCCTGGCACATGCTCTGGCAGGTGGACCAGAGCCTTGGCACAGAAGGGCTTCACAGCTTCCTCAGTTCTTCCACTCATGGGAAATCTGTGGGGTTGCTCCCTGCATGAGGGGTCTCCTGTTCACTGAACTTTGCTTCCTGTGGACACAGCAGTAAGTGAGTGCTGGTGGTGTAGCACAGCCCGAGAGACACCACCACAGCCATCAGCGCTGCTGAAAGCAGCCCAGAGCAGCAAGCCATGGCCAGCCTTGGCCCTCATCTCCACATCCTCTCTTAAATCTTCCGACAGCAACTGAGCATTGCTCTGGCACGGCAGAGGTGCCTGTAAGGAGGGGCCAGGTGTATGCCTGGTAGTGTGCAGCACTCAAGTGACACCTGACAAAGGGGAAGCAGTTTGCTGAAGGGGGAACACATGGCTGTCAGCTCCCAACAACCGTGATGGATTCATGGTGCTCTGCCACTCCATCTCACCCTGGCAGAAATGAGGAGATGCTCGTCTCAGCATCCACAGAAGCTGACACTGCCTGGGCCACAGCAAATCCCTCCGTTTTAGCCAAGAATCCTGCCGTCCTTCTCCTGCCTACTCCTTAAACTGTGTTTTTAGTGACATTGCTCAAAGGAAGTGGAATCATATAGGATAGAGAAATTTATTTTCTTTCTTCAGTCTTGAGGAAGGGTTTTTTGTCAGTTGATTTGTTTAGGTGCATGCAGACAAGAAATACAATTCTGGGCTTTTATTTGGAGAACATGTTTTATCTGAGGATGTAACTAAAGCATGTAGCTCCCTGTAGCTCCCTGGATCCTGTTGCCTTGCTGGGGTTGGGGCAGTTTGTTGCAATCAGAGGAACTGTCACTGTTCTGTCTGTAGGGGTAGGGATGCTGAGGCATCAGGGACAGCAGTGATTTGTCCAAAATCTGGATTGGGAATATATCAGGCTGCCAAACACCAGTCTTACAACATTTTCTCCTGTGTAGGGTTAATAAAAACATATCCTGCACACTTCCTAGGCTGCATACACCCACCTGCCCCCTTTCCACCAGTTAATGACCTGTCTGGAAGCAAAGAAATTTGTCTGTTCTTGGGAGACCAGTCAGCTGTAGCCAGGGTGGCACCCCAGGCTTTTTGCCTGAAAGGAAACAGGTTGATCTAAATAAGATTCTGAAATAAGTTCCTTTTGTCCCGTATCAACAGCATGCAGGACCCTAAGACCACAGTACTTCCTTACATTGCTATTGACAGAACTCTCTGAATCCCGAGGAGCTCTTCAAAGAGGGACAACTTGTTTACATTTACTCCTTTTTGATCTTGCTTCATAAACACACAGAGCTGTCCTGTCACTGAGCAAAGAGAGGTGTGCTCTGACTGACTGGAATTACTTGAACTGTACAGAGCATTCCCAAAGCTGAGATGAAATGCAAACAGTCAGCTAGCCATCACTTGAGAGAAAGTGGTAAGATAGAGTAAGAAAGCACTTATTAACAGAAAACAGGAGCTGCTTTTGCATCCTGCCTTTTCATTATCTCAGTAGGGAAAGGTTCTGTGTCATGTTCATGCCTTAACTGTGGTGAAGTGAAGGGGCCTGATCCTTCTCCAAGACTGAGGCAGTAGGTGAGGTTGTGGCCAAGGTGCCCCTTGCTTGCCCAGTGCTAGAGAGGTTGCTCAGGAGCAATGAGAGCATCAGGCAAAATGCTGTTTAAAAACATCATGGACAAGGATTCGACAGGATTCTCTGTCTGTTCACTTGCCCTGCAATTGGTTCCACAACTCATGTGTAGATATTCTTTAATGGAAAAGAAAGCCTATGTTAGATGTGTGTTCTTTTTTATGATTCTCTCTCTTGAAATGGATCTGACAACTCTTAAAATTTCTGAAAGCTTCAGAGGAGGAGGAGGAGATCTCTGTGTGCTCGTTCAGCACAGTAGTGCCCAGTTCTCCCTCCTCAGACTTCACCCCCTTCTATCTACTCATGAGCGTGGGATTGGGAACTGGATGTATCAATTCTCAAGAGAGCCTCCTCTCTTGCTATTTTGAGTTCCGTGGGTGCACCCTGCCTGTCATGAACCCAGCACAGTGAAGTTTTTAATTCAGCCTCCTCTCTCATTTGAAAGAAGGCTGTTGAGCAGTCTGACCACCACAGCCCCACTTTTACAGCTGGCTGTGAATTTCCGAGTATGCAGTGATATCTTTAGCTCTGACTCCAGAGATTTCCTGTGGACCTGTGAGATGCAATCCTGCAAGCGTGCTGGAGCTAAATATACTTTCCTGGGCTGACACGCAGCCAGACAAACAGGGGCAGTGTCAACACTAGCCTTTTCCAGTGCTGAACAGGTCAAGTCATTCTGGAGGAGATGAGGCCTAGTTCAATTAATTAGGCAATTAAGTTCGTTTTGGTATTTAACCAATCTTTGGACCTCTCTGTGCTAATTTTGTTTGTAAATGCCTAGAAAATGCCGTGTGACCTGCATTGCAGCCCTGCACTCAGCTTTGGCAACCAAGGCCATTGCAAAGGAAGGTTTTCACCCTCCAGGCAGACTTTGGCTGCAGAAAAATGTTGTGGGTTTTCACTTGTACAAGGCCACAGCCTTTAAAAAAGATGAGAAAGTAAATTTTGAAGCAGTCCAAGTTTAGTGAGGGATAATAACAGTAAAAACCTGGAAATGAGACACACAACACTGGTTTGTTTCACACGTGGTCACCAAGCTGCCAAATTGGTGCCACACACTTTAGACCATAAGGAAATATTTTGAGGGAATGAAATAAAGCTAATTAGTCCTTCAGGTTATGCACCTTGATTTTGTCATTATAAATCTTCAGTCATTTTCTCCTGCAAACATCTGTGTCCATGCCCAGCACCTGTTGAAGATGCAGCAGCTTTCCTCCTCTGCAGCTGCGTTTGGCTGTTGATCTGTGTGAGTGTGGAGCGGTTCGGTTTTCCAAAGCAAGGGTGCTTCCAGGTGACAACTATGGCTGTCACTGCACTTACAGTCACTGTGGAGAGCTACAGGACAGAGGTTCACAGTCTGCTGTGAGGAGGAACAGCAGGAAGACAGGGCCATTCCACAAGCTTCCTGTACCACTTCCCCCAGCAGCTTTTGAAGGCTTGTGGCTCTGCCTTGGCTTTGCATCTTTGCTGGTTTTAGTGGCTAGCCAAAGGAGCTGGAGTTTGCTACAGGATTGTTTCTGAAATGTCAGGGAGAAGGAAGAATGTGGTTTATTTATGCTTGGGTTTTTTTCCTGAGCATTGTTACCATGCCTTTTTTAGGCAATGGTGTGTTCATATCTTTTAAGAGAGAAATGTCTCATTGTAAGCAGTGAAAACACATACTACTACCTCAGCTCAGAGTAACAGATTAATTTGGAAGGAAGCCAGCAAAGAAAACATGCCACTTACAGTTAAAACAAAAATAATAATGCTGGTTGATGAGTATAGGGCAACAATGTACATTGCTAATGTGTTGTGCATGTAAAGGAGCTGATGTTTTCGCAGTGACAAACTGAACACTGAAGTCTGACAACTCTGTTACAATTTGGAGATGTCTGACAAAGTTAGACATGTATCACCATGCTAAGAATCCCAAACCTTTTTATACAGCTGAACTGCCTTACTAGGGTGCACAGGTATTCTGGCTGCAGGACAAGGAAGTGTGAGCACTGCGATTGAGTTGCCAGAGATGTCCATGAGGTGTAAAAGCAGCACAGCACTGGAGAGTCCTGACACTTCTGCCAGTGGTGTGGCCTTCCTGCCTGACCGCTGGCTTTCTCACAGAGGAAATGCCCCAGATCACACCCTGAGCACTGGCCATCTCTGGCAGTCCCTAGGATGTGTTGGAGAAGAGGCCTGGCAATTTTGGAAAGACCTGGAATCAGCCCACTGAAAGCACAGTAACTCAGTGGATATAAACTTGGCTTTTTTCTAAAAGCAAAACCCCCACTGCATTTCATTCACAGCCAAATCGGCTAAGACTTTCTGTCTTTGTGCCTATCTGTAGTAGCAGATCCTTAGCAGCATCTTCAGCTGCTTGTTTCCCAGAACTTGATGGTAGCTTTTGGTGAAGCCCAGAAAGATGCCAGCACTGGGACGGATGGTGATTCTGATGGACACCACAGCTGCCAGTCTGTGTGTCAGTCACAGATATCTGAGTCTTATATGTGTGTTTTCATACATAATATCTAGAAAATCAGGTGTGGGGTAATTAGATTGAAATCCAGTGAAAATTCAACAAAATGTTTGCACCCAGAGGATATAGCTCAACATTTTCAGTGGGCTACCATGGAGATGCCTGAGTGCTTTGATTTTTGGACACTAAGAAGCAGATGAGAATCTGCAGAGACTCACAAAAATAGTGACACTCCTAGTAGCGTCACAAAAAAAAATTATTTGAAACATTATGAACCCAGCTTACCATCTGGAATATGGCACAGGAATATCACCTCACGTGGTATTAGGGGGAATATTTGATTAGCGAGTTTTCTAATGAAGCAACAGTGCTGCTGAAAAGTGACCCAGACCTGTTAAACATGTCTGAATTAAGAATTGTGATTCATTTAGGTGTTTCCTACCAGGTTCCCAGTCTACTGCAGTGTTTAGGTAGTTTTGGAGGAAAAAATTTTTAAGATGCTAATGACAGAGTTACAGCTACAACCTAAGGGGAGGTGGAGCTAAACAAAAGAAGGATTCATTAGAGAACAAAAGAAACGTTGGAGACTTTGAACCTAGGAGTCTCCCACACGTTAACTAGGTGTACTGCCAATGTGCTACAGATGTGTGTTACATGAACACATAAGGTAGTATGTCTACAAAGGGCTGAATGCATCAATTTGATATTTTGTAGGGAATTATATTTAAGCAAGTGGGAAGCTGCAAACTCCCCAGTCCCTCCACATATCAGAAATAAGGTATTAAGAGGTCCAAAGCTATCTTCTGCAGTTTTTGTAGACTCACAGCTGACAGCCACACCATGTGTTGGTAAATTGGAACCCTGCTCTATCATTGGGAAGTACAGCCCGTGGTTTCACTGTTGGTTTTGCTTTGTGAAGGGTTTGAGGTATCAGCTCTCTGAGCAAAGTCTTTTGAACACAGACAAAGGATGAAGTAGCTGGAAGGAAGGAAGCAACCCGTATCACTGGGGATTTCAGAGGCTCCCCTTTTCCATGGTTCACCAGGTGAATACTGGTGGGATGATCAGAGAGGGGCCCTTGTTTGGGACAGGGCACACACAGAGCTCCCAGCCAGCCCCTGTTTCCCCAGACACCAACTGATTTTAGCCTGGGGAGCAGGGGGTGTGCATAGCACTGATTACCAAGAAGACTGTGCAGTCAAAATAATTGGGCTTCCAAGTCAGGATTTAGTCACTGGAAAGTGACTGCTGTGCCAGTAACCCAGGGTGTAGGAGAAGGAAGCCCAAGTAGAGGTACTTACACCAGAAAGTTGTACTGCAGGAGTTTGCCCAACAACCTGCTTTGTGCTTCACTGCAGAAAATAAAGCGACATCAATGTCCAGGACAGACCCCTTGTGATCGGGATTGGGAGTTCCTGGCTTTACTGTAGCTTTTCTTATTCCTTCCAAGGAGAGCACAGCTGGGAGATGTGGATAAGATGTGGCTTTTGCTAGTGACTTCTACAACAGTGAGGCTGGACCCTTAGGATGGGGCCAAGGAAATCTCAAGGGAAGCAAGAAAGCGGATGGGGTTCTTGCAGCTGCAGAAAGATCAGGGTGAGAATGCAACTGCATTACAGACACTCATCCATAGAGATGCAATCAAAATACGCCATTAGCACCAAGTTCTTCAGAATTAGATCTATTTAGCTCTAGGTGTATCTGTATTGTTTCTCTCATCCTGTTCCATTTTTTGCTATTGCACATTGGTTTCTCATTGAGGATATGAATAGAAAAGGTATCAAAGCTGCTTTGGAAGATCTTTAATTGTACGTTGTTCCCTTTTTCACTATACATTATGAAAAAAATGTAGTAAAGAAATGTGAATGCTCAGCTAGAGGAGGTCACCGATAATCTGTGCAACTGCCAATGCCATTAGCTCCTTTGGATTTTGCACCATATGGGGCCTAAAGGAAATGTTCCCTAAAAATAGCCATCTAACTTACGAAAATGAGTCAGCCAAACCTTCCTTCAGCTGAGCCACAGTTGTCTGAGCATTCTGAGCAGTGGTAATAGAAAGCTGCAGTATGGATGCTTTTTCCTTTTCTCAGGACACTCAACTTTACAAAGGATAAAGAATGATGGATGGGAGATCTGCCCTGTTTTCAGTTAAATAACTTCTAATATCACCTAAGAGGGAGCAGAAAGATTTTGTCATCCCATCAGTACTTCAGATTTGTGCAGAGCACAGCCTTGGTTTGGTGGCTGGGATTTTGAGTCATCAGTGCTCTGCCATTTACTGTTGTTTTTTTCAGATACACATATAGCTTTGCATTGGGACTCTGAGACATGATCAAATTCACAGTGATGGCAGGGTGTATTAATGAAGGGCATCATTCTTTGCAAACAGTGGAGTGGTGTTTTTAATTAATAACTCCAGCAGGACTTTTCTGAGATTTGCATTTTTCTATTCCATGTCCTTTTTAAGTTACTGAGATAATGAAATTACAAGGATGAAAATGGGGGCAGGGGGAGCCCAACTTAAAGTCTGGAAAATAATTGCTGCATTTTTTTTTAAAGAAAGACTGCAGTCTTCATTCCTGTTAGTGATAGCTCAAACAAGGCACCGGAGTTGAGTGGCAACTGCACCAATTAGCAATGCTGCTGTTGGTTTGTGAATTGCATGTGAAATGTAGAATTTGTCCAGAAGTGCTAATGCAAATTGCTCAACAAAAATGTGCCCTCTGTGTCAAGTCTTTTCATTTGTTCTGACACACTGCTGTCTCCCCAGATTTCTCTGATCGGTAGATCCCTCTCTCAGTTGACAGCTACCAGAGCTCTTAAAGTAACGAAAGTATTTTTTATTGCCATTAGCTGTGTCTCTTCAAGGAGGGCTCCAAGCTGGCACCAGCTACTATACAACATAATTTGGACTTTTATTTATAGGGTATTGGACTTCATATTTCAGACTTAAATGCTAAAAGCCCAGTAAATGCCTAAGATTTTACCTGCACAGAAGTTCAAAGACCTGGTTATCTGCCACGACAGTAATTTGGTCACTTTGCATGTGTTCAGCATCCCCTGTTATTGTACCTGGTGATAACCTTTGTGCTGCACTGGAGGGGGCTGAGTTACAATTGCCGTGGGAACTGTAACTTAACATTTCCAGGCTTTCTCAGCACACGATAGCTCATCCTTATATTATGTTCTTCAAAAGAAGGAGAAGTGAAGTAAGGGCACAGTGAAATGTTGGTGTTTTCACACCTACAGGATATAAAATAGTGTATTTAGCTGTATGCAGATTGAATTTGTATTTGTTACACTATTTATTGCACCTCTGAGCCGTAGTCCCAGTTTAGGAGTCTTTTTGTTCTGGGCTCTCTGCAGATGCAGGATGTAAATATGTTTCCTTCCCTACAAATATTTCTAACCTAAGAGTAAGATAAGAGACAATGCAGGGAGACAAACACACCAGGGAGTACAAGGAAACAGAGACTGTTGGACATCATGGAGACAGAAACTTCTACACAGGTAGCTATACTGGGGGCAGAGTTCAGGGTCAGATTTGTGTGATTTGGAGACTGTCCTCCCAAGAATCAGATCCAGCAGAGAGGAAAGCTTGAAGGCATTTCTAGCTAAAATGTAACATGTGGAAAAGAGTGGGTTGTGATGGGGTGACAGAAAGTCTCAGCAGTGAAAGAGAGATGATGTGTGAGGTGGCATATGCTGCAGCTGAATTTGAGAGCAAGGGAGGATGTGGAAATCCAGACTAAAGGGAATCCAAGAGAGGGCTGCAAGGAGAGAGATGGCATAGGCAGGATGACAGGCAAAGAAAATGAGCAAGACAGCAGAACTTGGGCTGTCTACAAGCAGGGTAAGATTGCAACTGTCAGGGCGTGAGGCAGCGAGAGCCTGGCTGTGGGACTGCACAGAGCATGGGGGCACAGGTAACAACCAGGCCAATGGACTAAGTGACAGCCAGGCCGTGGTGTTGCCCATGGGGACTGAAGGAACAGGAAGGAGAGCTGGCCTAGGGAGTAGAGCCTACTTTGAGCTTGATCTGACAGATACCCACAAGACAATCCCAGAGGCAGGGCATGAATTTAGTCAGAACAGATGGGAAGTGGCCAGAGAAGCAGGTTGGTGAGTCACTGGTGCAGAGAAGGTTCCTGAATGTGTACAGAGGGAGAGCTCACTCTGAGACGCGAGGGAGAGGGAAAGGAGACAAGGGATGAGGACACAGAGCCACAGAATGGCAGCAGGTGGGAGAGGGAGCAGTGACGAACTAGTCTGAGTAACCCTGAGCAAGCACATGAAGGTGTTGGAGTCAAGTAGGAGCATTGGGAAAGGAGGACCAGATTTCCAGAAGGAGCTGACAGGCTATGACAGAGAGCCTGGCATAGTGCAGAGCTGCAGCCAGACAAAGGAAATTAGAAACTCTATGATTCTGGTTCTGTTACAGGAGAGATATGAAAGCCTGTTTGGAAAAGAATCTGTTGGAGCCTAAATTCAGTCTAAATCATATAAATCAGCAGCAGCACACTCAATAAGCTTAAAGCTGACAGTGAGAAGAGATAGAGAGTGAGAGCTGGAGAGTCACTAGGAGTCAAGGGTTGACTCCTAGTGACTCTTTTTTTTTTTTTTTTTTTTTTGTTTTGG
>VZTE01006577.1:225964-245649 GCA_013397775.1 Eulacestoma nigropectus
TGGAGATAAAGCATGGATGTGCTGCAGTGGGAAAGAGCGAGAGGAGAGTGAGATATAAAAAAGGAGGAGGCAGATGGGGGCAAGACAGATGAGAAGAGAGGACCCAATGAGGCTGCCAGGACAAGTAGAAGGGCTGGTAACCACTGATGAGGCCACCACCTCTGTGGCCAGGAGCAGAGAGCTGGGCAGGATGGGAAGTGGGGGTAAAGGGAGATCATGTCTTGCTTTAAGTCTCTTATGGGAGAGATCAACACAATCCTCTGCAAAGACCTGTCTCCAGTGAAGGTAGGGTTTCAGAAGTGAGTCAAAGGCTGCAAAAAGTCAGCTGGGGTTGCACTGGGAGGGCTAGTTAAGCTGGCAAAGATAAGTAGGCATTAGGAAAATGTCAGCATAGAAGGAGGCAAAAACAGCATTTATGTTGTGGAGCAAGTTAAAAAAAAAAAAAAGAGGAAATTTAAAGCTTAAGCGGTATCAAGGCTATCTAGAAAGCCTCAAACAGCATTAATAAGGGCTTGATCAGCAAAGCAAGCTATGCCTTAGAGACGAGTCAGTTCTTCTAAAACCTGAGCTGAGTTAGGCCTTGCAAAGGAAATTAATTCAATTGTGATGTTTTCCTTAGTCATATAAATAGAGGGAACCATACAGTATGGGACATGTCGAGGTTAAAGACCTTAAAGACAAGCTAGGCATAGCCCAAATCAGAATACCTTATCTCAGTTTTCAGTGGGACTAAGATGACTGAGTGTCAAAGTACAGGCCAGGTGGCTAATGGAAACACAAAGACCACATCCAAGAGGGAAGAAAAATCAGTTTAGTTTCAAGTGCTGGAACTAGGTGATCTGGGTTGCTTGGATTCAAGGATGTTAAAAGAACTGACTGATGAAATCCTACACCTGTTGTGCCATCCCAACCAGCTCAGTTTATCAGCAGCTAGTTATGTGAAACCACAACAAAGATGCTGTGGCTTTGCCAGGCAGCTGGACCACTTCCCTTGGGCCTGACAGGTACCTTATGGAAATATATGGCTCTTGATTTGAGATGGAAGTCCCACCTCCAGAGGAGCTGCACAGACAAACACCTACAAACAAGGCAAGGGAGTTATTCCAGCTCTTTGAAGTCACTGTCAGGCAGAGGAAGATCATGGAATTTGCACATAAATAGATACAGATGACCATTCCTCATAAGCACCAATGGCTTTATCAGTCTCACTCATAATCTGCTGAAGCCCGCCAGGGATCTGAGTTACTGTGTATCCAAGGTACACTCTCCCTCTGTGTCTTGTATGGGCACAGAACAGAAGAAAGTCCTCACTGCACCTGATCCTGCTGGTGTGTGATCTCCCTCTCCTGAAGGCACGGTGTGAATGAGGGAGAAGAGAGCAGTGTGAAAGGAGCAGATCGCTCCCAAGCTGTGCCAGGAAATACCCAGGAAAACAGTGCAGCTTTACTGCGAGCACCAAGGACATGGCAGACATACTCCCTGACCCCTCCCCACATTCCTGCCAGGCCAGAGACCAGACATAGGGTCAGGGGCAGTGCAGGAGAGGTCTCTGGAGCCGTGTGGGAAGAGGGCTACTTTGCCATACATTTTTCTGTGCATATTTTTTTGCCTTGGCAGAAGCAACACCATGGGGGTAATTGCAGCTCCTTCCCAGTTTTTGCGGTAAGGTGCCTTCTGCATATGGGAAGAAGAGCATATGGCCCACTGTGTTTATTTCTCAGCCAGGATTCTTTCAGGCTTGGCAAATTACATGCTACTTGCTGAGGAGCAACACAAGTGCCAAGTTGGAATTTCTAAAAAATGAAAGATTTCATTTATCACAGCACAGAGAAAAGGATCTGAAAAACACCCTTAAGTGTGAAAAAATACCTTTCGTTTATGCTCAAACAAAACAACCAAGAGGAAATTTAACAGAACTCTACCTAGAGTAAAAAAATCTCTGAAGTCATCCTCAGGACACTTCAGGCAGCTTCTGCTAGGCGTGAGCTAGAGCCAGGCTCTGTGAAATACCTCAACAACGAGTGAGCTCCATGGGGTCCAAGGTGATAATATGGTACAGGCTCGGGCCATTAGAAGGAAAGGGGCTGCCTGGTAATGGGGAGTGTTAACTGCTAGAGAGCTCCATTAGAGCATCTTTTTCTTACACTTTTGCTTTTTCCAAGCCCCACATTTTTCCCTGTGTGTGCTTAGAAGCTTTTCTTTCTTTTGCAGCATTTATTTTTATTGTGTCATTTTCCCTCTGTTCCCCCTTTTCATTGGCCCTGTGTGAGTGTTTGTTTAAACCATTTGCCTGCTTTCATCTTCCATTTTTCTTCTCTCCCTCTTTCCAGGGGCTCTCTAGCTGTGATTATCCTTATGCTTCACATTAGCTTTCCTCCCTCCTGCTCCAGGATGGACTTGAAGGGAGCATGGATTAAAGCTAAAACTTGCAGCAGAATTTCTATCAGGCACCAGCTTCAGGGTCCAGTGGCCTCCGTGAGCGCAGCTAACACTTCATTTTTCTCCAGAACCAGTTTCCAAAGTCCCAGGAAATCTGCCAAGACAGAGCCAAGCTGGCACTGAAAGCGCAGGTCATAGCTCCTCTTGAGGGGCTGATTTGTACCCTTGGAAGCCCTCAGCTGTGGGAGAAAGCAGCAGGGATGTGGCATGGAAAAGCTTTGGCGTGGGCCAGGTTTTCAACTCCCTTCTCCTGCCTTTTGCTCCCTGAAGGGTTCCCTCTTGCTTTCCAAGTGGTAGGGCACACTGTGGAATGCCGCGATGGCACAGCTTCACGCACCAGTCTTTGAGGGGAGTAATTACAACCTTCATAATACACCTAAAATATAAGGTTGGGCACTTCAGTGTTTCTTCAAATCTTTGCCCTCCTTCCCTCCCTGCCACTAGCCTTGCCTGGGGCCAGTGCTTAATTTTCCTTTTTTTTTTTTAAGATATGGATGTAAAGAGGCTATTTTGGTTTGAATTTGGGCTGATTCACTTTTTTTTTTTTCTCCTAAAAATAACAAGACCAATAAAAATTGCAGTTACAAGGAAAATAGTTATTTGAGATAAATTAATACTTCTCAGTGCACAAACCCAACCATTATATCCTTACACTCCATACCATGGTCTTAGCTGGTGAAACTGGGGATAAACAAAACTGGAAGCAGGAGTGATTTCCCCTGCAAAGGTTTCTTTCTTGGGGAAAGGGAGAAATCGCCAGAGCTGTTATTTGTAAAAGAGGAAATGAGTCTGGTTTTATTAGGCTGGTTGAAGTTCAGTGGCATTCTGTTGAAATGCTACATTCCTGAATCCCATTATTCCTGAATTCTATCAGTTGTGCTCAGGGTTTGTGGAGTTAAACCCCTGGGCTGGAGCAGAAGTGGGTATGTGGGGAGCTGCCAGCGAAATGACAGCCCCTTCTCTTCATAGACTTTGAGAAGAACTTCTGCCAGCCTTTAGCTCTTAAACAGTGTTAGAAAAACAGTTGCCCCTTTTAGAGCCCTTTGTTACCTACTTCATCACCAGAAATGAAGACATTGGAAAATTCCTAGAAGAAAACAAAAGCACACCAAAGTCTGACAGATCCTGTTTGTTCTGTGGGCAGAATAAACTGTATGGAAAACACAGGGAGGAGAGATGCAGGCGAAGAGAGGTGAAAGGAAAACAAATTGGCTGCATGCAGAGGTCTGGTGTCAAACATCAGAGGGATCTTGTTTGCTCAGATACAGTATGAAAGACCATGGCAACCGGGGGCCTGGGGGGAGAGGAGAGGTTTGCAGCCCCTCCCAGAGGCTGGATGACAGACGAAATCGCTGAAGCAATCTGCTCTGCTGAGCCTGCTGCTGGAGCTGGAGTTGTGAACCAGCATATTTCCATCCCTTCATCCTATACACTTTTTTCTGAGGCAAAAAACACCCCCAGAAGTCTGAAATGAATGGATTTGTAATTCCCTTAGTCTGTGATATGGTACCATTCTGAGAAAGGTGGCTTTGCTGTGGGCAGTCTGATTTAGAGAGAGGATTAAGATCCCTGCAAGACACAACAAGTCACAACATTACAAGGAATTCAATAGAAATATTTCTGGGGGAATATAGGAATCTGCTTTCAGGCTGCCCTGAAAACACTGGGTAGAGATGATGTTTTACTGTGACCTAGTGTATGGAAATGGAGTAATATTTTTGATCCCAGTAATAGGTTGGAGACCCCCCTTCTTAACACACAGACACACAGGCAGTGCCTGTGTGCCCAGCAGCAGCTCAGGGCTGTGTAGAGGTGAGGGCTGTTCTACCTTGTACATCACAGCCATTCCATTGCAGTAGTGTTGTGTTTATCCAAAAAGGCATTCATCCTTGAAGACATCAAATTGTGGAGGTCTGCCATTTCTGATGGGTAATGGAATCAGAGGGTAAAACTGTGATTCTTCTTTCTGATTTGAATCTGTCTTCAGCTTCCAGTCCTTGTATCTGGTTTTGCCTTCTTTGCTGGATAAAAGAGCTCTTTAAGGAATTTCTTCCCTCCTGAAGGTATTTTTATCCACCATGGTCAAAGCATCTCTCCGTTCTTTTTGTGGTAAGCTAAATGGATTGAGCTCTTTAAGTCATTCACTGGCAGGCACTTTCTGCCACAAATCTTTTTTTTGTCTTCTTTTTCTGCTCTGACTCTAAAATGTAGATGTCTGATTGTATCCATTTTTTTAGTGTCATTCTTCTTATGCAGTGTGCAGGATAAGCTACCTCCTGGCTTCTATTTGCTTTGTATATTCAATATCTATTCACTCACATGCCACAGAGTGGCACAGGAAATTATGTCTGTTTGTCCATTTTGCACATTCACACCCTGCTTTCCAGGCTTTGTTTCTCTCAGCTTTTTAGGCAACACTTTGTTCCCAGACGTGGAATACCCATCCTTTGTTGATTCTGCTAGTAGTTGCCTGGAACAGCCCCCTTTTCCCTGAGGTGCCACTTTGCCCCCTGGCCTTCAGCAGAACCAGAGGTGGCTCCTCCACATCCAAGGGCTCCAATATCAGGCTGTGCACAGAGGGATAATGGGCAAGCTTGGCTGTCCGTGCCTGGTTCTTGGGGCTTCAGCTGGTGGTCATTCTGTTTTTTCTGAAAGGAAATTGTGTGATTGCTTTTAGCTGCATTTGGGGGATTGAATGACATGAGGAAGGAATAAATTGCTGCATGATAAGGAAGAGGCACATAAGATTTGAGACAAAGAGAAAAATCTCGTTTCCACTCCCCTTTGTTATCTTTTTTATTGTGCATAACTGTACATATCACACGTGTTACTCCGAGCTCCTGCGGAGTATCCCATCACTTCAGTAGAGCCCTGGAAATACATTGAGAAGACACAGGATTTATCTTCCTGTTGCTTCAGTAAGGATCAGTTTATCCACAGGCAGCAACTCTAGTGGAGGCATTAAGTAAGCAGCCTGATCCCTGCACAAGTTCATCTTACCGGGTGCCCTGCAGCTCTACAAACCTGCCCAGGTGTGTTATGCTGACCATTTGGAAACAGTGGTTGCTTATTGTCTCTGTGAACAGGCGGCTCTTTGGCTCCTTCAATACCTGGTTTTGCTCCCAGGGGCCAAGCTCTCAATTCTGTCTCTGGGCTGCCTTAAAAGTGGGCAGCTGAGGCTGCAGGGGCAGGAGGGCTCCTAGGAGGCTGAGCCAGGGACAGCCTGTGTTTGAACTCACTCTGGCACAGCTGAGGGGCCTTGTCACCATCCTCCCTTTATGTAACCAGCTCTTGGCTTCACCTGTCCCTTGGTGAGGACCATGCAGCGGAGCTGCAGCACCACTGTTCCCAACTGGAACACCTGTGGCTCTGCTTGAGCCACTGTTAGCAGGACAGAGCTGTTTGCAGCCTGAGAGCAGCACACAGTGGCTTTGGGTGGTGTTAAAAAGAGCCAGAGTGAAAAATGAGAAATCAAATTGTACCATTTTCCCAGATATCACAGCCTGAGAATACAACTTGTGTTTCCCCTTCCAGGGCATGTTTTTACTCTCTTCAGGGACTACCTACCCACAGGGCACCCCCGTACATGCCCACAGGCATACATGAGCACAGGGCCCTGGGGGAAGGAGCTGGGCAGTCCCCTTGCTGCTGCGGATCCCTGGGAGTTACAGGGTGAGCCAAGATGTGAGCATGGGCCACTGGGGAGACCAGCATGGGCAGCTGCAAGGGTGATATGCAGCCACAGTCTGGGTGCTGATGGGGGTGTCTGGAGAGTGAAGCAAGAGGCAGCAGTGCCAGTTGGTGGAGAAAGGAAAATGCAAAAGCTGGGCAGAGGGTGTAGGAAGGAGAGAGGGATAACAGGGAATGAGGAGGAGGAGCAGGAAGTCTAGGGGCAGGAAGGCTCAGGGTGCAGTAGGAGGATGAGGGAGCTGTCAGGCAGAGCAGGAGCAAAGAGGGTTGTCAGGGAAGCTTGGATTAGTTTGGTTTTTAAGCTCCATAAGTGTGCACTTAGCCTGAGTTGCCTGACTTGGTGTTCAGCTCCTGTGGTGAGATTGCATCTGGGTCTGGAGCTGCCATGGCTTGTAAGAGGCAACCCTATAGAGTCCAGTTTTGCCTCCTTCATCCCCAGTTCCCTGCCACACAGCCCATTGCCAGGTGTCATCTCCACACACTCCCCACAGAGGATAACAGCAGCAGTGCCGGGCTGCAGAGCTCTGGCAAAGAGCTCTGCTCCCAGGTGCTAGGGAGCATTTTCCTGCCTGCAGAGACCTTTTGCCTGGGCTGTGCTCTTATTTTCAGGACACTCAACACAGGGCTGCTCCCAGTGATCTCAGAAGGGCCTTTCATCATCAGTTGGGAACAGCTTTTGCCAAGAAAAAAAAGGAAAGGAGAAGAAATATTCTGGGCAGGAGGGTGGTCTAGATGAAGAAGGTCTGGCTTTAAACCTGTTAAAACCAGAAACAGGAAGTTTTCATTATGTAGCTCAAAATGACTAAACACACAACACTGGAAATGACACCTTTGTGCTAATCTTCGTATTTCCTTCAGCTGCTGCACAGTGCACCAGGCTCACATCAGCTGGTGGGGCTCCTTTCAAAACTTTCTTCCTTTTAAAGTCCAGAATTTATTTATAATGTAATCCAACAGAGAATGGAGTGCTTTTTGCGTAGGGTGAGCGTGTCCCTCAGCTATACCCATGTGTGCATTAGGAGCCAGAGCAGGAGTTCTGTAGGAAGACTTTTTTGAAGGCAATTCAGTGACGACTTGGGCTGCAGCCCCAAAGGCAGCTGTGCGCTGAAGCTCACAGAGAAAGTTCCAAGGGATGTCACTTCACAGCATGCCCTTCGGCTCCTGGGTTTTTTCCCCTCCTTTTTCTTTGCCTTGTAGTGGCTGCAGCAAAGGCTCCATTATTTGGCAGCATGGCACTGCTTTTGTCTATAAATGGAAGCAGTTGGCCCGTCTCCCAGTATAACACAGGATAGTCCTGTGCATCAGTTATGCAATTGGTAGCTTGATGACTTCATCAGAAGCCGGGGGAGGGCCAGGGGGTGGTATGAAAAAGCCTTTGCTATGAGCTCTGCTGGATACAGCCAATGAATGCGTGTCCCTCCAAAGCAAAGAAAGCAGGAGTTCAGCGACGGGTGGGTGAAGGGTTTGGTGCAGGAGCAGCTGAGGGATCCTTAGCGATTCCCTGACCCCAGCTTGGGGGAGACCCAGCCACTGCTGCAGCCCTGGCCCTTAGGATGCTGCAGGGACCATGCTTGACCAGGTTGTAAAAAGTGCAGTGGGGGATGGTACTGGGGGAGAAGTGGAAAGAGGAACAGTGAGAGAACTTTCAAACCAAGACAGATCTTAAAAGGGGAGAGAACCTAAATATCAGAGAGCTGCCTTTCAGCAGAGAGCCCTTCAGGGAGTATCTGTGCAAAGTAGAGATGTGAACAAATTGTATTTTGTTATTTCCTCAGAAGGGTCCTTGAAAACCTGACCTTCATGCAGAAAGGCTGATCTTCATTTCCCAAGCTACACTCCAGCATTGAACTTAACCCTTTCCCTGACTGGGTTGGGGTGGGTGCTGCAAAATCACTTTTCTGTACATCCAGATCACACAGTGACTGACATAACTCAAAACTCACAGTGAGGCAGGTGAACCTGAACCTCACCCTGGCAGGTTTTGCACAAAGGATGCTAAAGTGATACAGGTCCTTTCCATCAAGTTGGTGGTTTTGAATGAGTACCTGTCGCCTCTGATCATCAATTAAAGAGGTTCTACGGGCTCTTAACACCCGAGATAGGGACGGGGCACGCAGTCCCTGGTTTTCAAAAGTCGCTGGTATCAGGGGCGGCGTGGTGCTGGGCCGGGCCCCTCAGGAGCGCTGGCGATGTCGTGAGCCCCGTTTGCCCTGGCCGGGGGACAGCCTCGGGCTGGGCGGGGGCGGCTTGGGACACCGCAGCCGACTCCCGGGAATCCTCCCCGGAGGCGCCGGGAAGACGCCGACCCCGCTCGGGCAGGGCCGCGGGTGGGCAGCGCCACCTGCCGGCGGCGGCAGCGCCAGGAGGGCTCCGCTGATCCCGACCCTCTGCCGGGACGCGGGTTGGGATTTACCCCGGCCTTTCGTCGGTGCTTTTCCCAGCATTAAAAGGCAGCAAATTGGATTTAGAACATGAAGAGAGAGTGGGGTGTGTGCAGGGAAGGCGCTTGCCCTGAGTCCTTCCAGCCACACACACTGGTCCAGTGCTGCAGGATGGACGTCTTGAATAAACACATAATGGAGTTAAATCCTGAGGATCTGGAGAAGAATTAGTGCTGCCAGTTCCCACTATTCGTTGTGTGCACCTAACACCTTGGCTTCTCAGTTCAGGCGGCTTTGTTAAATTGCTGTTATGAAGAGAGGGAAACGGAAAGGAAGAGAAAATGTACTTGTTTCCTTGAGAAGAGAGAAAAAGTTTAGAAAAACATGACTCTGAAGCATGAAAAAAACCAGCACACAACTTCATTGTTTCATTATTAATGAATTATAAAGTGCTCCTGCATTACCAGAGGGGCTTTGAATTCCAGGAGAAAAGAGGAACCTATTCCCTGTGGGGAGCAGTCCATGGCTCAGTAACAAGCTATGAGCATCTTTCCAAGGACTCACTTTTTCCAAGCTCCAGGCCTTACCCACAGACTCTGTGCCTCCTCAGCTTGGTAAGCTGTGATTTCCCTTGCCTGTGAAGCACCCCAGTAACAAGGCCTTCTCTCTTTCTTTGCACAGGAGCACCAGGTGGGATTGTCGCGGCCCACAGGGCCCATGCAGCCTTCTGTCCTGGTGGGCTCCAGCAGCATAGTCACAGGCACCAGCTCCGGGGGGCCCTTCCTTGGGAGCCAGCCCCAGGCGGCCATCATGAAGCAGATGCTGATCGAGCAGAGAGCACAGCTCCATGTGATGGAGCAGCAAAAACAGCAGTTTCTCCGAGAGCAGAGGCAGCAGCAGCAGCAGCAGCAGCAGCAGCAGCAGGAGCAACAGCAGCATCAGATCTTAGCAGAGCAGGTACAGTATCCATCTGTCTCCAATGCATGCTGGGATGAGCATGAGCACTATAAACAGTGCAGCACCAGCCCTTACTTCTAGATTTGGGAATTCTCTCTCTGTGGCTCCTGTTGGGGTAGTTCAGCAATGGTTGTGAAAGAGTATCAGTTCTACCATTAGCTTGGCAAATATTACCCAAGTCTCCAGTGGTGGGCTTGACAGTCACGTTGGATTTTAGGCACTGGAAAAGTTAGCTCTTAACCTGGCATTTAATGGTGCATTTACTCCAGCTGAAGCAGACTCAGCTGCAGTTACAGTCACAGGTCCTCTCCCCTAGATCTGATTTTGGTCTTGCACTGGCAAAATCTGTGCACAGCTGCACAGGGATCTGGGACAAAGAATGAACATGGGTTAAAAGAAGCCTTAGCAAAGAAAAATGTTACTATTTACCCAGACCAGTTCCTTAATCTGGTTTATTGAGTGCCAGTAGGAGCGATTAGGTCATACACAGGAGAGACAGCAGCAAGGGGAGAACCAGAGACTGAAGCGGGAGAACAATAAAACCACCTCTGGCAGTGGCAATATGGAAGAGCTGCATTGGAGCTATCACCTGGCTTCCTGAGCTCCTGGGCCTTGCAATATGGATGTTAAACTACCCAGTCTGAATGGTGGTGTGTTCAGCTGTAATTTTAAAGCAGCCCAAGGGAAAGCCAGTGGAAAGTCACACTGTTGAGTTCCTACAAGAACATACCCAAGTTTAAAGTTGCAGCCTCCTAATGTTACTTAGATAATGCTCTGGTAGGTCAGCAGTTGCTTTAAGCTTGGCTTCTCCTCTCTTGCTAAGCAAAAACAGCTTAAGACCGTCTGCTTAAATTTGTGTTAGAACAGATGCATGCTGTGTAACCACAGAAATACAGATTGCCCCTCCTCCTTTTTCTTGTTGCTTCTGAGAAACAAAAAAACTTACTCTCAGTGAACAGGAAGGATGCTCCTAGACATATTTAGGATAAAGATGCCTGAACTGATTCAAGTGTGAACATGCGCATGAGAGTGAGGATGCAGTAATGCATCCCATGGATTGGGCCAATTCACATGCATAAAGCCAAGAGCCAGTCAGTGACTTTGCTGCTGAGGGCAAGCCTAAAAGTGTTTAAAAGCCACCAAGCTGAGGCTGTCATTTGTGCTGGCAGAGATGAAAATTGGCAAAGTCACAGTCCTTAGGCTCCTGGCTTTGGGGTAGCTTGTGCCTAACAAGAGTCTCTCTTTCTTTTTGATAGTTTGTAACCCATACTTATGAATGCAGGGATTAGTACTTCCTTCTTTCCCATCTCTGCCATTTTCGTACATTTGTTACACATCCTTGGTTTTGGACCCAGTATGTGTCCGGCTGCAGATGATGGTCCAAGACATGTCCTTTCAGTAAGTGCTTAGTTGAGTACATCTTAGCATCTGAAAGCTCTGTTTTTATAATCAGCCCTTGATTCTGTTTTAAAATATTCACAAGTATTCATAGAAAACAACCACAGAGGAGCAATGTGGTCTGGACCAAGGGAGCAATGCATTTTGCAGTCACCACTCCCCAGACATCATTCACTGAAGCACAAGAGGAAATGTGCCTTAGTATCCATTTCTGTTTTAGTTCAGGAATGTTCCTAGGCTGCAGTTCTTGGGTCAGGATGCAGTAATCCTTGCAGCTGAGTGTTATGAGTGCAGACATGGAGCAAAGTCTTGGACCAGGAACACAGACCTCTGGACCTTGGCAGGACTGAGAGAAGGAAAGCGTGTGTGTGGATACAGTTGCCCTTAGACCTAGGTGAGCAAAGTTAGTTCACATCTCTCCCTCTCCTTTCTGCCTGAAGACAATTAAACTCATGGTGTAGAGGTCAGAATGAAATGACTGTAGGTAAGGAGCAATGATACTGGCCTCAGAGCTTGTTCCTTTTTGAGCCAAAAAGAGTCTGAGTGCTGAGTAGCCCAAGTGCTCTGAGGAGGACTCTCCAGATGACTCTGCCTGTCTCTCCAGAACACCTCACCAGATAAGAACCACTGCAGTGCTGCAGTTTTGCCACTAGCCCATTAATTAATTAATCATCTCTGTCCTCTGTCTCTTCGGCTTTCTTTCCCTCCTTCATTTTCAGCAGTTGCAGCAGCAGTCACATTTGCCTCGGCAGCATCTGCATCAACAGCGAAGCCCATATCCAGTGCAACAGGTCAATCAATTCCAAGGTAAAAGTCAAATTATTTTTCCTGTTTTGGAGTCAATGCCCCTCAAGGTAGCAAGTGAAAGCTTGTGCAGTGTGTGAATACCAGGGTTTAAGCAGTGTGCCAGAAGAGGAACACAGGCTGTTGCACACACCACATATTTTACCAAAGGGGAATGCCCAAGTTTGCATATTCAGTTAAGTTAATATTTTCCTTTTTGCTCCCTTCAGTGAAAGCTGCTTCTTTTCTTTTTCTTTTTTTCCCCCTCAGGGGAAGCTGCTTTTTTTTTTTTTTTTTTTTTTTTTTTTTTTTTTTTTTTTGACATTTGTTTTGCCTCTTTGACATCCAGACATCATGGATTCATTTGTGGATTTATCTTGTTTGCCTCCACTCGTATGAGTTTTTTTTTTCCTGGTAGCATTTCTGACTGTATCTTGGTTTTGCCCCTCCTTCATTCCCCACTGTATCTAATTTGATGAGCAGAGAATTTCAGAGAGGTCATGCTTATCTGGAGAAGGGACTGATAAATGTCAGGTGTGGGAAACAAAGTGAAATATCTGAGATGTAAGTAGAGATTTTTTAATGATCTCAAAAAAAGCGCAAGTATTATTTTGATGTGCTCCAAGGTAACTGAAGAATGTAAGTGTACTCATTTTGGCTCAGGAAAAGAAGTTAATTCTGAGCTTTTTAGGTGCAAAGCATCAGATGAATGTCTTCACTAACCATGGTTTCTCTTTAGACATGAAATGAACACACACTTGTGCTGTATATTCATGATAATGTCGTGTAGCTGCAACAGAAAAGGGAGGCAGTTCTGGACAGTTCACATTGCCGTTCTGGTTCCCAGGACATGAATAGGCATCCGCATCTTCTACTGGCATATATCAGGGTGGCTTCTTCTAATCACCTCCTCATTTTTATCTTGGGCACCATAAGTTCAGTATGAAATTACTTTTTTCCTCCAATAATTCATTTCCAAAGTCAAGAACTGTGTGTGCCCGGCCATCCACTGAGATGCACACATACAATCTATCTGCATTCATGCTTCTTTGAAATATTGCCTTTGTATGTGTTATTTAAAAGAAACAGAGAAGAGAATTCAGGCTAATCTGACAGAGCAAGGAATTCATTTTCATAAATGAACTGATTTAAATAGTTCAGCATTTTTTCCTTTTTAGTCACATGAATGTAATTCAGTGCAGTAGGTTATGTGTAAATGAGACCAGAAGGTGGCCTAAATTCTTAAAATCTGTTGCATCTCTCATTTAACTACTCCTTGTCTGATCTCCTGTTGCTTATGCCAAGCACAGTAGTTAACAAAAGTAGTATGTGAACCACTTGCTCTTAGTGACTCCTTTGGAGCTTTTCAGCTGCCATTTTCAATTAAAAAATAGCTGAAGATGCATTAAGAGGTTAACATTCTCTGTATCTTAAGCACTTGCTGGAGTCGTAAAAAGACTGTTTCTAATCATGGAAGGAGCAGATCTAAATTAAGAGAAATCAAGGGAACCCCAGTGCCAATCATTAAGAAGGCAGTTTGATAGCATGAATAAAGTAAAAGCTGCCACTACATGTGGCCTGTTCCAGTGACATCCAGATGGTCTCTCTTCATGCTACAAAATGTTTCATTTAGCTGTGTGCTGGAGCTAAAAGCACCCACCAGAAACTTGTGGTGCTGCAGAAAATGGAGCTGTAGCCATCCTCTGCATTATATAATAGAATGACATGTATAGAAATGATGCTTCCTTTATCCAGACCCATTTCTCATGGAAACCAAGCCAACGTCAAAAACAGGGACCAGTGTTCTCCACTCCCCTTGGATGTTCAGGGGTGTTTTCTGCCACTGAGGGACAACAAATAGGGGCTGATTTAAAAACATTCAGATTCTGCTGTACAGTTCTGAACTCTTAAGCAATGATTTTTTATTTACACCTGGCATTTAATAACATTTGAGCCTGGAGCAATTGTGTGCCTCATACACTCTGATCTTCACCTGCCAAGTGTTGTATTTAGTTAGTCACTCAAACCTGAAGATTTTGACTATTTAGTTAGTGACTCAAATCTGACTGTTGTATTTGGTATTGACTCAAATCCACAATGAACCCATGGCATAATCTGAGCTCCCGGTAATTGTCTTTATTTAAAGATAGTAAATACAGAAGCATATTGGCTTCCCAGAAATCAATAGCTCCCCGCTACCCCTGAAAATAAGACCCAAGCATGGTTAAGTTATCTGCCACAGTGTGGAATTTAACAAGGCTAGGATTTTCTGGTTTCCCATCACTGGCCTAAGGTGAAGTAAAATGTGCTTATAGTATTGATTCACTAATACACTCTTCCTGCTTTAAATGTCCACAAAAACCCAATTTTTCTTCTTTCCTAGAATTAATCAGTAGAAATGCTATAGAAAATCCATTCATTTATGCCTCCTGAGCTATTTAAAAAATTGATTGGCCTTCTGGGCCTGACATTTCCATTTTCAAGGCTTACTTTTGAAAGACAATGGAGATATTTAAAAGAGAGCTTCAAATGGTAAACTGAAGTTCAGCTTTGCAGCCAATGAAGAAGACTGGTGGAAGTTTTCCCATTTGCTAGAAGCTGAATTAGGTGTAGCTGAAGTAGATAAGTGCTGCTGAGGAGGCTCCTACAGATTCTCTCTTATGCAAAGATGTGTTAATTAAGATTTACAGGCTTGTGGGCTTTTTCTTACCTTCCTCCCTTTTTGGTACAGGTTCACCCCAAGATATAGTGGCTGTGAGAAACCAAGTAGCACTCCAGAGCATGAGAACATCCCGAATGATGGCCCAGAACGCAAGCATGATGGCCATGGGTCCCTCCCAGACCCCGAGCACGCTGCCCACCACTGCAGGCCAGTCAGATATGGGCATGGCTCCTTACAGCTCTTCCAGCCAGGCAGGAATGTACAGTATGAGCACAGGGATGAGCCAAATGTTGCAGCACGCAAACCAAAGTGGCATGAACATGGCACACAGCGCCGGCCAGGGAACAAGGCAGCCTGCCTCTGGACAAGCGGTGGGAATGGTTGGCAGTTTTGGTCAGAACATGCTGGTAAACTCTGCTATTCCCCAGCATCAGCAGCAGATGAAAGGACCTGTGGGCCAGGTCTTGCCAAGGCCACAAGCACCACAACTTCAAAACCTGATGGGGGCTGTCCCTCAAGGAACACAAAACTGGCAGCAGCGAGGCTTGCAAGGCATACCTGGAAGGACTAGTGGTGAAATGGGGCCCTTCAACAATGGTACCACCACATATGTGATGCCATCCGGGCAGCCACGGCTATCAAAACAGCACTTCCCACAGGGGCTCAGTCAGACAGTGGTGGACACAAGTGGGACAGTGAGAGCCCTGAACCCAATGCTGGGGAGACAGTTGCTGCAACCACTACCTGGGCAACAGGCAGCCAGCCAGGCCAGGTTGATGGTGATGCCAGCAATAACCCAAGCGGTCCCTGCCATGTCAGGCTTCAGTCAGCCCCCAACGCAGCAAATGCCAGGCGGTACCTTTGCTCAGAGCGGCCAAGGCCAGGCCTACGAGAGGAATCCCACTCAGGACGTATCTTACAACTACAATAACGAAGGAGCAGGGGGGTCATTCTCCAGTTTAGCAGAGGGAACAGACCTTGTGGACTCCATTATTAAGAGCGGACCAGGGGATGAGTGGATTCAAGAACTTGATGAGTTGTTTGGAAACTCCCAGTGAATGGGCTTGTATAGTCTGGAGCTTTGGTTGTTACGTTTGAACAAGCAAAGAGGGAGTCAGATGTTCTCCCCATCCCTGGATTGTTAGGTTTTGTTTGTATTGGTTTGATTTGGGGTTTTTTTGTTTTCTTTTGTTTTAAATTGTGTAAACTGAGCTGATCTTGTAGCCAACTTTGGAAGATTCAGGGGATGATGAAAACATCAGCATCCCAAATCTTCCACCAAGCAATCTTTGTTGTGTGGCAGCACCCACTCTGTGTGTGTGTGAGGCAGAATGGGGAAACTGGAAAAGCCAGCTGATGCCTCTGGCTGGGAAAATTTGTTCTCTCCTCACTTAAAACAAGGCTTCATTGCACAGTAGTGTGGGGTGGTCCCGATATCTCCCACCTTATATGACTGTGCACGTTGCAACTTCCAGGGAAGCAGATGGAAGAGCTGGGAGCAAAGCCTACAGATATCCAGGGGCAATTGCACGGGCCTTCGTCAGAAATGGGCCTAACTCCAGGGGCAAGCAGGTCTCGGAGAGCCATAGCCAGGCCCATGGGACTGGCTCTGGGCTGTCCTAACAGAATGTGCAACAGTCACATGACAAACCTAAACAATCACAGGGAGGTCACCATTTTCACTGCAGAGTGATAAACCCCACTACAAGTGCAGGAGAACATAAATTTGGCAGTGTTGTGAGGGCAGATTGATTATGTGACTGCTGCTGGAGACAGCCTAGTGGTGGGTTAACTTAATGAACTGCTCAGTCCCCTTGGGACTTGCAATAATGCTTCCTAAGTCAGAGCACTTGGCATGGCCCTGCTGCCTGGGGTGTTGAAGGGCTGAAAGGTACCAAGAGACATTAGCAGAGGTCCTCAGCGGGTCCCTCCCTCTCCTTCCTCCCCAGGATGTTCTCAGTTCACTCCCTTCCCCTCCTGTTCCTTCAGTGTAAAGCAAGCTGAGCTGGCTGCACTTTTTTTTCAGGCAAGCCACAAAGGGGCAGGCAGAGGAGAAAATAGGCATGAGAAAACATACTGTGAGGGTTTGGCACACAGGAAGACTTTCTCCTCCCCTCTTGAAAAGTGCATGTTTGGCATTACCCCAGGGTGTCTGGGCTCTCAATGTGATATGTTCAGTTTTAAACAGATGTTTGGTCTAATCCCTCTGGTTTGCTGGAATAAAATTCACTGCAGTATTTGAAGAACAGGAGTCAGTGAAGGACTACTGTAAAGAACATTCATGAGTGGGTAAAATAGTTGACATTACAAACATGGGGTCCGCCCAAATAAGGTTTTACGTAATAGGCATGTATCACTAGCTCCACTGTTTGGACCAGTGCTGAGCAGTCCTGTGATGAAGTTGTGATAGATCTCACACAATACTGAGTCACCAGCCATTCTGAGTGTGTACTCAAACTGCAGTTGGAGGCTGTTTTCTGGAACCTATCACCTCTTTAGTGTTTTCAGCTGAGAGCTGCTTATCAGGTTACATAGGTGTGTGCATAAAAAATGTTACAATGACCCACAGTCCAGAGCTTTAGCACCCTCTGGCCTAGTGCTGGCGTCTGTGAGCCATGAGTCTTGCTCTGCAGCAGAAGTGTACAAGTGCCAGTCCCAATTCCCCAGCTCCTGATCATCTCCTTTTGCGCTGCTCTCCCTGGGCCCAGTGATGCCAAGTGATGAGTCCCCTGAATTCCATGGAGGCTGAGGGCCTTGGGACTTGACACTTCCACATCCTGCCTTTTCCTGTGGAGCACAGACATGCATCACATTAAAGAGGGGGAGCAAATGAGCCTGGAACCATCTCAGTGCCCCACTGAGACTCCCTTTTGAGCAGTTTCCCTTGCTGGACTTGCCGTGGGGGGAATTACCTGTTCTAAGTGCTGCGTTTCAGCAGAACAAGCTGCATTTTTAATGTGCTCAAGGTAAACCATCAATCCAGCCTGCCCTGACTGCTACATTTTTTAAAATGGCTTTAATCACATCTCCTTTAGCTGACCCCTTTTTTAAAATACAGCACAAGGGCCAATTCCAGCTCCTGCTGAGGATGAGCATGGTTTGCCTGCCTGCTGCTTCAGCAGGAGCCAGGTTGGGCCCTAATTCAGTGAAAGGGAGCATCAGCCAAAGTTTTTGGTTCATCCTGTGGGTCAGCATCTCTTGGCCAGAATGGAAGGGATAGGCAAACATTAGGAGAAGCAGCACCCTGAAGGGACCAGGGTGCTGTGGTTCTGTGTGTGTCAGCATGAGCATGGGTCACACACCTGTGTGACAGAGCTGTGACAGGGTGAAGAGGCAGCCACCCTGCTGGGCAGAGGACAGCACTGGGGACAGCACAGCACTCATGCCTTGGGTGAGAGCAGTCAGGGCTCACCTCTCAACACGGAGCTGGGAAAGGGGGGCCTTAGAAACACACATCCACCACATAGCAGCCAATGCAAGTCGGTGTGCATCGGGGGAGATACAGGCCTTGGTGATAAATGGTGATGAAGACAAATCTCTGTTGTCTTTGTAAAGCTTCCTCCAAATACTCCATACTGGGATCAAGTACTAGAGAATAGATTTTATTAGATTTGGGGTTGTTTGGGATTTTTTTCTTTCTTACTATGGTGCTGATGTATATGTAATGTTAAAAAAAGTCATTTGTAAATACGTTTTTACAATTCTACAGATATCACTGGGTCTACTATCTGTAAAATATATACATATAAATATATATATATATATATACTGTTTGTTTAAAATAGAGTATTTTTATTTCATTCCTTGACTCATCCTTACTGCAGTGGTATTGCACTTCAGATGACGTCTAGTTACTAATTTGTACTGTATCCCTGACAGCAACTTGCTCCATTTTATTCAGATTTTTCTAGTTTTCTGTTTTTACTTTGTACATTAAGCATTGCTTATTTCCTTTTAAGACCTGTACAGAGTCTGAAAATGTAGAAAAATAACTGATGTTAACACACCACTTTCAAAGAAAAAGAAACAAAACAAGAACAAACAAACAAAAAAAAAGAAAGCCAAATAAAAGATGGTTATCTGAGTCATATAGCTGGTGTATATGGATCATGTCTTGCCCCACTCCTGCACCTCAGTGAGCAATCTTCCATGGAGGGGAGGGAAGCTGTATGCAGGCAGGTCTGAATCAGCCCTGGGGTTTCTGTATGGCTGCATCACAGCACCTGGTGGAGTTACAGGTGTTACACCTCAGCAGTTACAGGCTGGGTATGGCCCATCCCAGGATGCCCCTCTTGCTCCAGGAGGTTCAGCAGCCAGTGAATCCCTGCATCGCAGGCAGCCCCCAGCAGCTGTCCCTGTGCAGCAGAGCCCAGCCTGCTGTAATGAGCTGCGGGATGGGACATGCTTCACCACTTTCTGCTATGGTGCCCCTTTCTCCAGCAAAGTGGGCTACCAAAGCTTCCTGTGCTCTAAGGAGAGGCCTGTGCTCAGGCAGATGCTACAGGGAAGTTGGTCCTTAATTTGGCCTGTTAGAGGTGGCAGCTCCAACCTTTTGTGTTTATTCTGTGCTGGGAGTGAAAGTAGGGAGTAGGGAGGTGCTTTTAGGGGAGGAGACAAGATGGAGACAAGGTGGGGTGGAAGAAGGGAAATGTGTAACTGGACATGGAAGTTACATGGAAGGAAAATGGGAAAACTGGGGAAGGATAAAGACACATGCTTAGAGTAATTCCCTATCACCTACAGCTACAACAGTGTGAGAATTGTGTTGTCAGAAACCTTTTGAACATGCACGTAGACATAGTGGACATGTATGGCCTGTCCAAGGTAAACATGCCATGCAGCCTTCAGGGCTTGGCACCACTTCCTGTGTGTTCCCAGCCTACCAGAGAGTCATGGAGGATCAGACATTGGATCTCTGTTCACTCAGCTGGCTCACTGGGATGTCAGGTGTGGTTTGGCTCCACATACAGCCTCTAAGGTGAGGTTCCCCTTCTCTTCTGAATGCCCATGTCGGACACTGAAATATTATAGTTTATGACTTAAACATCTTCATGAAGGACTTTTGCCTGTTATCGCAAAAACTGTATTACAAAGGCTGCAGAGAAGACCACCACACCCTGAAGGGGGCCCTGACTGAGGCCCTACACTGCTTGCTGATGAAGATAAGATAAAGTAACAACTCAGGGCGGGGGAGAAGAATACATTCACAGAGCACAAGCTTAGCACCTTCAGGGTGGAGACCACAGCCCCAGGGCTATCAGCTGCCAGGTTCGAACAGGCCCTCACACCAAAGGGTGGGGGGAAAGAGGCTTTTGGGTGTGTGGTGAGAAAGCCTCTGGTGAGAGGCAATGAGCGCCCATCCTCCGCTGTGCAGA
>VZTE01006577.1:255405-266097 GCA_013397775.1 Eulacestoma nigropectus
AGGGGTGAGGGGGGGCAGGCAGGAGCCCAGGCTGGGCCCAGGCCGGGCCCAGAGGCCGCCCGGGGCTCGGAGGCCCCCCTTCCTCCCTCAGGAGACCGGGAACCAAAGAGGAGCTTCCCGCCCTTGCACGGGGTTTAAATATGCAAAATTCACAAAAGTGCATTGGCTTAAAAGCTCGTCAATCAACTCAGTTTCAACCCATGACAATTCTTAATTTCCCCACCAGCCAAGCAAAATGACCTGCAAGCCAAAATAAGGGCTCACACATGACACAGTTCCTTGGTTCAGCTGCATCTCTAACACACAATTTTTTAATTTATTTTTTTCATGGAGGTCATTTTCTTCAGCTTCTTCCAGAGAAAGACCAGTATTAGACAAACTAGTTTTTCCTTACAGAAGTTTAGATTTTATCTTCAAGACTGACATTCAAGTTGGACTCAGTGATTGATCCTTGTGGATCCCTTCCAACTCAGCATTTTCTGTGATTCATGGGAAAGGGGGAAAATTGTTATTTCAGAAATATATTCATTCTTTTTTTTTCATTTGCTGCACTAGCTATGGCTTTTCATTTGCTGCACTAGCTGTGCCTCATCTGGGTCCTAGAACCCTGCAGCCCTGGGATACAGCCTAGTCACACTACAGTGGCCCCAGCGGTGCCTCAGTAACCAAACTGCACTGGTGGAGGTCACTGCCCCACTGGTTTGAATGACATATGGTCCTTTTTCTTTAGTGACACTAAGAGCTATGAGGCTTTGAAGTATGGGGCAGCATTTCAGTCTTTGGAAACAAAAATCTAGTACCTGCCTTTTTTAAGTAAGTTTTTTAACTTTAACTTACAGTGCATGATTTTCCATCTGTCTTGGACTCTCAAAATTCAGTCTGTTGGAAAGAGCAAAGAGAGTTGCAACTGGGGAGGCTGTAGCCTGTTCCTTGCTCTCCACCTGATCTGCTGGAGAGCTCTGAGAGCTATCTGTTGGAAGACCTGTGCTGTTTTTCCTCTACTGACTGGAGCTGATAGTACTTTCCTGTCTTGTAAAAAGCACTTTTTAGAATAGAGGTAGTGCCATGAAAAGAAGAGATTATTTACTGTACAGTGACTAAATATCAGTCAGTTACCAAAACCCCCCAAACCACACACTCTTCCTACACTTGTGACCAGCATTCTAAGATTACATCTCACATACGTATGCACACCGCATTTTACTGATGCCTTCATTGCAGAAGTCTCTCCCTGAAAGCTGAACAGAGGCTGTCACTTGGACAAAAGGAAATACACAGCAATTTGCTGTATGCAGCAGAGATATTGGGAAACATCCTCTCTTCGCCTTTTAAGTTCCCTGGGTACCTGGAGTTAATATTATTATTATCGCCAAGATATTTTCCTGGCCATGTCATAGCCACCCTGTATGCGAATCTCACTGCCTACCTTGTACCTAATCTACCTGGATCCAGAAACCAGGCACCCACCTGAGCCTAATAAAAACACTTGTCTAATGGGGGAGCCTAGGAGATACCTTCTGTATTCCCTTGTGGGATCAGTGGCACTAAAATACAGCTAGATATATTAGTGGTGCTGCCCTGTGCATCTCTGATGTCTTAGCTTTGTGGCTTGTGACCTTGTTTGCCTTTACCCCAAAAAAGCATTTTCCCAGCTGTCTTCTCTCCATATAAGTAATCACAAGCCATGCTCCAGTGACCTCTTAATATTTCTCTCCAGAGAACAATCAGGGCAGCTCAGCTATCTTTCTGTAAGGCTCATTTACAGGACCCTTCTTTGTATGTGTCCATCAAGACCTCCTCTGCTTCCACAGGTCTGACCTGATTGGTCAAAGTGGTAGGTGAGCTGTAGTGTTCTGTGCAACGGCATTTTAGCCAGCAATGTGTTCCTCATTTTCTGACTGCACGGAGCCATTCAAGGCATACAATCAGTCTAGGACCAAGTTTTTCTACTGAGGAATTAAGGCAAGCCTAGGCAGCTTACTGCATCCAAAGCAGTCCCCCATTAGACAAAAAGCCTTGAATTGATGCTGGACAAAATAAACTTACTGAGGGAAATAAGATTAAGGCACTGTAGGGCCAAATCATCTTTGTTTGTTCAGTACAATTAACCAAAGCAAATCATCGAGGCCATGGTATATCAGCTCTAATGCCATTTGCCCTTGCTACTGCTCAGGCAGCAAGGCTCTGGTATGAGGGACATGGGAGACTCTGGTTATCCAGATGGTCATCCACAGGTAAGCCTGGTGTGCAGAACAAGACAGATGCCAACCAGGGACATGAAAACCACTGAGGAGAGGAATAATAACTGTGGGTTTTGTTAACTGCATAGGACTTGCCTTTTAGTTCCCCCTTGGTGAATGGGAAGTAGCAGTGTAACTCCAAATTTACATTTTGTACTGATGGTTTAACAAGAGATAGAGTAAATAAAGCAGTGAAGCAGGAGTAAGTAAAGATTTTCATAGCTTTTCTTCCCCCTGTATCGAGCTGTTCCATTCTAACAGGCTAAATTAAATATGACTGAGGTAGTTAAAAAGTATGCTTGACTTGCCTTTGTATGCTTTTTTTCTGCTTTCATCTTCAGATGGCATTTATGGTTACTGAGCAAATACCTTTACTCTGAAAACATGAGACAAAGCAGGCTTTCAAGGAACATTACTCTCAAACATTTTGTATGTTTAAAAAGCCTGTAGAGAAGCTGCTACCTGTATCATAGTGTATGACAGTGCATATTAATTTGCATGGCCTGGCCTAATAACCTGTAAAAAACCAATCAATCCACCCAAATAAATTCCTTTTTATTAATGTCTTCCTAGGTCCTGGAACTACTAAAAATTAATTTTAAACTGGCTTGTTCAGAGACATCCTTCAAATTACAGGAGTAGCAGGACTCCTGTGTCTCTGCTCTTTTGTGTATCAATGACTGGGATTCATTCTGCTCTATCACTGGATTCTCTTGTTTTTCCATCAGTCTATAAGACACTAATCTCTCAAGCAAATCTCAAATGCTTAAAACTAGATTCATAACTGGAAACCAGTTCCTGCATTGTTTTTGCTCCTTCTTTCTACCCTCGAGCATTTCTTGCACTTAATCTTTGACTGACCTGATTCTTTGAATAACTCCTGGTTCTGAGACATTAAATCTTGTACCTCTGATGGTTGCTAAGTGAAGCCAGACTTCCATCTCTGCTCCAGGGAGGTTGTATTGCCCATTAGCACCTTTCTAAGTCAGGACTGGAGGCTCAGCAGAATAAACAGAAGAGCAGACAGAGCACTGAGTGCTCTGCCTGTTGTATTTAGTTCACAGGAAAAGGTCACAGGCTGGGCTGCTCCCTTTACATAAACTGGTGCTTGCAGTTTCGGTTTCACAACATTCATCTGAACTCCCATGAATTAATCTGTGTTGGGTTACGCATGCTGGAACCTGTGATAGTTTAAATCAGTTTCTCTTTGGGCTTGATGTCAGATTGCCAATGTAAATGAAACTCCAGGTTATATCATCTTTTCTGTGATTTTAACTAAGATTAACTAATACAAGTTATCCATCATAAGGAAGAACGTAGGTATTTTTCACCTCCCTTCACAGTGTCAGTATCTGTAGAACTCCTTGAGTTTTGAAGAGAAATTTCTGAATAATGTCTGGTTTTTTTTGATAGGTTGTTTTTAATCCTTCACACTTCTAGGTTAAAAATCAAGGCAGGCAAGCTGAACTTTCTCAGAAGTTGATGATAAGCACTGCCACCAGATAGAAACATTAAGATCACAGGGTATATTGGAGCTGATCTGATGACAGAAAAAGAGAATGTAAATTTTCAGTCATTTTTATTTGCCTTCTGTTGTGTTGAGGTTTTTTTAACTAGAAGGGTCACATTCTCAAGCTTTTTCTTTCTTCTGGGTACAAATGTTGTTTCAGTAGCCTAGGCTCTGAGAACAAATAAACAAATAATCAAGCTACTTCAATGGGTTGGTTGCTAGATAAGTTGGCAGTGCCATACATATTTGGAAAAAAAGGCAGAGTAATTATTTTTAACCTGCTCTAAATCTCATGCTAGTATAGCACAAATGCCTTCAAAATGTGTCTTGTTCCCTGGTGTAAACACAACTATACGAATCAACATATTTCAAAGAAAATAAGGACAAGCATTAAAAATTATGCTGTAGTTTTACACTGATGCATAGCAAAAAGAGCTTCTCAGACTTGCCCCCTTCTAATCATAGAAGAGAATCAATAAGATAGGAAAAGACCTCCAAGATCCTTGAGTCCAACCCTTAACCCAGCACTGCCATGGTCACCACTAAGCCATGTGTAGGATGTTTCTTGGTTGGACGGTTGGGATGGATGGAGACGAGAGATCTCTGAAGTCAGGTTTTAGAGCATGAGGTTTATTGCTCAGGGCTTGGGTATAGGGGACCTGCTTAAAGCAGCCAGCCGCTGCTAGAAGCAGGCCAAAAAGCGTGAAGCAATACAGAGAGAGAGTGAAGAAGAAGAAGTGCAAGAGAGTATGTAAGTGATGTAAGAGAGCTAAGAGAGCGTGTGTAAGAGAGTATATGCAAGAGGTATAAGAGAGCTAAGAGATGTAAAGAGGTGTAAAGAGCAGTAAGAGAGAGTGTGTAAGAGGTAAGAGAGGTGTAAGAGGTATAAGAGAGCGAGGTAAGAGAGTATGTGTAAGAGAGCAAGGTTCTCGCTTACAATACAATAAATCTTCTGTGTTGAATATTCTAATTTTCATCAACCAATCTAGCACAAGATACAAATCCTATAGCATTTACATACAGCCTATAAGAATCATTGCATTACCATACTGCGTTATATTTTAAACCCTAAAAACTACTCTTTGGACCCCTTCTGCCAAGCTAGCAGGGTCTGCTTTAACCCTTGGACCTGTCTGCTAGCAGAAGGTATTGTTCAATCAAAGGGGATTACCTTCAGTCGGCTATACCATTGTTTTCCAGTTGTTCAGTAACTAAGGCCTGGTATCTCAAAGTATGCTTTCATTTCAATGTCACTTATAGTTTCCATATTCTCAGCATCTTTTGCCAGGCAATCATATTTATAAGGCTTTCCTGTTTAATTTTCCCCAACACCATATCCCAAAGAGCCACATCCATATGCTTTTTGAACACTTCCAGGGATGGTGATCCCACCACTTCCCTGGGCAGCCTATTCCTTGATTCTCACAGGCATTGGCAGGGCATAAAATAAATCCATTTACCTCTTAAAGAAATGTAATGATGAGAACGTAAGATGTAATATCTCATAATTTTGTTGCCTGATGTAAAGATTTGCTTTCTTATTTCATTTCAGATACTGAGCATGTATCTCTGGTACTGGAAACATTTTTTTTACAGCACTTTCAGTCCAGTATTGGTGTATTTGATTTCACAAATTTACTCTCATTTTTGAGATTTTCAGTTGTGTAGGTGCCTTAAATAAGATTCAAATCAAGACACAATATGGCTTTGGGGTAACTTTACAGCTAGTTAGAAGCTCTGATAATAGTATCATTCCAAGACGTCAACAAACAAGAGAACTGAAAACAAATTAAGTTTCTCCCACAGGGAAAAGTAATCTGTCCCACTGAGCCAACTCCCTCTGACTGCAGAGAGGGTAAACAATGCTCTGGTGAGAAAACTTTTAGGACTTCTCAGAAATTAAAGTTGCAGAGCAACCAATTTATCATAAAATAATTCCCAGTGGTTCAGAGCCAGTGGAAACCTCCCCAAACCCCAGCCATGCTGCCCACAACTCTTTCTTACATTGCTGGAAGGCAGAAAGAAGAGAGACAGCCACCAGCCGCGAGCAAAATTAAATCACCAGCCGTGTTCCCAGCAGTTTCTGTGTGCCAACAGGATGTGTGTATGGGAGAGCGAGCTTCAGTGAGTGATAAGGAAAAACAACAGGTGGGAGACTTATAGTGCTTTTCAGCACTGCAACAAAGGCCTGCCCCGGAAATAAAACAGACTAGCTTTTTTATGGCCAGGTTTCATTCCTGAAAAAGTTCAGCCCTGCCTACTTCTTGCCTGTGTGAATGCACAGAAAGAACAAAACCAGCCTTTCTTGTCTCTGTGGATTCAGCTGTTCCTTTATCCTTAGATTTCAGTTGCAGCCTCTGTGGGGGCAAAGCCTTTTTGTTCTGTTTTTGTAAAGGGTCTGTGTCCATCACCAGCAGTGCCCCTCAGAAGCAGCAGGTGGGAGACATGCGAGGGAGGAGCAGAGTTTTGTGCTGTCTCTACTCTTGATTTACAGGTTTTGCTGAACATGCACAATGTAGGCTCTGACAGGTGGCACGACAGACACAAGCAGTCAGCCTGCAGAAAGGAACTGTTCAAAGGGTAAAACAACTGACAGAGAGAAAGGAATACCTCCCCTCATCATACTGCCTGGAACACACTTCCTATAGCTTATGCCTAGTCTTAAAACTGGGAGCGATTCTCTCAAGGGACTTTTTTTTATCACCTAACTAACAGGAAGCTGAATGTCATTAGCATTTACGATCCCATAAGAGCACTGGAACAAAACCAATGTAATGTTTGTTTTGACTCCAGGATTATCTATCCACTTTGCCTACAGCTGATGTTAAAGTGAGATATTTCATTACCTTTCATCAAACTTGCTAATTTTAAGGGCTAACATAAAAAAGACTTTAAAGAGGTTATTTTACCTTGCCAAATTTTACTTTCTTGGGTGTTAATATTGTTCTTTTTAAAGATTGGAAGCGTAGATCTACTGTAATAACAGTAGTTTGATGTTTGTGCTTAGTAACTCTTTAATTGCTGATTTAGGCCCTTTAATTGCAGTTCTTGGTGTAGTATGGGTTGACTTTCTGACCACACAAGTCTCTGTGTTTTTTAGGAGCTGGCTCAGAAGTGTTCAAAGCATTGTCACCTCGCTGATAGATGAATGTGAAGAAAAACTCTGACAGAGCTGGTCATTTGAAAAGTTAAAACCACAAGGGCTAAACATTTTAAGGCCAGATGACATTGAAGTTATATGTTTTTTCTGACTTTATTCAGAAGATGCGAATTTCAAAATGGTGATGGACATGCAAAATCCAGCAAAGACTGACATAAAAGGAGAACAGAGGTTCTGAGCAGTGAAATGTCATGTAATTCAGAGACACTGGTGGTGTCTTACCAGACACAGGTCTCTCCTGTTTGGAAAGAGTGGTATTTTATTGCCTTTGGTGACATTCCCAAAGAGGCTGGCTCCTCTCTCAGGAGAAGGTGCTGTTGACCAGAACTGCTGCCACAAGAGAGCAGATGGCTGGGCTAGTGAGACCAAAAGCATTTTATGCATGAAACCAGACTGATCAAATAAGCACTTTTAATGGAATTACACTGCCAGAGCTGCTCAGGTTTTAACTCTGGAAGGGCTGAAAATTTGCAAAGGGCAATGCTCAGGCTGTGCTGGGGTGCAACTTCTTGAAGACCAGTCACAAGTGGCAGTGCAGCATCTTTTATTCTTGAACACCTCCTAGAAGACAGGCTCTGAAGAACAGAGAGGCTCCTCTGGGTGGAAGGGAAAACATACCTGAACACTCATATTTCACTGGAAACGTTTATAGGGTAATCAATGCTATTCCAATGTATGAGGGTGGCTCGTGTATCAAAAGCAGTTTAGCTACAGCAGTAACAGCAGTGGGCTCTGCAGTTTATTAATTTACTCTCCTTTTCAACAATATATTACAAAGAACATGGGCCTGTGTGGCACTGGGTCATAGGCTTTAAATTTATCAGAACTATGAGACAAGTGAAAGAGGAAGAAAATACTCTTATTCCTTCAATTGTTGCTCTTTCTGCCTCCTAAATACCAGTTGTAACTCATGTCTGGTGTCATTTCATATATACTTTGTGTGGGGTTTCAGAAGAAGGATGAATAGTCCATTTTATCCAATTCAGTTTAAGGTCTGGCTGTTCAGAGTCCCTGCTTTGTGTCAGTGTTACCACAACTGATCCTCATTTGCCATCCCCATCCTCTGGGCACTTGTGGCATGAGCTCATGCATGACAGCAGCAGCAGAGCAGACTTAGAAGGATTAAACAGAGCAGTAGACAGAGGTTTGGATTCTTCCCGGAATTGTACTTCCTGCAGCCTTGTGTCACATCCATCAATATTGGATATAAGTCAAGAAAGAAGTGGTTCATAATGTTCTCATCTGGGTGTACAAAAGATTGATGTCCTTTAAGCACACAAATTCCCACATGCCCACAGGCCTCTTGGATTTTCTCATGGCCTTTGGGGATTATTAAATTTTTTTACTTTGGTCATTGCAAGAACATATCTGGGATGCAATTCTGGACTGCAATAGAGAATAATGTATTTTAACAGATGTGTATAAAACATAAAATGTGACAATCTTGCATGCTATCCCATTGTAATCACAAAAGGCTTTCAAAGTAGCAGCAAAAAGAGGAGTTTAGGTTATTATAAGAAGTACCTTATGTAATTAATGTGGGGTTGTCTTTTGTTAAAACAGTGCTATTCTGCTAAAAGAATGGTTATTTTAAAAAAAAAAACTCAACCTGTTCTTAGCTCTGACAAACTCAAAAGTGCAAATAATGGGGATAATTATTTCAGGAAAATGGTGCACACACAAGAACACCTGCACTGCTGTACAAAAGTTGTGTGTATGTGGTAATCAGGGAAAAGCTGGGGCAGAAAACTGGGTAGAGGCTGAATATTCCTCATCTCCCATGCCTCAGACCTTCTCCTCCTCCTAACTTGAATGTTTCTGGAACAAGCGGTAATCTACAGCGAAGAGGTACAGCTTAACACAAGAAGTGAATTCTGAAAACTTTGCCTCTCTTGTTTAGCAGCAGAGGAGGAGGAAATGCAGTAAACAAAGATGTTATTTCCTTTGACTTTCCTTGTGAGGGATTTAATGTGTGCTGCAAAACCTACAAACCTGGAGGCAGTATGTGATGGGCCTTGCAGTCACATGTGTGAGGAGAGAGTTAGGCAAAGTCATATTTATTTAGTCAATGCCTGTGATGATGCCTGAAGACTAGAAGCCACTCTCCACCCCATGGAAATCAGCGTGGCTTACACTCCACACCTCGCAGGCTAAAGCTGCTGAGGACCAACGTGATCATCTTGCCCGTATAACACAAATTGGCAGCATTTCAGCAATGAGAAACAACTCATCAATAAGTGATGGGAGCTGGGAAGCAGTGGTGCTGCCAGAAGTCAGACTACTTCCTGCCTCGCACAGTCCCACTGGCCCTGCATGTAGTGTCTCCCATTTGCAGCAGAGAGTCTTGGGAGAAACAAAGGCTGGTCTGCCAGTTGCATATCCTGCACAACTTATATCTGGATCAAAAGGAGGTTTAAAGATTTTCCTGTTGGTATTGGCCAAGTGGAAGCACATCCCCAGGCCAACATAACTGCTCTGATATCTAAAATGTGGAGAATTAATGAAGATTCAAGAAGAGATTTGAAGACGTGTTGGCTGTACATCTCTTGTCTCCCTTCACAACGCCTAGTAGATTCGTGATAAGGTAATACTTTCTGGTTTTTGCCTTTCTAACCTTGGACAAACAGTTATTTTAATTGATGAACCGCTTCTGCTCAAGGCAGGCTTTTCATCCAAACAAAAGTTTAATTTCATCTTTCTGGAAATCAGCTGTGCTTAGGAAGCACATGCTCATGTTCAGCCTTATCTGATGCCTTTAGACAATGAGGCAGATCTCAGCATTTGCTCAGGAGTCTGGTAAGCCAGGCCCTGAAGACAGGTCTGCTCTTGAGCGTGCCTTCTGTTAGAGACAGTCACAGCTGTGTGCCATATTTATGGCTTGCATCTTCAACTTTTCAGAGACACGATTGGTAAATGTTGGGTTTTGGTGTCAGAGTGATGCTTGCTTAACCCCATGTACTAGTTTGAAAGCAAACCAGTGAGAGACTCAAAATCAGAACTACAATTTAATAGGAAAATTAAGATAAAGGCAATAATACAGAAACACTGGCTTAAACTGACAGAATACAACCTGACACCCTGTGGGTCAGGGTGATGGTAGCAGTCCAATTAAATGGTGGCTGCAGTCCTCCTGAAGTGATAGAAGTGGTTCTGTTGAAGCAGTGATCCTGTAGAAGGGTCTGGTCTTCCTCTGAAGGTCCAGTGGTGGTTATGTCGCTCTTGTCCTCTGGGAATCCAGTAGGTAAGGGCTGACTGTGGTGTTTCAAACCGCTGATTATATCCAAGTAGGAATTCTTGGCTCCTCCCCCTGGGCGGAGCATCTCACAATGGGATGATGTAATTTTATGAGTCATGCAGTGAAGCTTGATAGCCCATTAACAGAAGATATCTCCCTGGAGGGAGTTATCAGGGATGGGTCATGGAAAAGATAAAGAACACTGCCCCACTGGCTTTAAGAGCTGGCTCATTAACAGAAGATACCTCCCAGAGGGAATTACCAGGGATGTGTCACGGAAGAGATAAAGAACACTGCCTCACCTGGTTTTAACAGATGATGATAGAATACATACTTTTGGTTACATCTTGNGAAGAGATAAAGAACACTGCCTCACCTGGTTTTAACAGATGATGATAGAATACATACTTTTGGTTACATCTTGCATTGTAACCTAAGACACCCCTGCTACTGGGGGAATTTGGCAGCTCCAGTCATTGTCACAAATGAAAAACTGACGCTTTTCCAAGGTACCTGTGAAGGATGTGCCCCTAAAGAATCCAGACTG
>VZTE01006578.1:9752-21601 GCA_013397775.1 Eulacestoma nigropectus
CCACATCATCGCTGTCCCAGTGACACTGGGGTGCTCCCAATGACACCATCACCCTCCCAGGCTTCCCCAGCCCCCCATTTTTACTCACCCCTGAAAGAAGGCACAAAATGAGTGAAACTGCCCTGGGCAGCACCTTGCTGATCTAATAATCTAATCTAATTAATGCCATTTACATCTGTACATGCCCTGCCCCCACAAAGGGAGGGAAGCCCCCAAACAGGGGAAGCCCCCCCAGTTCCTGCCCCACAGCAGAGGGGGAGGTGCCCAAGGATGCTGCCTCATCTCCTGGAGCTGCTTTGCTGTCAACACACACCTGCACATTCGAGTAAAGAATGCTTGAGACCCAAGGTGGATGGAATTTTATTTTACACTAATTTTGGCAGTTCTGGAGAGTAGGGAGAGTCATTATCATTTAAGACTTCATGCTGTCATCTAAATATTCCATACAAATACAGCTGATAAATGAAAATACAGATTTTAGCACATATGTATTGTTGAAATTCATGTTGAGAACAAATAAACAACAACAAGCAGCAAATCTTACCCCTGCACAAAATACCATTTTCCAGTTTCACACCATAGGCAGATCAAAAACAAGAAATAGTGAATTATGCAAGCCAAGCCACTCCTAGCTTGGATACATCACTTTACCATCAAGGAATGCATTGCCAAACAATATGGCCACTGCCACCTCTTTTAAATTTGACTGAATTTTGTCCACATAACAAGAGCAGAATTTGATCCTTCTACTGGAGACTGCTTTGCTGACGCTGCTGCTCTGGTGATGAACACCTGTATGCTGAGCTACTGAACACTGATCACAAAACAGCAAGGTGTGTTTATACTTACCTACAACCAGGAAAGAAAAAGCCTCTCTCACAGATGGAAGTGGATTGAGCTGAATAGCAATAAATATCAAATCTACAAAATTACTGAGAATCATATATAAATGGAGAAGGCAAATGAAACAAAATGAAAATCAGCAACATCAAAGTCACTACCATTAATTAGTAAAACTCTGAGATGTGTAATGACAGAGCATTATTTAGCACTTTGCTTTTATTTACTTACAGTGTCTCCAAACTGAAATTTCATTTAGTTGCAGTATAAACACGCCATTAAGTTGAGCTACCAATCTCAAGTTTCCTTCACAGTGAGTGGTGTATGGTCATTAAAATTCAACATGTGATCCACCAAATCAAATGCTGAGGTCTAATTTTGGACAGGATAAATGATCCTCATGTTTATGAGAGCTCATGTGAATCCAATGACCCAAAGGTTATTTCACACTGCTTCCTCTACCTGAATGATCACGAATGAGACACTGGGAGCACAGAGTGAACGTGCCACAATCACTGGGAAAGAAGGATGCACCAGGAAGGCCACTTTCCAAAGGAGTCACTGAGAGAGAACTGGACTACAACTGAGCAGTGTCACATATTCTGTTGTTCTGCTGTTGTGTACATCAGGAGCAGTCCAGGATCTGAGCTGCATAAAACCATGTTTCAGCTGCTGTTACACCCTTCTTGGTTCCATCTCAGAATGTCTCACTCTGTGACTTAAGGATCTGATCCTTGCTTTGTGAAAAAGCATCTGCACACATGGGAGACAGTGTGGATTTGCAATGAGCACGCTGATAAACATCATCAGGGCAGGAATCTCTTTGGCATGACAGGGTAACCCTACTGCCCCTCAAAGTCCTATTATGCTACCTAAATTGGATATGTACAGAACAATTATACAAAAAGGACCATTCTTCCTGAAAGTGGGAAAAGCAAGTTATGACTTACTGTGGAACAACTCTTTCAGGGCAGCAATCTCAAATGCAGTTTATCAACAACAACTCCTGTTTCTTCAGCTCTTGAAAGAAGCAATCAGAGTACATTTTTCAAAGTTTGGCAGGAAAATTATCTTCCAATTTCACCTCTAGAGCGCCCATACTTGGAAAATCCTTCTGTAACTCAAGATCACTGGTAGACTGAGTCAAAGCCTTGGCCTTTATTTTTAAGGCTTTCAGCTGCATCCTGTTATCACTGTCTTCACCATCAGAGATGGGACTTATTTCTTGAATTTTCAAGAGATCTCCGGTACTGAAAGTCTTCTCTGTGTTACTGGAACTCATTCTCCTGGCTCTCTGTGGAAGGCCTTCCTTTCTCGAGCTGATCTTCTGAAGTTTAACAGGGAGTTTGTTCTTCTCTCCTGTAATATCAACACAGTCAAGTGGACAAACCTGTTCTCTTCTGCTTTTCTTATCAAAAGGACTATTCAAAAGAGATGACTGGGACAGGTTTTCTTCTTGCTCTTTAACACTGTAAGGAGGAGTGGGGACTTCAAACGTGGCATGAAACTGAGAATAATCGACACGGAAAAAGCCATCTTCCAGAGACATTACTGGCAGGAACCTGTGACCCCAAAGGACTTCATCTTCTGTGTACGAGGTCCTCGCTTGACACGTCATTCCTATGGAAATGGACAAGAGCATGGCATTCTAATGTGAGCAAGCAGACTGGCACAAAGAACAAAAAATACATGGTAAGGCTGACATAAAAACCAATTGCAGCCAGTAAGCCAACAATTTTATAGATTACAAAATGGGGCAGTTGTTCCTAGACAATCTTCTGACAGTCAATGGAGTGCCTCTAATTGACTGACTAGATTTTTATGCAAATATTGGATTAAATATTGCAGACCTGCAACCAAGCAAAAGCAAAATGTAAAATTAAAACAGTATTAGCTTGTGTGCTGGTTTCAGCTGGGATAGAATTAATTTTCTTCACTGTGTCTAGTACTGGAAGCCTATAATTAGATCATCCCAAAGCTTCTCTTTTCCAGGTTGAACAATCCTAATTCAGCCTTGAGGGACTAAGTAATACTGTTTCTTGGGAGAAAGAGCTATTGCTTGGCAGAGGCTTACAGAATTCTTTGGCAAGGATCAGGTGCTGGGGGAGACAACGCTAAATAAAAAACGTAATCTTGCATTTCTTCTGTAGGCTGTTACTTTTTCTCCAAATAGTATGTGGAGACAAAAGCTTTGCAGAGACACTGAAGCTGTCTTTCATGCTAAGACACAGGTGGCATTGTAAACTCATTGAAGATTTTGTTCCACTTAGTGCAAACATACATCATTGGTAGTATTTATATGTGTGAACTCACAGCTAAAATGCATTCTAACCAAGCAAATCTGTTACCATCTCACCACAGCAGCACTCACAATAATTTATACAAATATCCCAGGTGAGCAGAACTTTAGCACTTCCTGTCATGGTAATGTCCAGAGGCAGAATTAGCAGTCAGTAATCCCAAATTCTGATTTGCTCTCTGGTGACTGCTGTATGGATTCTCAAGTGAAAAAGCTTTCCCTCCAAATAGCCCGATAGGTAATTGCATTAAGGGAAGTAATGAATGCATGCTTATCTAAAATAAATGGTTCAGTTGCAGGGTAAGATGAGGCCTCTGCAGGGATCTAAAGACTGCCACACTCAGTGTGCAAGAGTGTTCTGCCCCAGTGGATTGTGTATTTGTTTAGGGCCAGCAAGTGGAGAGTAACCAGGCAGTGAGATGACTGCACGTGGCTGCACCAAAGGGACATCACTGTTTCCAAGGCAGGAACGAGGCAGCTGCTAACCTTGTTGAGGGGAAGAGGAAGCTCTTTGGTTAATCAAAGTTTAACAAATCCTCAAAAGAAGGAAGAAGAAGATCAGAATACTGGTGACCCTACTGAATGATCTGGACTTTAACAGTACTCCTGGATCGTTGATGAAGAGCTCCTTATACAACTGGAACCCATTTTCAGGGGATTCATAAAAGAGTTGAGTTCTCAAAACAAAAGGCCACAAAATTAGCTGTCATCTGGACAACACCATACCCAAATTAAAAAAAAAAAAAAAAAGCCTTCTCATATTTGTCAATAACCACATATGGCTACAATTTTTGTGACTATGAGGTCTGTATTTGTGCTGTAAAACTGGGTTTCTTATTCTGAATTCAATTCAGTGCAAGCTAGGCTGAAAGACATTTTGTAGTACTGGGAATTTTTAAAGTTCAGCTTCCTTTCAGAGTGGTGCTCCTTAAAACAGAAGCCTCATAAGAGTGCTGAGCTGTTCCACACGCCATAGTCAAAGAGTGGCTGGCAGTGTGTCCTGCTGGATATTCTGGCCACTTTGGAATTGGTAATGCAGAGCCCTGTGGGGAAGGGAGGTCTCACTGGCTAGTAAGAGCCACTGAAGCTCTGCAGCATATGGCAGGATATGCTGGAGCATCCAAGACTAACAGCTGCCTTGCTAAAAATATCAGCACTGAATAAAAAGACCAGAAATTAGAGCATGCATATTATTCTAAGTCTTACCGGTAGTCTCAACGATTCCTTCGAGGATGACAACTATTTCAAATTGCTCACTTCTCAGCGATCTTTGTGACAGACAAAAAAAGGGGCTCTCTGAGTTAATTTCATGACAGATGGTTAAAGGGGAAACTAAAAACAGCTGGTCGGCTCCAGTTCCAAATCCAACATCCAGTTCACACTGGTCTAGTGGCAGAAATTCTCCCTCCGGTGTCTGTCTGGACTAAAGATAGAAAGATGATTTAGTAATCGCTGTGTGAGGCAAAACATGAAATCAATGCAATAAAGTTTAAACCTGCCCCTTCCATCACATTACCAGCTACATGTGTTGGTCTCGGGGCTTCATAATGGAGAACTAAATAATGCTAAATACCGTGAGGCTACTATGCAAGACCAATTTTGACGTTTCTTATTATTCCAGTAGATCTCATCACCACCTACAAACTTTACTATGACATATATATATATGTATATACATATGTTTATACACTTTGACAAAAATGTCGTGTACCACACATGCCTTGTAATGGATGTTCAACATGAATATCCTGTGGCAAAAGTTCCTGTTAACGAGACCAAAATCTGCAAGCTGGGCACATTCTGTTCTGTTGTTTGAATTCACGTTCCGTTATTTTTGTATGTTACTAACTTCTGTTTGGCAGACACTGTGATGAACTAACTCAAAGGTAAACATCATAGTAATTGTACAGTACATCTGGTAAGTGACATTTTCACAAAACCATCTGAATTGATACTGATGATGCCATCACCCCTTGCATGTACCACCAACTGGATATTGACCTTAATAATGAACTTATTAATAAGCTAAGTGCCTCATTTTTCTTCCCATCATTTCATGGGTCCATTGAAAATACAGATACGATAGCCTCCCTCCACCCCATAGTGTTCCCTTGAAATTTTCCTGGTATTCAAAGTATGAGTAAAAGTTACATCAGTTGGCCAGGCAGCTCCTCACCTGATTGCTCTGAAGGTCCCTGGTAGAAATTGCCCGTTAAAATTAGAAGCTTTGCACAGCTGATATAAATCCTATTTCAAATCCTTTCTGCTTATTGTTTGATTAAAAAGCACTCTTTAAGAAGATGACTACTGATTATAAAGAAATAAATATTATTATGAATTATATTATCATAAATGAATAAATAAATCGTTTTAATTGTGTTGCATCTGTATTGACAAATGTATTGGTTCCACTGCTTGGAAACACCATTCATTGAGAGCAAGCCAGAGGCAGCAGTTTTGCCATCAACTTAGATCTGACTAGTGTTCTTTTAAGAAAGTTTCTGTCTTTAAAGAAAAATCCCCAAGCAACTAGTATATCTTCCCTTTTGTCTCTCCTCTTCACATGTATCTTAAAAATGCTGACTTTGCGACTGCCTGGTATTTACTGGAGATTACATAACCAGCTGGGTAGCTGCTGCACTACAGCTCCTTATTAAATACAATGCATTGTTTCATTTATGTGCTACATGTTTGTTTTGCCACTGAGGAAAAAACATTCTTCCTGTCTAAGTAACAAAGCTCTCTCCTGCACAGGAGGCCAAGAGTCAATTTCTCCATTACTGATGAAGACAGAGAAAACATCAGCTGATTGCGTGTGAAAGCATTTTCACAAATATTTATTATTTGAAACATAAAAGTGTTACAAAATAAAAGCGATCAAAACTACTGCTGCATACCAGTCGTGACAGTCTCTGTTATATGCAAAGGTGTAAGCAACCTACTGCAAAAACATCTTTTCTCTTTTCCTGAGGCAAGCTGCAGAACTAAGCTGCAGACTACGCCACTGCTTTTGTTGCCTGGCTACTGTTCTTGCAGTGCGTGCACAAATTGATTGCCCATGTATGATCTTTGCTCCAAGGTAACAAGCCTCGACATGAGCTGTATGAACCAACATCTAAATCTCAAATTGTCCCAAAGTTTTATCAAATACATTTACCTGGACAAAAATGTGCACTTTTGCACAAATTGCTGCCTGACTGACTTAAGAACTGTTTGATCTACAAACCATTTTTCTTTGTGGAAGAGTCTTCGATCAAATCCATTCAATAGTAAACAAATCCAGCGAGGATGATTAGAGGTAACAGATCTGGGAGAAAGCAGAAGGTTGTGTTTGAGGTAATCAGTATCTTACATACAGGATTGATTTATGCAGGGCATGGAGGATTTTTGAAAGAAACTTGTTTGTTAAATAAAGAGAAGTTACCCTGAATGAAGAGAGCTTAACAGCCCCAATACATCCAGGCTCCTAGCCAGTGACCTTTGTTTTACATCTTTACTCAAAGGATCACAAAACAAGGCAGAGGACTATAAACTGTCAGCGATAAGTCTAGAAGTGATTCTTTATTTTGACCATCCACATAAACCCAAAGACAAGCAAATTTTGCAGATTAATACGCGTTGAACGAGGGCACAATTACTCAGAAATGCCCTAGCTTGCAATTTAAATGTGGTCAGAGATGGATCATCTAAAGGTCTCAAATAATTTCTCCAAAGGTGAATTTTTTCACAGCTAAGGAAAAAAAAAAGAAAAAGGACTCCTGTGTCTTTAACTTTCTGCCACTGGATCTTTGTTTTGGTTTTTATTACAAGGCAGACTTCCACTGCGTCACCACTTAGTCTGTTTTAGTGTCTGAACAAACACATCATGCCCTTCAGATCTTCACTCCTATGCTTTATTCATTCTCTTTGCTTTTCTAAACCTTGTTGTTTATGCATCTCCCTTTAACTGCACATGATGCAGTTTTATTATTATTAACACTCTGTCAGTTCACTCATTAGAGGACTCACATAATTATGTTTTGATATCCAGGTGAACTAATTAAGCACTGGAGCAGAAAAAGTGGGATGCAAAAGATGCAGCACCATCAAGCTTAATTTTGTAGCATGCTGTAGAGAAACTTAGAAATCTAGAAAATGCTAAACTGGTACATGCTCATTGCTCCTCCCCCACACTTAGACTATCAGCTTGCAAGAAGTGTTACTATATTTTATATTACTGGAATAACATGATCGTGTTACTTTGATATCCTTGCTAAAGATTTGTGTGGAGTTTTTCAGTTGTGACGCTGTACCTGGAGCTCTAGGGCAGATAATTCCTGGGATCACTGCTACTTTGTGATACAGTCTAGTGGCCCCATGCTGTAAATATGACCTGTGTGAGCTGGGCTTGTTCAGACCAGAGAAGAGAAGGCGTAGAGGGGGATCTAAAAGAAACATTCCGAAACCTGAGAGGGAGGTGATCAAGAAGACAAAGCCAGGCTTTTCACAGAGGTGCCCAGCAGTAACAAAAGAGACAACAGGTAGAAGTTGAAACAAGGGAAGTTTGGATTGAAGAAGAACTTTTTCGTCATGAGGACAGTCAAGCAGTGGAAAAGCTTGCCCAGCAAGGCTGTGCTTAGAGGTTTCCAAAACTATATTGGAAAAAACCCAGAGTAACCCGGTCTGATCTCCTAGCTCACCATACTTTCAGCAGAAGGTTGGACCAGAGATTTCCTGAAGTTCCTTCCAATCTGAACGATTCTGTAATATTAAAAAACGGTGGTTTTTTTGCACTTTCTCCACTGCTTATCAACATATTGAAATTACAGTATAATGGGTCATCTTACTTATTTCCAATGCCTGTCACCTGCCATCTGCAAGCTTTCTGTCACAATTTTGTTTGCTTTCAGCTTATTCAAAGCTGTTAGTAAGTACAGCCTAAAGAATAGGTGCCTGCTGGTTCTAACCCAAAGCTCACTGCCTCTGTGGCTATCATGCTTCACAACTGTAAAACTATTGTTAGCACATAGTGAAAACAGGCTATGATGATTTTACATTCCTCAACTTTTTGAATCAAAATGTCCTATACTATCTGAAACACTATATAGGCAACTTTACACACCAATACTAGTGATATTAGCACACTAGTAAGGTCCAGGAATCAACAGGCAGAAAAATACAGTTCACCATGACAGTAAAAAATCCAGGACCTGAAACTGCACATTTTCAGCAGCTAGTTCCAAATAGCTTTTTTCTATTTCTTGCCCCAGGATTTTGCTTTTTCCAGCTTCTGTAGCACTCAATGTAAATTAGAAAGACTTGGGTTCCTGGTAAAGTTTTTGCTGAAACACACACAATTAGTCTTGTAGCTGTCTTCCAAACCCTCCACAACTCAGCCCAAGAAAAGCCTCAGACTTTTGCATGGTATCACTATGCCATGCTGCTGCACAGCCCCTGGCCCCAAAGAAAAGCCAGCCCAGTGTGGCAGCACCATTGCCGTCTACTGAACGTATCAGGGCATGTGTCACACTGTCAGCAGCTGCCATTCAGACAGACTTAGATTAGAGTACTTTCTTTACAAAGGTAAATCCTCGGAGTTCCATTGGTCCGACCAGAACGCTACACTCACCACTAAATATATCTCCTGTCTCAAGAACAAAAATGTGATGTGTTTCTTCACATTCCTTCACTGTGACACCTGTACAAAAGAAAGTTCTAGCTATCTAATCAGGTGGAGGAGAAGTGTAGCAAGATGAGCTGCTAGCAGCACTGCAGGGAAGTACAGGGGACAGAGCCCAAACCACAAAAAGGCAGAATTTGCTGAAGATGGATAGCAAGTGAATTCTGGCACATTCACCGTAAGTTTACAGGACACTCAAAGCTACTTCAAAACAGCTGATGGAAATTCACGTGTGATCTGAACAGCCACCACTGGCTGCTAGAATGGTGTGTTCAGTTCAGTGAGCACCGTAACAAAATAATGAGGATTTACAGAAAGACATGGGAACTAATACCACACCTTTCAGTGAGGACTGAGGGCGCAGCTACCGCACATTCAAGTTTAAATCTTCTTCTGTTCATAGTTCGTATTTGCCAAAGGCCGCAAAGCAGCTTGAAGACAAGTCATGGGCATGACGATCATACAAAAAAAATCAAGAATTGCTCACTGATTCATTGTCTGGCCCACAAAACAGCTATTCTAAGACACAGTGGTCATGCAGGTCCTTCAAATGTCCCTGAGTTTTCTGTCCCAGTCATCTGCACACCAGCATTGTGTAGCAATAGAATTGTCAGCAGAAAGTACATCAGGTTATATATTTGGTGTCTTATTTCAAAAGAAAATCAGTTACCCTCTCTCTAAAAATACAATGTGACCCCACTTTTATTCCACTTTAACCTGCATTCCATTTTGAATGATGGAATTAAATACTTTAGAGGAGCTTTCTGCTAGAGAGCAACAAAAACCATGGTTCAGCTAGCTTTCCAATTCCTACAAAAACTGCCCCAGTGTAACTTCTTATAGCTTGTTCCCATACATATATCCAACTTCTTTTTAAATCTTAGCAGATTCTCCATTTTAAGTGGTATTCTGCAGCAAGAAAAATTAACAGCTCAGTCTAGCATTCGGCACAGAACAGAAGGAAAACAGCCTTTCATATTTACCACTGCCCCGTCACCTACGGCTTCACGCTTGTTTATGCAGATTATTGAAAAGGCCAGTTGCTCCAAAGAGAGAATTACCAGACAGAGTACAGAACATTTATAACATTCAAATATGATATCCTGAAATTAATGTCATCACTGGGATCCAGCTTCTGACAGCTGAGGAGCTTCGGACAGAGCTGCTCACCAAGCGTGCTCCTGTGGCAAGACAGAGCTGCTGTGAGATGCTCCATTGCTTAGCCTCAGTGTTTTTCTTCCATTCTACTCCAGCCCCATTTATCTTCCGGACTTTCGTGCCTGCCAAACTCTTCTGTCCTGGTAATTTTTTTTTTTTGGTTTTTTGTTTGGTTGGTTTTTTTTTTGTTATGATCTCCTCTGAATTCCAGTTTTCTTGCATTCTGAATTATACTGACCATTGTTAGTGATTAAGAAACAGATACTGGTGACAATCAAAGGGCGTTTCCACTAAAGCACCTATACAATTCCTCTGAAATGCTGTGAGGTCGCTAGCTGGAACACTGGGATAAGGAACTGCAAGTTAAAGCTCACCAAGTTTCCCCAAGGAGAAGAAGAGGTCAAGGTTGATCTTTATCCTAGTTTAATGTCACCACGAATCAATTCCTTATTCCCAGCCATCATCTGCTAAGCAGCATGCCTTAGTACCCTTCCTTGCAGCTATCCTGCATCCTGACACATCCATCCATCCTAACCAAATTGGGTTTCTGCCAGCCTCACAGTCCACTGAAATGCCCCTGGGAGGTCTCTGATGAGACGGCTTTCCCCTATGCCTGCTCGGCTCTTTTATGGCTCCTGCTATGGACAGCTACACCAAATTTTTCCATAGTCCATAGACCCCAGTCACACCGTCTCACCCGCCTGCCAAGGGACCGGACAGCTGCCCCTGGAGCAGGGCAGAGCTGCCAGCAGGCAACAGCAGCAGGGGCTGCACAGGGGAAGCCCCACGCTACCTGCCCTATGTGCACACCCTCGCACCTGGCCCGCGCCCTGCCCATGTCGCCCACTGCCACTCAGGTGCCCTATGCCACCCACTGTCGTGGCAGCCCTTACCTTGATCAGCTTGCAGCGGATCTGGGCAGACACCATGTGGCTGTTGCGGAGGTTGCCGACACGAAACATGAGGCAGAGCTTGGCATCCCGCTGCGAGATGACCGCGGCACGGCTGAACATGAGGGTCTCAGCTCGCTTCTTGGGCTGGGACATCTTGATGAACATGCAGCCGATGAGGAACGCATCGACAACGGAGCCCAGCAGCGACTGGAAGAGGAAAAGCACGATGCCCTCGGGGCAGCGCTCCGTAATGTAGCGGTGCCCGTAACCAATGGTGGCCTCGGTCTCTATGAAGAAGAGGAAGGCGGAGGGGAAGTTGTACACGTTCGCCACGCACGGGCTGTACGTGTCGCCATGCGCCTGGTGCAGGTCACCGCGCAGGTAGGCGATGCCCCACCACATCGAGGCCATGACCAGCCAGGCGACCGTGTAGGTCAGCAAGAAGATGAGCAGGTTCCAGCGCCACTTGAGGTCCACCAGCGTGGTGAAGAGGTCGGAGAGGTAGCGGCTGCTCTCGCCGCCCAGGTTCCCGTGCTGCACGTTGCAGCGCCCGTTCTTGTCCACGAAGCGCTGCCGCTCTCTGCGGGCGCTGCAGCGAGCGAGGCTCACGGTCTGGTACTCGTCCCCAAACTTCCTGCGCACGGCTGACATGCTGCCGGCTGCCGAGGTGCTCCGCGGGCACGCTGAGGATGCGGCGGGGCGGGAGGGGTGAGCGCACGGCGCTGCCTGCGCGCAGCAGCCGCCGGACGCGGCGCCAGCCCCCAGAGCACGGGGCGTGCCCGGATGCCCGCGGAGCCGGAGCGGGGCGCTGCCAGCGCTGCCCGCTCGCCAGCAGGGCAGGAGAACGGCCGGAGCAGCCGCCGCCTGAGGGGACACACAGCACGGACCGCACAGCCGGCGGAGTGAGCAGGGTGGGGCGGGGTGAGCGAGGCTGGGCTGGGGCGGAGTGAGCCGGGCTGGGGCGGGGTGAGCGAGGCTGGGCTGGGGCGGAGTGAGCCGG
>VZTE01006578.1:21884-53476 GCA_013397775.1 Eulacestoma nigropectus
GAGCCCCGCGGGCTCCGGCGGGCAGGGCGGCGGGGCCCGGAGGAGGCACAGCGGTGGGTGCCGCTGCGGGCCGGGCGATGGATCGCCGGCGGCTTTTTGCTGCCAGCCGTGTGCGATCAGCTCCTCGTTCCGCCTCGGGGACCCTCGGGGCGAGGCCGAAGCGTCACCGTGCACGGGTCGGTTCGCCCTGACACCCGGCAGCGCAGCTCGGGCTGCCGTAGGTGACAGTGACAATGTGCGCGGCACCGAGCCCTCCGCTGAGAGGCCGCGCTGCCGGCAGCAGTAGCAATTTTAAAGGGAAATCGTGAGGTAGGTCATCTCCTAAACAAAGAAATGCAAAGATGCTAATCCTCAGTCCGCAGTTCAAGTAAAATAAGTATTCCAAGTAAACCATAGTCTTTACCGTAGTAAAGCCTGGTCCATCGGAGTTAGACTGTAATTATGTCTAGGCATTCCTGCTTAACACAGAGAAGCTATTTGAAAGACCCTTCCCTAGAAGCTTAAGCGGCTACAATGCAGCTCTCCTGTTTTTGCTGGTAACATTAAATCAGCAGTGTTAAATATTGAAGGCATTAGAAGCTCAAAATGCTGCTATGCAACTGACTTGCCCCTCCACCGCATTTATTATTTTTAATGATTCTCAAAAATAATTAGTATTTTAATTCTCAGCTGTAGATGAACAGGTTTGAACAGCTAGAGTACTCTGCAAGCTAAAACTCATCTGTTCCTAACCTGGTTCCCAAATAATACCATTTCTTTTCTCGGAAAAAAACCCCTAACCCTACCTCTGTAGATTCTAGCAGATCTTCTGCCATACTGTGATTTTTAGTGACACTCACTTTCTGTCTGTCCATTTGCTACCCCTTTCATTGAGTACAGCTTTTTGTCTTCACCTTTAAGGCCTGGATCGCTTCTTGAGCATGCCCTGCCATCTGTCCTACGTTGTCAGCTTCTGCTCCCTTGATTCCTGGGCAGCAAACATCCACCAGCACCATTTGCCCCTCGTATTCTTGAGCACACTTCAACGCCGTGCCCCCTTGGGATGAATCCCCCTATGAAAAAAAATCGGAAACTCTCTGCAGTGTCCTCCAAGTCTTGCAATGCCACAGCACAACTAGCCCCTGCTAGCTAGCGCACTAGTCGGCTCTGAACGACACTCAGTCCCCGAGAGTGACTTCACCAAAGGGGCCTCTGGAAGCCGGGCCGAGGCAGCGCCCAGGTCCGCACGGCGCCCCGGAGCTCCCCCACGGGAAAGCCGCGTCCGGAGCCGCCACCTCTGGGGCGAAACCCCGGAGCGGAGCTGGCAGGCGCTACACGTGACGGTGCGCTGACGCCCCGATTTCGCCGCGAACCGCCGGCGGTGCGGGACGAGCCAGGCGGGCCGCAGCAGCCCCAGGCAGCCCGGCCGCCCAGCCGGCCACTGGCAGCTTGGGGGAGGGAGGGAGACGTGCGTAGAGCGGCTCTGAGGGCGCATGAGCGAGGTGCGCACCAGGCTACGGGGAGCTCCGCGGCCGGCCGGGGCAGCCTCCAGCGCCGCAGGAGCCCAGCCCGGGGCCCGCTCCCGCAGGTAACGGCGGCCCGGCGGCACCGCTGCTCCCGGGGCGCGGCGCGGTGGCCGCAGAGGGGCCGGGACGGCGCCATTTTGCAGCTCCGGTGCTGCCTTCGAGGCGCGGGCCCGGCGTGACGGGAGCCCGCGGGTCTGCTGGGTGTGCCTGGCGGGCTCAGTCCGAGGTCGAGGGCTCGGGGCCGTCCCTGGTGGATGTGGGTCCGGAGCGTGTTCGCCGAGCGCGGCCTCGCGGCTCGGGAAGCAGGTCAGGACGGGCCGTCTCGCTGCTGGCGTGCGGGAGGTCCGGTCCGGAACGCAAGCTCGCTCCGTACGCGGTCGAGCTGTGAGGAGGTCTGGGCCCGCAAGTCTCACCTCCCGCAGAGTCAATGGGACCTGAGCTCGGTGGAGCTCGCATAAAGCTCTCTCCGGGGCGGGACAGCCCTTCCCGGGTTTGCCTCGCCGTGCTGTGCCCGTGGGGTGTCGGGCAGCCCCCCAGGCCCCCGGCTGAGCCCAAAGCGCCGATCGCGGGCTGTGTCCGGGCCCGGGCGCTGGGCCGGGAGCTGCCCCCTGACGTGGGGGCTCGGAGGAAGAGTCCGGCCCCGTGCTGCCCAGCAGGGAACGATGTGCGGTTTTCTCCGTGCTTCGGTCAGCTACCTGAGTAGTCTCTCTTTTCGTGCTAGAGCAGGTACGGTACCCCGAGAAAGGCGGCTTCAGTCAGATTTGGACAGGAGGAGAAATCCTGTGTGGCGATCAGCTCCATCAGCTGTGGCCCGATTAGCAATACAGATGTATTTTCTGACCGGATCGCTAGGGCGATGAAAAATGTTAAAACTGCAGTTGCTTTCTGAAAGCAGCTGTAGCTTTGAATGGTACAATCTGGATTACAGAAGCTTTATGTTGTGTTAGGCTGTGAACCACAGTAGGTTTATTTTGCAAGGTAATGGAGATAGGCCAGATCATATTATGCTTCTGTTTAATCTCCTACTTTGACCCCATGGCGAGCATCAGTTCAGTTTATTTAGCCCTTTCCAAATATTAAAAGTCCTTTTCCTAGGTAAGAAAGGTGCTTCAGGCATTCAGTCTTGGGAGCAGTTGGGCGAGGATATGTGTGAAAAATGAATTAGGGTTTAGGTAGATATTTTTAAAGAGGAAAGGTGTATTTGAGCCCATTCATCTTACAATGATGAGAGGACAGATTGATGGTTTTGAGACCCATCTTGCAAAATATCTTGTGCTGGGGCTGGTTTTAATACCTTTGAGAGCCAGCCCTGGGTATGGAATGCTTTTCATTCTTTGGAGTGTTCATGCCAGGCAGTCCTGTGTAACGGGATTTTTACGGAGCATGGAAGATGCCTCTAGGGGAAGTCTCCATTTTGATTGCTGTGCCTAACTCGACTAATTCTGATGCTCCCGAGTTTGCTGTCAGGTTTTTAAGATGATAAAATGTGTGTTTTCCAGATTCCTGTGTGGGCTGCTTTTTCACCAAGAATTTGGAAAATAACTTGGCTTTTCGTGGGGTTTGGTGCTAAATAGGTGTGACTGTAGGAAGCACACATTGTTGCAAAGATAAAGCATTCAATTAAAGTTCTCTTTCTTAAAAATTAGAGATTTAAATACATGTCAAATGAAATGCCATAGTCAAGGAACCAAAGCAGTTGAATGAATTGCCTATACATTTATTTTGGCATGAAGTGTGTGCGTGTCAGTGAAATCTTTATTTCTTCTGAGCAGTAGGTAATAAGAGTGTTTAAATAAAGGTATAGTCTATATAATACACTTGAGTACAATCCATGGATTAGAGTGAAATTTCAACACTCAGTCCATTTACTTAGAGAACTCCAGGTATGTTTTGATGCCCAGATGGATTAGTTAATCGTAGTGGTAGAAAATATGAGGTGTAAAACACAGGTGACTGTTGAGCTTAGTATTTCACCACGTTGTAGAGAAACTCAGGAATCTGGAAAATGCTAAATAAGTATATGCTAATTTACCATGCAGTACTATGGTATTTTCAGGCAGCTAGTCAAAAAAATTTGAGTTGGAAGACCATCAAACTTGTTTCATACAATCAAAATATCAGAGACTTATCTACAAATACAAACACAAGGAGCATCCTTTATTGTATTCAGCAAAGAGTTGGAGTATGTGTGCTGTTATGGAAGTTATTTTTATGCAAATATTAGTCCAATGAATTTTATAAGCATGAACAAGATTGTAAGTGCCCTGAAACACAATGTTTCATCTTGGACTGGCAATTATAAGCATAGATACAGCTTTGCTTTTTTATAAATAATTTAAAAAAAATTGCTCTGGAGCCATTGGCTCTCAGTGACAAGAGGAATCTGCAGTAGAAGTATCTAAAGCCATTTCCGAGCAGTCGAAGTAGCCTTATTTTTTATAACATCCTTAGTAGCTGTGACCAAGGTTGCTGGAGTGACAGTCCTGCTAGCTTCAATGAGCTGCAAATAACTGTAGTGTGGTCTTCATCACAATCCCAGGGGCATGTAAATTTCTTTAAGATGTGCTTTAGGAAGCCCCAGAACATCTTGTCATGTGGCATCTTCCTTCATGCTCTCTTTCTGCGTATGATATTTTCCAGTGCTTTTAAACATCCCTTCTTTTCTGTTTTTTTTTTCCAGAGAGTTATTTAGACCTGTTAAAACTATCTGTCCTGAGAGATACTCTCTTTAGCCTCAGCTTTATCCAAGATACAGTATGGTTATTACATAACCTAGTATTTTTCATTTTGTTACTTGCATAGCGGAATAACTGCAGAACTCTGCTTGATTCAGGTTAAACAAAAACTGGAGAGAAAGAGGTTCTAGGAATTTGCTATTTTTACATGCTTGATGTTTTTCTGGCATGCTTGAGCTTAGGTATTATGTTTGCTCATTTCAGGACTGCCTCTGAATCGAAGTCCGGAAAGAAGAAACAATTGTGTTGGTTTAAGCTGAACATTTGTCTCTGAGATTAAGAACAAAGCCATGCCAGTGCTTTCAGAAGACTCAGGTAACTAATCTGCATCCTTTCAACAGAACACTGACTGAAATCTTACCATGTGTGTTTCACACATAAAATTAATTCAAAATGGAGTAAAATATAATAGAATTAGGATAATTCAACTAGAGTTTTTTAGCAGTTACCTACAAGAAGGAAGGTGGAGTGTGAAAGGTGAAAATTAATAAAGTTTGTCAGGAAACAGTTTCCTAAGAACCTTAGAGCACCTGAATATATTCTGATAGACAGGCTCCTGTAGGCAAACTTGGACCTCTCCGTGTAACAGTGCCTTCTACACCTTCTTATTAAGGATCAGCCCATATATATCTGCTGCTTGCTATGTCACTTCTTAGTATTTTCTGAACAGGTCTTGGTAAACTTTGTTAATATTCTTCCTTTTAACTTAAAATAACAGTGACTTCATTCAAGGCCACTTTACTAGCTTGTCCAGTATGCTACCCAGGGTGAAGTCATACATACTAAATGATACTTAGCATTAAAGCAAAAGTGAGTTTGAGTCTCCTGGATCAAAATGCACTCTGAGAATAGCCACAGGAATAGATTTGAACCCCCTCCCCCTTTTTTTTCCTTTTTTTTATTTCCTGTTTTCTTTTGGTCATGTCTTCCAGGCATGGTTCACCAGGAAAAACCCAGCATTTATCTGGCCCTTTGCACTGCAAAATTGGGATATTAATGATTTAAACACTTTTTAGAAAACTAGCCTCAAGCTTTGCTTCCACCACAATGGAAATCTACACCAGGCCTTTCTTCCTCTGGTCAGGCTTCTTACAGGTGCCTCAGAGGTAGAAAGAGCAGGATAACACTTTTAAGCAAAGTTGCTGGGGAAGTAGAGCTGGTACCTGTGCAACAAAGGAGGCCATTCAGTCATTTTGAGAGTCTGCTGTGGCACTAAAAATTCAAAGTTTCGAAGAGGGGTAGTTGTTCTGGAAACAAAGGGTAGTAAACATGAAGTGGGAAACATGAAAGATGGTGTTTTTAAATATATATATTGCTTTGTTAGCTTTTGCCTTAATATGATGCTGTGTTTGCCACTTATGAAGGGAGCATTGCAAAATGAGTGGTAGGTAAACACAAGTCTCTCTGCAAACTTGGTGGTCACCAATATGGTACCCAAGTAAATGTGACTTGGGTCTGCAAGTGACTGTTAAGTCTGCAGTAAAAGGTCCCATGAGAAATGCTGTGTAGAATGTTTTTCTTCTGTCCTGAATCTAAATTTAGGGTTGCATGAAACTTTGGCCCTTTTGACATCTCAGCTAAGACCTGATTCAAATCATAAAGAGGAAATGGGATTCCTTAGGGATGTCTTCAGTGAAAGGAGTCTCAGCTACCTGATGAAGGTAAAAGTTTACATTTATGTATGTACATTTTCTTTGCAGTTTACTTTTTCTTTGTTCCCTTGATTTATCAACCATTTACTTTGCCAAAGCTTCTTATTTTGAGTTCTGTACCCACCAAAGCATATGTGTGTTTAAGCACAAACATTAATAATGTTTGACAATTAGTATATTTTGTTCAGAAATAAATTTTTCTGCTCTTCTTGCTAAAATGAAGATAAAGTGCCCCGTAGCCAAAAAGTAGTGTGAAATGGCTTCATTTTTCTCCTTATGCTCCTAAAGTCTTAACAGATTTTCTATCTGAAACTACCATGAGCAAAAAGAAAACGAAAAGACTCCTAAGCAAAACAAAAAGAACCCCAAGAAAGATTATTTTTATGACACATCTCAGATAAATTAATAGAAAAATATTAAATAGAAAAATAAAATAGAAAAATATTCCAATGTAGGTGTATTTAGAAAGTTTTGTATCTCTCTGTAGCAATATCCCTGAATAATCTTTTTTCAGATTCATGAAAAACTCCGTCATTATGAAAGACAGAGTCCAACTCCTGTTTTACATAGTGCAGCAGGATTAGTTGAAGATGTGAGTAAAAATTCTTGTCTCATAATTTTCCTGTTATTTAAGCCTGCTTTTCTAACAAATCAAAGCTTTGCAACTGTACTATATGTGAACATATTTCCCATCTTCCCCAGCTGTCTTTGTAATCTGTTGGCCACGATTAATCAAGGAAATGAGAGCTCAAAAATACCAAGTCATTAAATGTCTAGTGAAGATGGACACATTCAGGTAGAACAAAAGGATATTACTAATGGCCTTCATAAGGGAGAGGCTGCAAAAAGCATTCAGTCCTTTCTTGACAATAGGCTATCCCAGCTAAGCACTCAGTCTCACATTCAGACTTAGAACCATTACAACCCAAGCAGCATTGCTGTTGACAGAGTGTGGTTTGGGTTGGAGGGACCTTGAAAGGTGATCTCATCTGACCACCCAGCCAGGCTCACCTTCCACTAGATCAGATTGCTCAAAATGCTGTCTAACCTGATTTTGAATATTTCCATTAGTGGGACATCCAAAACTTCTCTGGGCAGCCTTGTTCCCAGCATCTCACCCCACAGATGTTCTAGCATATCAGCACCTTCATCATAAAAAAAATTCTTCCTTACATCCCATCTAAATCTGCACTCTTTCAGTTTAAAACTGCTGCCCCATGTCCTGTCACTACAGGCCTTGGTAAAGAGCTTTTCTCTTTCCTGTAAGCCTCCTTTTTGTACTGAACGACAGCAGTAAGGTCTCCCCAAAGCCTTCTGTTCTCCAAGCTGAACAATCCCAACTGTCTCATCCTTTCCTCATAGGAGAGGTGTTCCAGCCCTCTGAGCATTTTCGTGATCCTCCTGTGGATGCACTCTAACAGGTCCGTGTCCTGGGGACTCTGGAACACTGTGCTCTAGGTGAGGGCGTCTCACGAGAACCAGAGGAGAGGGAGAGAATTGCCTCCCTTGAGCTGCTGGCTGCTCTTCTCTTGATGCAGTCTGGGATACAGTTGTCTTCCTCGACTGCAAGCACACTTTGCCGTCATGTATCTGAAGTTTCATCTGCCAGGATTCTCAAGTCATTCTCCGCAGGGCTGCTCTCACTCAGTTCATCCCCCAGTCTGTTCCCAGAGCAGAGTTGTGTCTTAGATGTGTGTGTAACATGATGCCATGTGCCTGAAAAAGGGAAATTTACACTGCATTTGATGACTCTTTACATGCACTTGTTTTCTACCATAGTGTAGGAAAGGGTGGTGGAAGGTTTGGGAGCTCAGGTATCTCCCTTTCAAAGTCAGGAAGCCTCAGTGCCCCATCTGAGCATGCAGCATACCCCTTCTCCCTTTTCCCACACCCAGTGTACCACCTCCACCAAAGTTTCAGCATTGCTACCTGTCAACTCATACAAAATTTCCATCTTTAGAATAGCAGAGAAGTTTTTTACAGAACTATATGACTTCCCTATTTAGAACCCTTAACAGGGTAAAGAAATCTCTTTTGCCTCAACCCATTTTCCCTCCCTCCTCCCTCCCCTGCATTCTCTCTCCTCCCACCCAATCAGCCCAGTGCACAAGTGCCTCCATTATTTCTCTAATCTTTTATTCAAAAGGCCTGAGATTCCAGGGCATATTTCGGTATCCAGGTTTTGCAGGGGAGCAAGTTATGTTGCATATTCCACACAGGTAATACTACATGATTGCAGAAAGGTTTAAAGTCTTTTATCACATAATACAATCACAAGAGTGTTGTTTCATGTATCATTTACGTATTCCATATAGAATTTAAAATTTCAGGAGTCACTCCTGAAATTATATGATGGAATAACTCTTAAAATGTATGTTTAGGGATTCTGATTCTGATTCCTAATGCTGTCTTCTGTACTATCTAATAAAAATAGCTGAAGAAGCTTTGGTTTCTTTCGGTTTCATGCACTATGGACTGGGATCAGTTTTGATCTGTGCACAGTACTTTGATGGATGATAGATGTTAGCAAACACTCAACAGAAATGCAAATACATGATCTTGTTTGGTGGACTCCTTTAATTTTGAGGTTGTAAATTTTTATTTTAAAGGTAATAGAAGAGTTGCAGACAGCACCAGTGAATAATGAAGAAAAAGAGCTACTTCAGCTGTTGTCAACACCACATCTCAGGGTAAAAACCACATCGTGGACCTTAACGAAATGCCTTTGCAGAATTGCAAAGAATTTTGTAACAGAAGAGTTATGTTGAAGCATCCCTAGGAGAAGGGAAAAACCTTCTGCAAAGTAGTTCTATTCCACTGGGATTTCCTGCACAGACTTCAGGATGTGAAGGAAATTGAAAAGAGACAGCGTTGGCCTTTCCTGCAGAATGCACCACGCTGTCTTCCATTCCTCCCTTCCTTACTGTTTTCTGAGGGACCAGAAAAGAAAAGGATACCTTTTTGTTTTTCATAATCCACTTAAGTTTTTTTAGGCTGAGCTTTGTTGTTGCCTGGATTTATTTTAAATATTGACATATACCAGTATATAGTTTACATGATGGGTAGGATAATTGCTAAATCTTTTTTGGAGGATCTGTGGTGAAGGTAGAAAGGGGGAGGTTTAAGTTTGCTGTAATACTGGAAACATGAGAACTGGGAATTGTAGTATTACTCCATTATGTTCTTGTTTTTTTATTTCCTTTATGCAGGCAATGCTTGTAGTACATGACACTGTAGCACAGAAGAACTTTGACCCAGCCCTTCCACCTCTACCTGATAATTTTGATGATGATTTTGATGAGGAATCAGTGAAAATTGTTCGGCTAGTGAAAAATAAAGAACCCTTGGTACATATTAGATAACAATCTCATAAAACTTGATAGTGCAAGAGTGTTACTGTGAGTATGCAGGAGATACTTGAAGATGTCATCAGATAGCCTTCAGAAACCAGGAGTGTTCTGAAGCTCGTAAAGTAACATTAAAAAATTTGGTAAATGCACCTTCACAGTTTGGCATTTAGATGCTTTATGGGCATGGGTTTATAATGCCAGTTAGCACAGTGAAGGAACTGTATATGTTGGAGTGATTATGCTTATTTTATGTGTTAATTATTTTCATACTGTAGCTAACATTCAATGACAGTATATTCACTTGCATGAAAGTCAGTGATGTATGGTAAGAGTATGTTTGATACCTCTATGTAAGCATTATATTGTCAAGGTACTAATTTTATACAAATGGAAATGGAAAAATTGATTTCCTAAGAAAAAACAGTTGTGTTGGGAAAGAAATCTGCTTTTTGTATATCATAGTAGTAGAAGGGAGCAGTGACTGAATTCCTGATTAAAACTTTGTATTGCCAGCAGAGGTAGAAGGAGGAAAAAAAACTAATTACTTGGCTTTTGTTGTTTTTATATATAAAAGTGCTGACTGTATTGTATAAAGGTTCAGAAGAGGAACATTTGTTACAATAAGCTGTTTTGCACGCTTCAGTGACTTTGATGACCACAATAATGCAGGAAGTGTAAGCACTTAGCAAAGTCAGCAGAAAGGAAGGTGTGTGCACCTTCCCGTAATCACTTGGCATGGGCAAAACTTGAATAATGGTGGAATTCATTAAGGAGAAAGAGAAAATCCATAGCACAAATTAATGCCAGTTTAAAAGACATAATAGCATACACGTTATTTCACTGGTTGCTGTATTCAGAGCAAATTTCTTACGGTTTTTTTGGGTGGGGGGTATGTTTTATTTCAGGGAGCTACCATCAGAAGAGACGAACATACAGGAGCTGTGATTGTAGCAAGGATCATGAGAGGTGGTGCAGCTGATCGCAGTGGTATGATTGCAGTAGTAAATTTCTGAAGTTGCATTTGTAAAGCTCTGAAGTTTCCTAAGCGTGCACTTAGCATTTCTGTATTTCATCAGTAATCTGTTAATCTAATGTTTTTTATTAAAATGGCCATTAGGAAAAAATGAAAACAGAGATGGAAGAAGTAGGTTTGAGCTTTAGAAGAATGCAAAGAATGTTTACTTTCAATCTAATATCTTGGTTTATTCAGTGTATCATGTGTTGTTTTCTGTTTGCTTTACTGAGAAATTCTTTTATATCAGTTAACAGTAGCTGTGTATATGACAAGTACATTTCTTACTGAACTGGATAAACAAACCTAAAACTTGCAGAGCCTCTTCATGGCTTGTTAAAAAAAAATTTGGTCTAGCATCCTTTCTGGGACTGTGTAGTATTGACCTGTCATTTGACAGACGTCATTCCTGCCTTTATAGGCAGCAGCTTGTCTCCTGACTTTATAAGATTTGGTCGCACTCATGAAACTATTCCAGTTTTGTATACTTAGTACTGATCCAAATAGTGATTTTCCAGAGTACCTTGCCATGAGTTGCCTGTGTGCATGCTGGTCTCCTTTGAGACTGTGCTGCATGGAAAGAAAGTGCCATAAGGAATAAAGGCAGGAGATTTCAAGGCACATTTCCAGCAAAGGCACTTGGCTCTAGTACTAATCCATCAATCTGGATGAGGGAGGAGAGGAAGTACCTGTTAATGACTTAGGCTCGACATCAGAGGAGTGGTGCTTTCCAGTCTCTAGACCTATTTTAATTTACTTACCGTCTTTTCAGGTCTTGTCCATGTTGGAGATGAACTAAGAGAAGTCAATGGTATTACTGTGCTTCACAAACGACCAGAAGAAATAAGTCAGATTTTGGTCTGCACTGATTTTCATTTCAAGATCTTTTCTGTTTGGTGATCTAGTAATTACAGTAGATGATGAAATTTAACCATGAGTTTAAAATATAGAGCTAAAAGATGCAATCCCTGCTTGTCTTTGCATTAAGAGTTTTTCTTCTCCCAGTGGATTAGTCTTCTCCTTTTGACTTCAGAAACTTCTGCGAACTGGATTGGTACCAAGTAAGATACAAATACAAAGTTAACGTGTTGCTCTGTCAAGAACTTCCCTTTAATGCTTTGTTTATGACAAGCAAACTGTAAATTATAAGTACACTCCTAAAGATGATTCATAATGTGGTATGTTACGAAGCTGAAGAAAGTCTTGTCCGTGTGCTCACTAGAGCTGTCAGTCTGTTCTTTACCAGCTGATTCCTGGTGACATGAACAAATTCTTGCTTCAAGCTTCTCTAACATGAAAACCCACAAACCTTGGTAGAAAGTGTTGTAGCTCTTACGCTTCTTTATCTCTGACTTCCCTCTTGTGGCATGGTTCCCCCTTGTCTTGGTGTGGAGTGGAGTTAGGGACACAGTAAGGAAACTGGCAACTCAGAAGATGGCATCAGGTCCATCACCTAATTTCAATTTAGATCAAAATAATCCCAGATAATGGCAATGACTGCTTTTAACTTGGGGGGTGGGGGGTTGTCAAAACCACTCTGAAATAGTGTGTAAAGTTTTATGTAGGGGACCTTGGGATGCTATTCATTTGTCCTGTGTAATTTCTATTACATGTGTCCCATGTGAACTAATGCCTGAAGTGTAACACTTTTCTTTTCATGGTTTATTTTTTGAAGAAAAGCTACAAATATTTGGCTGTGTTTGCTTTTTAATCTGTGCAGAATTGCAGGCTTCTCTACAACACAGTTCATCTCATGCAAAATAAGGCATCTAAAATAGCTAAGATAAACCCATTCTAGATTTCTGAAGGACCTAGAAGTGCTTTTTAGTTTACTATAACTAATAATTGTCATTTACTAGCAAAGATTTCTAGAGTGAAAGTAGGTGTTTATTTTGTAGATGTTTACATTTCACTCTAACCAGTTAGCCACTCTATGGAGAAAACACAGTATTTTTCAAAGCAGCACTTTAAAATTATTAGTCTGCAATAATTTAAGTCAGTGTCGTACTAAAAGCCACAGAAGTATTTAATGTCCTGTGAACTGTAGCCCAGAAATTAATGCAGTTGCTAAAAGCAAACGAAGGAATTTTAATGCAGATCTTTGTTTTAGCCAAGTAGTTACTGTGGATATCTCCATGGGCAAGACACCATTGTGGAGTCATGGAACATCATTATAGTCTCTGTAATGCAGTTAAATAGTGGATTAGCTGGCCTGTTAGAGTTCTGAGAAGGAGACAGCTGCTCCTTAACTGCTTTGTATCCTTGTCCTGCTTTCAAAGTAAAAAAACATTTCTTTTTTTCTCAGGCTCAATCTCGAGGGTCAATAACATTAAAAATAATTCCAGCCATCAAGGAAGAAGATCGTCTGAAGGACAGCAAGGTATGCAGCTGAAATACTGAAGCACATCTTTACAGCCTGGCATCTCTGTAAATGCACCATTCCTGCTGTTCCAGTGGGAAATGCCACAGACACATAATTGAACTACAAAGACAGGAGAGTGGTTTCTTGTGCAGTACCCTTTTATTCAATAGAATTACTTGCATGACTCTTCTCCTCTTCATCTTGGCACATGTTCTTTTATAGCATTTCTAAAATCTAGCCTCTTCTTTTTGGTTCATGTAATTAAATTTAGTGTTCTGCTAATCTCCTCTTACCACAGCAGCTGCAGTCTGTCCATTATCTCTGGGCATTTTGCCACTCACTTGAGTGAAAACGGACCTCTCTGCAAACAGAGCTGCATCCATCATGTGACCCCATCAGCCCCACTTCATCTGCCCTCCCTGATCAGCAGTAACTTACTGCTCAGCTGGCCCCTTACAGGATTCCTCTGTCAATCTCTCTGCTTCCCTGCTTTTGGTTGCTGAATTTTTCCTTGAAGCCCATAAATCACTTTCTAAAGTGGTTCTGCTGTTACGTGTTAAATAGTTTAAAAGATACAAATCCGAAGTTGAATAGTAGATTTTGATGCATTAAAGGAACATTTTAAGGACAGTCTTTACAACTGGGCAACTTTGCCATAAATCCATTTTTATTGTTTTCTCCCTCCCCTTATTTTTTTTCAACCACTTCTTTATTGCATTTTGTACTTAATATAGATTGTGATCTGTGTTTCTTGAGACTTTGGTCTTTTGAGTCTCATCTTCTACAATGCCAGTATGTAATGACTAGGTATGTGCTGGAAAGTTAATTCATTTTTCTGCATAAGCTTGCTAGGTATGTGTATTTTTGAGTGCTTGAAGGAAGGATAAAATGTGCATATAGTTAGCAGTGTTAGCACTGGGGAAAGCCTTTTAAAGGCAGTTTGAAATTCCAGATAGGACAAGAAGAAATGACGTGTTAACTTTGTTTTAAAGGTGTTTATGAGGGCGCTTTTCTGCTATAATCCCAAAGAAGACAGAGCCATTCCTTGCCAGGAAGCTGGGCTGCCATTTAAAAGGCGACACGTCCTAGAGGTTGTAAGCCAGGATGATCCCACGTGGTGGCAAGCCAAGCGTGTTGGGGATACCAACCTCAGAGCAGGCTTGATCCCCTCTAAACAGTTCCAGGAAAGGTTTGTCAGCAAAGATTACAGATTTTTTTTTTTTCTTTCACAAAGGTTATCTACTTTCTTAATGTTGCAAAAAAGATCATGTGGGCAAAAGGGAAATAAAAATTGGATTGATAAACTATTGATTTCTGTGCTCTGATATATGAAAGCATAAAATATTTTAGAATCTTCTCTCATTCCCTTATCAATAAGTCTGCGACTGTCATAGTTTTAAAGAAAGTCTTCTAAGTAGTTGAATCAGAGACATTTTAAATTTTTTAAGGAAAATCACTATTTAATTCTTTATTTTCAATGCTATGTGTATAACATGCTATAAATTCTCTATAATTCTGAGTTTACATATCTAAAATAGAATTATTTTCTATTCAGACGACTGACCTACAGAAGAACAACAGGCACTCTGCAGAATGCCAGAACTCTGAAGAAACCATTATGTAAGTCTTCTGTGTTCTTTCAGTGATGTTTTAACTGATCCTAAGTTCTCAGGATTCTTCTGTTATTTCAATAATGATGTGTTTGAGTGTATTTTGCCACTGATTGATATTTGGAATACAGTCTGCTGTTGGTTGATATGCATGGACCCAAGCTGCCACAGGGGAGGATTTGGGTTTGAGCTTTATCCAGTGTTGCTAGTGTCTATTGTTTTCAAAAAACATAGCTGTCCCTCTCTTCCTGCTCTCAAGAACATGAGGCTTTACATATTTAGATGCCCTAAAATTTGCTATTGTTCACACTTCTTCTATGGTTTGAAACTTGAAAGCTGCAAAAATATCCTAATGCATACTTCTCAAAATTCTTATATAGGTGCATGAAACTACTCTAAACTGGTATGAAAAGGAAGTGTAGCTTTAAAGAAGATAAAAATCACTGGAGCTGGAAATACAATCTGTATTTCAGGCTTAATGTTATAGAGCTGGTCTTAAGTAGACTTCAGAGTGATTCTTGTTTACAGCTCTGAAGTCTCTGTCACTGAATTAGTCACAAAAAACCCGCTACTTGTGAGGAAATTGCCAGTACGTGATGGAAAGCAGAAGACATTACGGTTATCCCAAAATGTGTTGCTCTTACTCTTGGGTCCTTCAGCACAGGCACTGTTGATGTGGGGGGAAGCCCTGTGTGAAGCCAGGATTGTGCTAGGACTGCTACCCTCATGGAGACAAGGAATCTGGAAATTGTTCTCTTGAGTAACACGAGTGAATTTCTGCCCTTGGTGCATCATGAGATACAGGTATTCTTATGCTACAAGGAGGGCAGATGCTCAATCAAATTATAAAATAGCATTACTGATTTAAATGAAGCTTTTCCAAATCAGTTTCCATTGCATTCAGATTAGGAGGCATGTAATGAGGATTGCTGCTTAAGCTTTGAGACAATTAAGCTGATAACTGGTTATAATACTAAATTTCAGCCCAAAATTCTTTAATCAGTTGATGTGGGTATTGTAGTGCAGTATTTTTTTTAAGATAGAAAAGCCTGTTAAGCAAATCAAACCAGAAGATCCTTCCTTTCCATTTTCTCTAATTTTGCTCAATTATTTGTCCATCTTTTAATATCATCCCAACTCTGCCTTTCATGCTAACTATAGATGATCAGTCTTCTGACAAAGGTAGGTACTCTCCTAACTCGCTTTCTGTCCAAATATAAACAACCAATGTATTTTCTAAAATACTTGCTATGATTCCAAAGGGAATAGTAGATATATTGTTCCTAGGACATTTTCTTTGTGAATTATTATTTAAACTAATCTAATTCTGATTGATGACTTAAGTAATGATAACTTCCAAGTTTGCTTCCAATTCAAGAGAAAAGATTTGTCTTCTGATATGTATTTACATGTTCTGTAGGTTTCTGAGTGATGTTCAAAGAGTTGCAAGTTAAATGCAGTCTTTGTATCTGGTATGTTTTAAAAATAAAGAGGTATTGGGGTTTAACATTTTAGGGCACCTTTATCAATCCAAAGTGATTTGTCTTCGTTCATTTAGACTGCTTTCTGTGTTATTTTCATTATGAGCAACTGTGTTGGGCTTATGCAGTTTATATGTCACTGTACCAGACCCCTTTCCAAATATCAGGTATTTCCTGTCGAATTCTGTATGCTGTGATTTTTGTTTCACATTACATTTGCTTCTTGAGATTCATATTCCAAGTATTAGTATTCCATCAACCTTGCTGAAAGTACTAATCATATTCTGTAATTAGAGTATAACCAGTCATGGCCAGCTGTCAAAGCACAAGTCTGAAAGAGCCTACCTTCAACAGCAGAAAATAGCTCTGATCTTAGCTATGGATTGATGTTGCTGCTGTTTATACTTTATCTTAATGTTGGCATAATGTTTTAGGAGTACACATTGGCATTGCTTGATTACAAACCTGCATGCAACTGTTCATTAAAAAACAAAGCCCTCTCTTGACTGGCACCTTTTGTTAAAGGTTTAAGCTGCATATACTTTTGCTTATGGTTGGGTTTATCCCAGAACCATACACCACCACCTTAAAATGAGTACAGCTCTGTAAATAGTGCAAGGGCACAGGTGCCTAAATGTTAACAAACCAGGTATCCCTCTTTCAGGAAGTGTGAGAACTTGGTATTTGTCTTAGGATTGCAGTATATTTTTTTGCAGCTAAATATGGTTTTATTATGCACACTTTTAGAGGCCTTGGGGTGGTTGTAATTTGAGGAGGGATAGGTTGGGGATTTGAAACATGTCATTTTACATACATGCATATGACCAAAGCATCAAATCTTTATCTTTTTAATAAAGAATTAATAAGCAATGATAATTTAACTTGGTCAAAATGAAGGGGGTTAGAGTTCATCTTTTTCATTTCTGATCCCCTTCTTTCAAGCCCAAATGATAATGAAATATCAGAAGAGGCAATTTTCTCATATAATCATACTAATTTATAAAGTTATTCATTAAAAAAGCTCTGTGTTTGTGGAGTCTTCTTTTTTACTTAAGCCTGAGTATCATACTTTTACCAGCAGCACTAATCAAATGTCATGAATGCTGAAAAGCATAAACTCTGGGAACTGGAAATACCAAGATATAAAATTCTCTAGTTCAATATCAAAGTCAGGGATTTTTCCAAATACAAACCACTAGCCAAGCCAAGTATTTTTTTGGTATCAGTAATGTTTATGTTAAAAAAGTATGTGCAAACAATGCAGAATGTAGAATTTCTTTCCTTGCCAGTGAGCCAGACTTGTATCACGCGCATTTTCTAAGATATCTCCCTCCTCCCTCTCACTCTCCTTTCCCCTGTGCCCTACCCCCCACTCCCGTGCTTTTTAATTTACAGAAGACTGTGACTGTGAAGGATATTTCAATGGACACTACATAGGTGAGTAACCAAAAACCCCTTACATCTTCCCTAACACACCCACCCCCCAAAAAACCAAAACGAAAACAAAAAAACCCCACCAAATGAAACTCTCAAAAAAACCCGCTTCCACATTAAAAAATTAAAACTGGACTATTTATATTCATTTCCCATACATTAATAAACTGGATTATCTCTGTGAAGAGGCCTCATTGGACTTTGGCATAACCGATACTTGGCAGTTTAAGGTCGTATGAGGGGTTTTTATTATAGGTTGGGTGCTTGGTTTTCTATCCCATATGCAAATGTTTCTCCAATAATATCAGCATATATGCACTGATTCAATTATAAACTAAATTTGTGGGCATAACTCATATTTGAAGATAATAACTTGTAGCTGAACAAGCTTGAAAATCTGGATAAGTGGAGACGTCAGTATATCTTCTTTTTTTCTGCACAGCTGGTTTACGCAGGAGCTTTAGATTAAGTCGTAAAGAGAAGGAAAACAATGTGAATGAAGGCAAGCAAGCAGAGCAGGCAGACGGAGCAGAGTTCCTAACATATGAAGAAGTCACAAAGTACCAGCAACAGCCTGGTGAACAGCAGAGGCTGGTGGTTTTGATCGGTAAGATACCCAGTTGGTTCAAAATGTTTCACCTTTCTCCCTCTTCCCTTATCCTGCACTTCCAGAGGCTTTCTTTACATGTCTGGTTTGGGGTTTTTTGTGGTTCTGGTGGGTTTTTTAAAAGGTTTTTCTGGTTTTTGTCAGAACTCACTCTTTTATTTTAAATTATGTTAAAAAACAAAGGAAAAAGACCCAAGGATTCAAACTCACCAAATCCTTCTAAAAATAATGATGCAGGACTATTTCTCATTTTTCTGATTCACTTTCCTTTGGTTGTTACTCCAGCGTTTACTTAGGCTGTCAGAAGTATTGATGAAGAGGTAGATGTTAGAATTATCTAACAGGATTTTGCATGCAATTTTAACTCAGTAGGCTTATCAGCCTTGTGTTGAGCCAGTTTCCCAGGATGCCCTAGAATTCAAGGGTATCTCATAGAACCAACTGCTGAGATTACAGATTTTCTGACTTAGTGCCTGCCAGATGATTGTTCAGCAGTTGTTCAAGGAATTCAGTTTGTTCCTGACAGTGTTCTTCAAAGCAGAACATGGCAGAGCAGGTCATGAGGCCTCTCATGAGCAGGTTTCTTCAAGCACACTCCTGACTCATACTATTTGTGTGAAACGGATCTATTTATTTTCTGCAGTATTTCATTTCACACAGAAATCTGTCAGTCAGTTTTATTTTATTAGGTTGCTTGGGGGCCAAGTTAAGTGAACTCAAGCAAAAAGTTGTGTCAGAGAACCCACAGGAGTATGGTGTTGCAGTTCCACGTGAGTAAAATTTACTGACTTGTGTTTGTTGTGTCTTTATTCCATAATTGCTGTCTAATGAATGTGGTGCCATCTGCACTGATAATTTGTGTTCTGGCTATTGATTTTATGCATATTTCTGAAGTACTTAAATGATTTTTCTCATTGTAATATACTGTGTTTGCCCTTGAGAGGTGAATAAATCATTATGTAACTTGGCACATATGCATTTTGGAATTCTGTCAGCTCAGTGGGGGTTTTTTAATGGTGTTTTCCTAAGTGGGCAGATTGCATTTCGCAGTGTCTGTTAAAAGAATGAAAAACCTAATACAGGAAGAAAAAATGGAGTGTGACTTGCAAAGAGAGCTGGTGTGATAAACTAGCATCTCAAGAGTCAGCCAAAACATTGTGTGTTTAAAAGAGGGTGATTTTTCTTGAGAATAGCATTACAGCTGCAGTTTAAAAAAAAAAAAAAAGCAGACAGCAATAAACCAAACCAAAATTTGGGCAAGATTTTAAGTTGTTGATTAGTATATCTAGGCCGTTCAAGCAAGCGAGTCAAAGTAATAGAGAAATTAGTGATTCTTGCATGGCTTTGTGGCTAGAGTTACACTGAATTTTACTGGATTATCTTCTTAAAAAAAAGAATTATCAGACATACAAAAAAAATCCGTTGTTATTTGTATTCCCCAACAAGCTACTTTTTGAATCCAAAAAATTAACATTGAGGGCACTGTTTATGTTTTTTAAGACCTTTTAAAAAAAAGTTTTTCAGGCAGACTTCAGTAAGTTAGCAGAAGAACTCAAATGGGTAATTCCTACTTGAATTTAAACACATACACAAAAAGAATAGCAGACATTACTTTTATGATCAGGCACAGATTTGTAGAATGATCATCAAAGCTTTTCCTACAGTCATAACAATTACTAAAAGAAATTACACCAAAAGTAAGGGACTCTCATAATTATGCAAACTTGGGAAAACAGCCATCAATATTCTTACTGTAAATTCAAAGGCAGCATAATAGGACTTTATATATTTCCTGGTTTTACTTTTGAGCTTTCCAAGAAAATGAGAGTCCAGAATTCCAAACAGTTAAGTTACACTGTTTTCTGTAGGATATCCTCTGCTGCACCTACCTGCTGTAAGAAGGATGCTTCCTAATTGTTTTTGTTAGTTACAGCACTCTGGAGAGCAAAACAACTTCATTTTTGGTCATAGATTATTTGAGATTGAGTTTAGAACAAAATTCTATGGTTTGATTTATATTTTGTTCATTTGAATTTGTCACTGTGTAAATTCCTTGTTTGAGGTCATGAAAATGTGACAGGAACTAAGTAGAGAAAACGTTTGCAAAGGCTGATATGTCTCCCATGTCTTGCTTCCCTTCTCTTCTAGATACAACAAGGTCAAGGAAAAGTCATGAGAGAGAGGGAGTAGAATACAATTTTGTTTCTAAGCAATCATTTGAGACAGATGTGCAGCAAAACAAGTGAGTTAATTTTAAAATACTGGTATGATTGAATATTTAAAAATATTGCTTGCTCAATCTTAGATCATATGAATACCAAAATCAGGTGACAAGTTGGACTAGCTGTATTAGAAGGATTCAGCTTTCTAACTAAAAAGCTCTTTATTGAGTCTGGAATGTTAGAGCAAACTCAAAAATTTAGCTAGAAGCAATTTAGGAATAACACTAGTAGGGGGATCCTGAGTTAGAATTTAAACCTGTGTAAGTGTTGTGATTGGTCAGAATTGAATTTAGTGAAAGTAACAGGTATTTAGTTGGGCCTGCTCACTCTCTGTTTAATATGATGGGTCAAAAGTTTTATTCACAAGTCTACTTGAAAGTGTGTGGAAGAGTGAATCTGTGGCTGTACTGGAGTTTCTGTGAGCCCAAGCATGTTTCCTCAAAGTTCAGATTGTTACTAGTCTCCCAAAAGATGGGAGAATTGCAGTCCATTTCCTTGCCAGTTTTGTTCTATTTTCTGTGAAAAATATCCTTTCTTCTTCCCCTTTTTGTCAGCAGTGCTGATTAGCTATTAGTGATACATGAAGAATTGCTACTAAGCAAGGAAGGGGAAAAAAAAAAAAAAAGTGGAAAAAATTAAATCCCTACATACCCCCCCCTCGATTTTGTGCCTTTCTCTTCCCTGTTTGACTACTGTGACTTCAGGAAACAGCTGTCAAATGTTCTAAGTTAAATATTCTTAATATTTTTTGTAGATGGTATTTAAAAATGTATTGACTTTCTAGATTTGTGGAACATGGAGAATACAAGGAAAATTTGTATGGTACAAGTCTGGAGGCAATCCGGTCCGTGATGGCCAAAAAGAAGGTTTGTTTGGTGGATGTGGTACCTGAAGTAAGTTCTGCAGCTTATTTTAAAGAAAGCAAATATGATTTACTGCTGGCTGACAGAATAGGGCTCTTGGGAAAGCAGTGCAGTGGTTACAGTTCCTACATGTCCAGTTGGTACAGCCGGGATGTCTCTTCAGTAGTTGTCACTGTGGGACTTTTCCCTTGCTGTAGGACTACTCTGCATCCCTGTCCCAGCCTGCTCAGGTCCAAGAGAAAATACTTACAACAGAGTTGTTTTTTACATTCTAGTTCTGATTTTAAAAACGCTGGCCATAGCACCCACACACACCCCCCCCCCAAGGCTCTCATTTGTAGGATCTCAAAGATACAGGAACAGTTTTTGGCTGCAGATATGGAACACAGTAATATTATGAATCATCCCAGGACACTAGCATGGTAAGCAGTGCTGGTAGACCTGCTCTTAATACCTCCATACTGTGACTTAATACGTGAAATTTTGATTCAGATTTGTAACTGGGCTAGGAAAAGACTCGTGGTACTACCTCAGATGAATTCTAAGTTTAAAATCTGCAGTGTTTGGCTGCTTAAGCGAAGCAAGCCGTAACTTGCCCATGAAGTCAGGTTTTTTTATACTTTCCTCAGTATTTTTTGCCATGTCCTTGCCCCTTGGAATTGCAGTGCATAGCAAGGCAGGTGTGCTATTAAGGCCGTGCTATATGCACTCTTGTGTGCTAGCCAGGATGCTGGCATGAACCTTTGTTTGAAGAGCAAAAGATTACTGTGGTCAGATGTGTAGTACACAGGACTTCCCAGTGTGTCAGCCTGTACCAGTGAAACTACTGAAACCAGTCTGAGTCTGTCACTGACATGTAGCAAAAAGAAGTCTGATAACAAAAAATATCTGTTCACAGGCAGTAAAGCACTTGCGGACTCCTGAGTTTAAGCCTTACGTTATCTTTGTGAAGCCTCTCATTTCAGAAAAGAAAAAACATGTCTTAAAATCTCCCATATCAGAAGAAATCTCAGCCCCCATTGTAAGTATTCTAACTTCTGATCTCTTCCTTTTAGACATGAAAGGAGTATTTCTAGTACATGAAAGAGCTCCTCTTCCATGACAACAAGAGTTAAAGTGGGGCACTCAGTAGGACCTGTAGCCTTTCAGATGGAACTTTAGAATGGAATTTTTGACTCCTCATATACTCAAGTTTTAAAGTGACATGAAGCCAGGTGCCAGTCTTCCATACTGAGCTGGGTACATCATCAAGGCTGCAGCAGGGGAAGTAGCTACTGAACTCAGATAAACCAATAGTCATTTTACATTTCTGATGAGCAGCCCCATCAAATGGTAATGGTAGCCAGCTATGTCTTATTCCTCCACAGTGACACTCACACCAGTGTCACCCAGTGTTTTAATGGTGTAGACACAAAACACAGTATGTGGATGTCTTCTGAGGATCAAACCTAGGTCAGCTGCAAATTGGTGATGTGTAAATCTGAACAGAAACAGAGTGCATAATGTCATTAATTTGGTAACCTAAACTTAAATTTATACATTACAGAACTTAGTTCACTTGGTAAGTTTTTGTGTAAGCCCTCAAAATTACTGAACTTGGGACAGTGTATGCAGCATTCCTTTTCAGTTTTTGAGGAGTGTGGTTTCCATGTCTTAGGTTAGGCAGCAACTCTGAAGTACATAAAATGCAGTATCACCATTTTATGTCCCTCCTGTAACATATTTCCCCCCTTTCCTAAGGTCCCTTGCATTTTTTGGAACAGCTACCAGTAGCATACTGCTCCTTGATCTCAGTTTTAATATCTTCAATATCTTTTCCTAATGGTAGTGGCTTTTGTTCCATGTTCTTTCTCATAGTAATGACTCATTGTGCTAATGTACTTTAAAATGCCAGTAACTAGAAAGATGTGCTGTAAATGTCATACCAACATCTTGTGTTGATCAGCAGGATGAAGAACAGCAGGAAATTATTAATTCAGCAGCATTCATTGAAGAGCAGTATGGCCATTTAATTGACACTGTACTGGTGAAAGAAGATCTCCAGAGTGCATGTAATGAGCTGAAAAGTGTATTAGAGAAACTAAACAAGGATTCATTTTGGGTGCCAGTCAGCTGGGTTAGGTCATAGCTTGTTACCATGTTTAAGGGAAAGACTGTATAAAAATGTTTTGTAAATACTTGAAATAGAAAAGGGGAGTATGTCGAATTTGCTTCAAAACTGCTGGTCTTACCTAGAAGGTAATACATAAAGACTGTGTGAGGAAAAACAACAAAGTCACAAGCTGACACTGCCTTTCTGAGTCTAAATTTTGAATAGCAGCTGTCATTTAGAAGTCAATATTCAGACTAAAGAAGCCAGTCCAATCTTTTACTGATCTTTAGACTGTAAATAGTGCATTTTGTTACAGTGAAGTTTCACAGAGGGTCCCACACTTCCAAAAGCATTTTAGTGCTGAGACACTGACAAGATGGAAGGTTTGTCCTTTGGCCACAATTCTAGCCACAAATTTTGTGGCTAGAGGTAAAACCTCAGAATAAAGTACCCTTTGGGAACAAGCTTCTTCAGCTGGGTGGGAAGAGTGTTCTTTGGAGAGTGGTTACACCATGTCAGTCACTGAGAAGTTCAACTGGCTGGCTGGCCAGCAAAACATGCTTCTCTTCACACAGAAGCATTAATTGCAAATCCTTTCCAGTTAGGCACTAAAAGCTAGGCCAGATATAGAAGAGGGTTTTTTATGTCCATCACGTTTCCCAGTACTCCAAGTTGTCTTGCACAGGTGTTAGTCTGCTCATCCATAGCTTATGCCCACTTTCCCTGTCTCTTTCTACTGACACAGGACAAATGCTAAACAACCTGTGAGTGTACCTGTGTGACTGGCCAGCTCATAAAACATAGATTTTTATAGTGTACATGAAAACAACTGGATATGGTTCTAAAACAGGGCATTTAAGAAGCTTAGTTTTTGTAAAACATCTTTGGCTATGGTACCTGCTGGGGTACAGCCTTGACACCAATGGAACAGCTCCAAAAAGGGCACTAAAAGGAGGAGCCTAAAGTAATAAATAGCTGAGCTACAGGTCAAAATCATCATCCTTCCAGCATTTATGACTTTTGTTCCAAATTGGTACAGGTTTCCAGAGCATCTAATAGGCCTGAAGAAGAAATCTTAACGGTTAGAGGGCCTTGTATATATTTGAGGAGACTTGAATATACAGTATTTTTAAGCGGGTCTTAGGAAGATGCAGAGATGATTCTGGAAGTAGCTGTGCTTTATAATTGGGGGGTATGAGGGGAGAGCATTGTACAGGTGCATGTTAGCTGTAAGTAGTTCCTGTTTTCACTTGCCTGCTGAGGTCTAATATTTCCTGTGTATTGTGCCCTTTAAACAAGACCTTTTGGTGTACCAGTCTTCTTCCTTATACCTTAACAGTATGATGTTATTCTTGTTCCATGACATTTAGCAGAACTAAAAGTTGCATATTAAAAGCACATTTCTTACATACCAGTGTCACTGAATCTACGTTACATCCAGCCCAAAAAGTTGTGTAGAAGAGTCACCCCCATCCATCTTCTCCCCCCATCCATCCTCTCCAAATGGCAACTTTCATGGATGGTCCTGCCCTTGGGCACTGAGGTTCTGTTTTCACTGCTACAAAAGAAAGAACTTTTCCCAGTCAGGTCTCTGCACTTGTCAGTGCTGCAGCCTGGTGGCCTCAGCAAATGTACCAGGACTCCTCCATGTGCAATGGGCTGTCAGCTCTGCAACCATGTTCCAGCACAGCCACCAAAAGTAATTTGGCTTCTTAGAGAGGCAATTTGTGGCAGATGTACCTTGATCTTACGAAAAATTGAGTGTAATATTTTAAAAATTACTTCAGTAACAGCATTTCAAACTAAGTCATTTTATGAAAATACTAAATGGCCAGAGTAATCTCACCCTCAATCTATGTTTCAGGTTACAAACAGATTTTTATAGTCTCCAAGACATAAACATGTTTAGAAGATTCAGATTTAATTTAAAGAAAACTAAGGGTCAATTTATTTAAAGCAAGGTTGCTATCATAATATCTTAAAATGTTCTGAATGGCTAGCAGTAAATAAAGCTGTATGTTTGTTTTATGATCTAACATAGTCTAAGAGTAGAAACATGCATTAAGAGAAGCAAGGCACAAGTTACATATAAGGTACACCTTAAATTTTCAGTCCTTTTAATGCAAGTTAGCAAAATACAGTATTGCCATTAAAAGTGTAAAAGGTAAAAAGATAACTTCATAATGGGATTGGTGACAGACAGACTCACCCTAGTGGAAAGTCTTCCACAGGCAGCACATTTTCTCTTAAATTGAGTTTTATCACTGTGGTTGCTGGAAGAGGACAAGGGTATGGGTTTGCAGAGAACCACAATGGCTGCAAAACCCACAGCCATGGTGTGAGGCAGCCCAAAGTGATGCCTGCATTTCATCCCTGATCGGTGCAAAGCGTGTGAGAACAGCACAGGGTCACCTACAGTGCACTGCACAGGAAGTGGGGGATTTCCCTGACTAATGTTAGAAACGACATTTAGAAATTTAGACACGTTAGAAATGTCTCTTCACGACAACCCTAAAATTAACTAGTAAGAGAGCTACTATCTGGGGACATGTAGCAATTTTGACTTTTTAAAACCATCCAAAATCAGGAAACTATGCCCACTGCTCAGGGTAACTCCTGATGGTTAACACAGTAAGGGAACTTGGGTGCCTCAAAGACTCCCGTGCCATCCCAGGGAAGAAAAGCTTCTCAATAATATTCCAAAATTGAACACTACCTTATTTATGCTAAGGCAGGAATTCCAGCAAAAGTCCATGTTGAATGTCATACAGCAAGAGCACAATACTCTAAGCAGCACTATGATTTAATAGTGAAAAATCTGAGAGCTACCAGAAAAATACCTAGAGATAGCAGTTGTGCAAAAGGGAAGGAGAAACTGTATTTTGTTAATGAATAAAAATGTATTTTGCTAATGAGTTCGTGTTTTGGATCTGCACAACTGATAGCACGTCAACCACAGCACAGATCAGTGCTTGCAATCCCATCCCCACACCCCTTTTTTTTTTTTTGAAGTCCCCTCCAGTCAGGCAGAACAGCCACCTGTACATTTAAGTAAGAGGACAGTATGCCCCACATAAGCCTTCATCCTGCTGTGCTGAAGATTCCATGAGCTGGACTCGCCGCTTCTCTGTGCTCTTACCCCTAAGACCTGGTGTCTGCAGGATCTTTATGACTCAAAGGCATGTTGCACTCCTTCCTGTGTCTTGGCACTGGTCTCTGGAGGAAGGGGGAAAAAATTGTTTTCTCTTTTTTGCAGGGAGTATATTCCACTTAGTAAAAATTTATTTTGGGACCACACAGAAGATGAGAGTTTTCTAATGAGTGAACCTCCTCTCCATTCTCTCTTAAGTTGAATAGGATGAACAGGAGTGCATCCCAGTCTGAAGCATCCCATTTTTCCACCTAAAAAAAAATCCACAGTTCCCCATTTTCTCCATAATGGAGAAATAGAAATTGTTCTCAGGTTGTGATGGTAAATCTAGAAAATAATTATTCCATTATGAAGCTGAGAAGAAAAGAACAGAGAGGGAATTGCATGTTGTCCCCTATGTGTTTCAGTTTCTCCTAGAAACCTTTCCTAGAAGCTTTCTCTGTAGAAACTCAGTTTGTTCCCCATCTTTTTATCTTCACATTGTACATTTTATTGTTGCTCTAAGAGTATTGTCTTTTATGTAGTTGCAACAGAAACCTGTAAATGAAAGATCAGACAAGGTCCTTGCTGAGATCAATAAGGAGAAAAATTTCAGTCTTCTGGGCTCTGAATTAAAAAATCCTGCTAGTTTCAAGAGAATATAAAATTCATGCCTGTACAGTATATGCAGTAAATCTCTTTCAGAGAAAAGTGCTTCTGGTTGCAGTCAATGCAGAGCATCTCTGCAAAAAGTTGAAACCTACATCCATGCATATGAATTACAGCAAAAGGAACCCATATTAATTAGGCATTAAACATTAACCCATCAACCTGAAATACAATTGTACATTCATGCTTAGCAATACCAAAATGAACATACGAACATAGAAGGTTTTGTCCCAGAGGTGCACGCCTATAAAAAACAGTGAGTGTTTCCTAGCAAACTGGAGCCCTTCTTTTCTCTCTACTTCACAATCAGGCTGCAGAGACAAATGAAGAACATGACTGAAATAAGCTACACCTGCCACTTTTAAGAAGTAACCAGAAAAGTACCACTTGCAGAAATGAGGTTTCGTTGAAAGGAATAATTGTCTGTAGTACATATTAATCAACTTGACTTTCCCACTCGATAGCTCACTGCCAGGCTGGCTGTTAGGGAGTCAAACTGAACAGCAGCAACATCAAAACAGAGAATCACAGAATCTCCTGAGCTGGAAGGGACTCACCAGGATCATCAGAGTCCAGCTCCTGGCCCTGCACAGCACAGCCCCAAGAACCACACCATGCGCCAAATCAGCAGGAAATGAATGTGTTGCTACGTTCTGACTCGCCTAGAAGCAAGGTACATGCCAGACAGGCACAGCAGTCAAGTCAAAAAGGCCAACCAAAGGTTCTGAAACTGGGCACACTTGGAAGGGGGCAGAGGAGAACCCAGTTCAGAGAGCCACACTGAAAGCCTCTTGTTGCAAGGCAAGAGCAAAGCACCTCACTGTTCAATAAGCATCTAAATGTGTCAGAACAGCCCAGAAACAAACAGCAAGCAGTGCTCCTCACAGCCACATCGATGCACGCTCTAGAGCCACCCAAAGAGCTGCGCTCTCCTTCCCAACCACCTGTCAAAACAGAGTCTGCTCAAGAAGAAAGCAGCAGCTGTGTTGCAGTTAACTTCAGTGTTAGACAGCAGTTTCTGGGCAGACCCTTGCACCATCTTAATGGAATATCATCAATTGCATCTCTCCAGGAAAGTTTCCATTACAATCTTTCACAGTATCTGCTTCTAAAATGACAGAAGTGGAGCCTTCCCAACTCAGTTGCAGACTATATTACCTCCTCACACAACAGATGTGTTACTTACAGCACTTGTCTCACATTTACACACTCTGATGAGTAAATAATCCAGGGCAGAATGTAAAAGGATGCATTCCCAAACTGACCTTATCAGTTTTATTGCCAACCAACATCTTCACAGTGTTGCTGTTGGTGGTGTACATTTCCAGCTCATTCAGCCACCTTTCTAGTCCTGTGAAAGTGTCTTTTCTTGTAGTATCATACACTGAGAACAGAGGAAAAGGAGCTTAGCAGCTGTAGAGTCTTGGACAATGTTTACTTCATTGTGACAGAACTTAGTCCACACTTTGTAACTACTGCCCGGAAAAAATAAAACAGTGCTAGGGAATTTCAGAAAGAGGCATCAACCATATTCTCTTCCCAGAGCTGGAACACACTGGGCTGTGCTCACCCAAAGTCACTTGAGGATTACAGAACACAAGCACCTCTGCGAGTGAAAATCAGACTTACCAAGAGAAATATTCTACCTGTTGGTAGTTCTGAATTGGGCCACACAAAGTATTTTAAAACAGGTATTTTGTCACCTCATTTAATGTTTAAGCACACACTGCTGCTAAAAATGTGGACTGAGTCAAAAGCTAGTTTTGGGCACTGGTAACTTCAGAACTGTATTTACATAAATCACTAAGGTTTAAAAATCATAGTCAGAATGAATATTTTGTACAGCAAGGTAAGGGTTAGCCTTCACAAACCCTGAAATTGAGAATCCCTTTGTTTTCTAATTGCTGTTGTCACACAGCAAGGGCCTAGCAATCCATTACCTGTGTGCAAACCTCAAGTGTTACCATAATCACAATAATCACATCAAAAGTTTCTGGGAAAAAAGAAAGTAAAAACATCATGGGGAAAAGAACACAACACAAACTCTGATTAGCCTTTTTACCAGAAAATCACCGAAGTAATAACTACAAAGCTAATAATTCATCCACTCAACAGCTTGCAGCATGACATCTGCCTTTTAAATTTAAAATATTTTGAAGCAGCAGTATTTCCTGCCAGTGGTTTTGCATACTCAGTGTTTGAGCTAATGAGCAGTAATGTTGTAAAAACCATAATTATTCCTCTGATTTTTTTGGACAACCCCCTTTTGTAAGGACATGCACATTTAGGAGAAATAAAGAACACAATTTCTGTAATCATGCTTTTCTTCCATTCACTTCGTGCCTAAAACAACTCCTTGAGCTCCTCGGTAATAACTGGGAGTCAGTGTTCTAAAGCACTCCTGTCCTGCTGTGTCCTATAGAGGGAGGGAAAAAAAAACCCAAACACACACCATCAAATATATTTAGAACAAAAAAAGGTATTTTCAACTAAACAAGATGAGCAAATTTAAAATTTTCCTGACCACTAAGTATACATGAAACATTAAGACAGGAGAATGAGGAAAGCAGACAGAAAACAGCAGCAACAGAAGATGGTGAACGGGTGGTAGGAAAGCACAGAGAGGACTTGATTGAAAGTAAAAAGGATAAGCAGACACCTGTAACGTGAGTGAGACAATGGGAAAGTAAAAGGGACTCTAGAGAAATCCATAAAAGACAAGCAGCTACACAGCTAGGTGTAAAACCAGCTGAACTGAATGAGGTGAGAAGTAACTGATTTTCCAGTGACAGACTCTGCAGGAAAGGAGACAGAGAGGTTCCAAACATCTCCCATTGCTCGTCTACCACAAGGAAGACAAATCTATTTAGAAAGAATTACTTCAAGACTGCTACGAACCTAAGTAGGTAAGAAATTTAAAATCAGTCGTTTCATTCAATTATTGCTGCAGTATGTCTCACTTAAACTCATGAATAGGTAAGAATAAACAAGGTACTAAGTACAATATGAAATTCAAAAAACCCCTCAAAACAATAAGGAGGCAACAAATGACACAAATATTTTTTTGAAAAAAATTTATTTCCTTTTATGTGCAGTTTACAATTGATAGACTAACAGCTATACTGTAATTTATTTATTCTTTGTTTAAAAAAAAAAGGAAACTGAAATTTGGAATATACTTACCTAATTCAATTAATCGTTACTAAGGAGATTGTACTTTAGTCCCAATTACTTAATTAGTAAAGGCGTTTTCTTTCTCAAATACCTATGACCATACACATAAAATCTCTCCTTCCTAAGGCTCTTTCATTCCAATTAGAAGAATTAAATGTTTGTTTTATATTATAAATAATCCTGATCACACAGCTCCAATCTGTTTTCAGTTTGCAGATGCTGAAAATACAGCATCAGGAAGTTCAGGACAAATGCTCGAGTTTCCCAGTAAATCTGAATCAACCTTTAGTTGATATAGTTCAAGAACAAGGGGTTCTTTGGGGGTTTTTTGCATGATTTTAACCAAAACAAAGCATCTGGTGTAGTATACACACAGAGTTGCTCCACAGCCCCTACAGGCAATCATCCAACTCATGACCCGGAGCATCACCTTTCTGCGGTTTACTCCACTTGTGTGCTTCTGGGTCACGCAGGCATGGCACGCCTGCCTCTCTCTCATGCTAACATCTTCAGAAGTTCAACACTTCACAGAGCCTTTGAGAAACCGCAGGACAGAGCAGTCAAAGTCTCTACGAGAACCGAAGCAAGTCCCAAACCTCGACTAAGGAAGCCTTTAGAAGTGTTTTCGTTTGTCTGCAACTACTGCTGTACGATCATGACAGACACATCCTACACGCATTGCAGCCTAAGGACATCATCTCAACACGCAGAAGACTTCAGCAAAGAGAGGAGGAGGAAGAAGAAGGGGGGGAGGACAACCCACAAAAAGAAGCTCTTGAAGCTTGTACATCTCTCAAAACCTAACATATCCCCATCTGTCCGGAACAAGACCTACCCATACGGCCAGCTGTACTGCACGGCCCTCCACAACCATCTTCTTCACTTTAAAATCAACACCTAAGGCGTAAGACGGGGAGGCTCGTCAGCAGGAACTGTCGAATGCCCGCCCTGGCAGCCGCCTCCTGCCGCCCCCCGCGTCCGCACGATTCCGGCTCCCCCGTGAGGACCGGACAACCCCAACAAGAACAAGCCCAGCCCGCAGGGGACTCCGGGCTCACCGACGCTGGGCTTCAGACGCGGCTCAAACGCGCCGTCCGTGAACCTCCGCAGGAGGCTGTGGGGAGAGAAACCGCGGGCTCAGCCCGGGACTGCGCTCCGGGCCCCCCGTGCGGGCCGCGGCAGCACCTGGACTTCCCCGCAGCGCTGTCTCCGACCAGCAGCAACTTCAGGGTGAGGCCCGCAGGCTCCATCCCCGCACTGCACCGGGCCGGGAGCCGCGTCGGAGCAGGGACCGCCGCTGCTGCGCGCCCTGAGCGAGCCGCTCGCTCCTCTCGGCAGTCCGGCCCCGGCAGCTGACGCGGCCCCGCCTATGAGGCGGCGGCCGGGGCCGGGCGGGGCGGGAGCGGGAGCGGGCCAGGCTGGAGCCGCAGCGCCAAGGGGCTTCTGGCTGGCGGCGGAGGCTCGGCCATGGCCGATTACCAGATCTCGGTGGAGGAGCTGAACGACCTCCTGGCTAATGGGAGCGGCTGCTACAGCCTGCCCAGCGCGCACAGCAACGAGGTGGTGCCGCGCATCCACGTGGGGAACGCGTGAGTGCGCCGGAGCGGGGCCCGGGCGGGGGCGCGGAGCAGGCCCGGGCCGGGCCGGGCGCGGTGTTCGGCAGGCGGAGGGGGCCGGGCAGGGCAGGGCAGGGC
>VZTE01006578.1:53531-84843 GCA_013397775.1 Eulacestoma nigropectus
GGCCGGGCCGGGCAGGGCAAGGCAGGGCAGGGCCGGGCCGGGTGCGGTGTCCGGCAGGCGGAGGGGGCCGGGCGGGCTGTGAGGCGCGGGGCGGTCACCGAGGAGCTCCCGGCGCTTCGAGCCGGGGGCATCAGGCTGCAGGACGGGATCTGCTGGATCTTTGCGGGCCCTGTGGGGTTTATTCTTTGCACCTCATCGTGATTCAGTTATCTGTTCCAATCCTGTGCTATCCTGCTGATTCTCTTTCCCCTTTTTTGTCCATCTTTGTACGCTTTTTCCCAGTGAAATTGGGGATTTCTTTTTTTTATACATGTGTAGTATACTGGATCCCTGTTCTTATTTTAAGCTTGTACCTCCTAAAGAAATACAAGTCAAGATCATAGGCTGACATTAACTTTCTCCTAAGCCAAACCAAATTATATTTGTTACTGCCAGTTGATGCAGGACATGCACGTCTAGAGATGGGACTGAAATCATTCTCTCAGTAGCCAGTCTGGTGTCTGACAGCCACCATCTCCTTCATGTTTGTAGCAGTTACCCGGGAAAAATGAAGTCGTAGCTTAAAAGCTGATTTGCGCAGTAAATCATTAAAAAATAACTTTGAAGGTAGTTAGCTACTACAGAGTCGTTTTCATTGTTCAATAATCTATTGTAATTATAGAGTATGGACTTTAATGTGTTCAGATGCGGCACATACTGCATTGTAAGTAGCATTTGCTATATTAGTCATTCTGAAAGAATATGAATCTGTTTTCACATCATTTCGAGCTTCGTGTCCTGCTTTTGTACTCCTGTTGTGTGCAATACAGGGTCACGTTTAGGATAACAAGCAACAGAGATTTTATAACAATAAAAATTCACAGAGCAGCCAGAGCAGAGGGATTGGAATTCCAATACATGATATAAAAGCAATAGGATTTGAACAGGAACTCATAGGAAAAAATTAAAACCTATGAGTGAGATTCAGAAACTTCTGTTGGTTACCTTTTAGAATATTTTGCACAGGGGTGCTGCTGTCTCTCCTTAAGAGTAACTCATCTTTAGATAAAAATGACAACATAGAGACATTCAGGCTGATGAGATTAAATTGGGTCACAGTGTAGAATAAGAGTTTATCTGTCAAGTGACTTGAAGTTGCAAGCAGAGCCAAAGTAATCAATCTTCCAGGCAATACATGAAAGTCAAAATTAATGAAAATGCAGAGATAAAATGATAAAATATTTTGAAAAGTATGGGTTTCCATATTACCATAGGCAATTCTAACCTCTCAAGAAGATTAGACAAAATTTGTGAAGACAAGAGTAAAAATGTAATATCCCTAAAACAAGAATTGTATAGGCGATAGACTAGCACAATTATGTATTTTTCAAACAATAACAAAAGAACAATTTGGGATGCACTGCAAGTGCACATCATTTTGTGTTTCTGTATAAGTGAAGATGTGTTTCAGTGGAACATTTTAATCTGACCAGAAGGGTTGGACAGAATTCATTTTTGTCAGGGTTGTAGGTGACATCAAAATGGGGGCAAGAGGGAGCAGTCAGCACACTGGAGGGTGATAGGCTTTTTATCCAGAAAAACCATTCTTGTGAAAACCAGTGTTTTGCCTGAAAATGAGCAGGCTTAGATTCCTGAACTACTGACTAAGGGAATTTGTTTGTGGAGTTGTTCTGAGATGCCTGAAAACCTGTAATGATTCTAGCCATGTCTCTGTAACTGTTTTTGGTAAAAATGTTCTGATTATGACTGCCCAATCTTAGTTTTTCTGTCTGCTTTAATGTATGTGGGTAACCCATGAAGCAGCTCTTAGTTCTTAATGTTCTAGAAGTGCAGGTGTGTTGTAAGGAGTATGGAGGGCATTCTCCCAAAATTAATATTAAATTTAGTGACTCCAAGGGAAGTGTTGGTAAGAAAACAATTTTGCATGCACAGGACAGTGCAAATTAAAACGTGTTAATAGGCTGGCATTTTTTGCCGTTAAAGACTTGATTTATTTGTTTATAATTCCATATGCTGATAGTTTATAGCCTCATGTATCCTTAATTGCTGATGAATGGTTCTCCAAAACCTGTGTTTTGTGGCTGGTAAAATTCATCTCTGTTCAAAAGAAACACTTCTTACTAGTGTTACTCACAGGATGAGGAACTCTAAATCTTCCATATTGAGAATGGACAAGATTCTGTGATTTTTTTTCAGGAACCAGATGAAGCTGATGTTAGCATCTCTCTGCTATTTGAAGGAGCTAGCATTTCAACATGGAACATGATGCAGCTGGAATGAAATGTTAAGGATGAGAGATCCAAGGACTGTTTGGAAAGGGAGAAACAAATGGCATACAAATTCTCTCTTTTTCACCTCTAGCTGTGTAAGAAAATCATCTGTAAAATCTGCAAAAATCATTCACTGGGAATGAGTTTGCCTCCAGGGAAGCCAGTCTGTTGCCAGATTCAACCATAATTTCAGAATGGGAGTTCCTACTGATCCTGAACACTATCAGATATATGCTGATCTATATAACATTAATTAAACCATATTCTCACCCTGCTAAGTGTAGGAACTCACCGCTGAATTAACACTTTTTGGTTTGGCCTTGCTCTGTAGGATTTTTGTGTTGAAAGCAGAATTCTCCAGACACTGAAACTTCTCCCCTGGCACAGATGATGTCCTGCCAGATGGAAAATCTGTCAGCATTTGTTTGGGTAATGAAGTCTTACAAATATTTGGTTCATTGCCATAGTTGCTTGGCACAGACAGCAGAAAATGTAGAAGCTTCAGTCATGCATAAGTCTTCATCTGCTTACACTAGAATTTAAGGAGTGTGCAGTCATCAGGAAGAAAGGAATTCTCAACATGTTCATGGCCTTGAATTACATCAAAATTCTGAATGAATGGACTCAGAGATTCATATAGATGTAAACCAACTAATTTGGGTATTTATTTTAAATTTTTTGATTACCTAAGTGTCCAGCCAAAAGCCCTGGATGCGTTGCCATCTAACAGAAACTTGTCCAAAATGATACTGCACAAATGCTTATCTGGAGTTCAGCTTAATATTAAGACTTCTTGCATTGGCCATTTATGAGTTGAGCTGTAGGGAGTTTTTCAAAAATATTTCTGTTTCCATATCCAGTTGGACACATACTGAAAGCTGCTTTTAAAACAATCTGTCTAGGCTACCTCTTTTCACAAAGTATGCAGGGACTGAGTTATCCTTTAGCTAGAGCCTTCTGTCACATTCTGCTAATGGTGACCAGTGGGGCTTAGATTTTACTAGGAGACCACACAGTTTGATAAAAGATACGGTTTTTTTTTTCTTCCCAGGAAAGTGAGGCAAATATTGTGACTGACATATGGAAATAATCAGACTCAGAATGAAAAGTAGTGGGTTTATGGCAAAAAGGAGTCAATGCTCTCCTCATATCATTTAATGTTTAGCTCCTCTTACTACAGATTGCATTCCAGGGCACAAGCAGAGATTTGTGCATGATCAGTTGTGTTACTGAGCAGATGGATTGTTTGCCATTGTACATCCTGGAGCTTTTAGCAAAGCTTATGGCATTATTACTGGATCTAATTGTCATCATCAAGCCTAAAAGGCATGATTATTGTGTAGCATGCAGCCCAGTTGTTCACTAGTAGGGTAGGTGGCTCTTTTAGCCACCTAAAGATGGAAGCTGGTGGTTTTGCTACAATTATTGGAAAAACTGAGGAGTTGGAAAGGACTCAGCTGATGTAAAAGTACAGAATGCTTTCTTAAGCACTTTAGCATCTTAAACATCAGTCATCTGGATTCTTTTACATTCAGATATTGATTTCAGCCAAGACACTGAAAATTGTGATGAAAACACTGAGTCTCAAAGACTGAATCATACCTCTGTGTTGCTGGCCTCTGGATGGCCTTGACAGATCTTTCCACGACTTCAAAGGTGTTGAATAACACAGGGTATAGGACTACACCTCTTAGTAGCCCTCAGATGAGTCTTTTGAAAATGCAGTAACATTTACTCAGTTACTTTCTTCCTGTGGCCTGATAAGGAGCCAATGCTGTTTCACAGTGCTTAAAATTGCCCCCTAAAATGTCAGTTTGTCTGGACTATCTGCTAAAGTAGCAAGTACTGCTTATCAAGTTCTGCAACACTGGTACCTGACAGTAGAGGCTTTTTATAACTGGTTTTAAAATTATTTTATGTGGATAACAGTTAATCTCAGAAGTCGATGTGTTATCATCTCCAGTATTTTCCTGCTTTGGTCAGAATTTTGTGTTCAGAAAGTTAAAATTTTAAGCCATAGTAGGATCTAGCAGATTCACCTCCATGTGTGCTTTCTTCAGTCATCAGCCTGAAAGAAAAGAAAGCAGCATCCTCTCATGCACAAGTAGTGACCGTGGCTCTAAATATTTTTGTGAATTTGTAACCAGTAGCTAATTCACTCTTGGGCACAGTATATTTGGCATCTACTAACAGAAAAAATCAAAGGGTTTGGTTATCAATACCTTCTGAGAACATCATAAATACTGAGGTGATTCACCAAATTCTAATCATTTTCTTGACACTTTTTGTCATACAGGTTCATAGCCAAGAACATTATGAGGCTGCAGCGTCTGGGGATAACCCATGTTCTGAATGCAGCAGAGGGGAAATCATTCATGCATGTGAACACTAATGCAGAGTTCTATGAAGGCACAGGCATCAGATACCATGGCATTAAAGCTAACGATACACAGGAATTTAACCTCAGTCGCTATTTTGAGGAGGCAGCTGATTTTATTGAGAAAGCCCTTTCCCAAAAGGATGGTAAGGCAAACTGAAATATCTTTCTACTGTGTTTTCTGTGCACTGCATATGTTTCTTAGCAATTTACTGTTTAAAATGATTCTTTGCTCGTATGATCGACAGAACAACCAAGTGAAAAATTCAGATAAAGGCCCTGCATCAAAGACACAAGAATACACAATAAGACAGCTTAGTCTTCTGTTTATACATGTAGGCCTCCGGTACATGGCAAAGGGAAGTCTGTCACTGTAGGGGTGACTTTGAAATGGGAAACAGCTGCTGCATCTTATTACAGTTTCCTTCTGAGAAGATATGTTTTTATTTTTCCTTAGAAGTGTTAAATCACATTAAAATATTTTTTTAAAAGTCAGTTCAGGGTCTAAAAGTTGTTTTAGGACATTAGAAATTACAATTCAAGTGCAGAAGAAGTACAAGTAATGCAAGTACTAAAGAGTACTCACATAACCTGTTACATGGGGTTTTTTCCAAATGTAGAGTAAGAATAGAGTTTTGGGATTTTTTTACAGTTTTTACTACATTAAGTCATTACATTATTTTATATTTTGATTGTTTCTTTATTTCCTAGGATTGCAGGAAAGCTGAAGGTTATATTTGCAATGTTGTTTATTGCCACATTTCTCTGTAGTCTGTTTCCTGAGAGCAGAAATCCTAGGACACAGTGCAGTGGGACAGATGGTGTTTGTGTTGTCTATTTCAACATTCCGGTTATTTCTACACCTTTAATTTCTTTCTTGCTTCGTGACTGAGCATTAAATAGGAGGAATGAGAACTCCCACAATTCTAAAAGTTCTTCCTCTGAAATGGGCAAAGGGGTGCTGGAGCTGTGATGTGGGTTTTGACAGATGGAAATAAACTTTACATCCAGTTTGGTGGAGTGTGAAAAATTCTAAAAATTGAAATGCAGCTCTTGCAGTTAGCATCATGACTCACTGGAACAGGCTGCAAGAGGAAAGAAGGGTTTGCTGTGCCATGACTGTACCTGCTCAGTTTGATCTCAGTGGTTGCAGAGTCAATCTGAATTTACAGCAGTTATATTTGCTGATTCTTTCAGTCTTAGTTGTTGTCTTTGTCTACCACGCCCACCACTGTTTTCTAAACGGTGGTAAACAAAGAGGAACTTCGGAGCTGGGTGATGTTGGAGCCAGTTTTAAGATTAGCTGGCTACTGCAAATTGTTACTTTTGTTTGACATTGAATTGTAGAATAAGGATAATGAAGAGAGTGTGTAGAGTAAGGATAATGAAGAGAAGAGGGATATAATAGTGTTCTCCCTCAATTTCATTTTAGTGTTGCAGTGCATGAAATTCTGGAAGGCAGCTCTGGTATCCTGCAGGTCTGGAAGGCAGCCCTTCAGACGCTGCCTCTCACAGAGAAAGGCTAGAAGCCTTTTTGCTTCTGACCATTTGCAGAAAAGTCAATTCTCTTCCATGTATATAATCAAGAATCTCCAAATTTTGCTAAATTATTACTACAGGCTCTCAAGAAATGTTGAGAATTAATTGTTTTAGTTCTTTTACCCTGCTAGTGGTTTGCCTTGAGCTGAGAAGCTTTTGCTATTTAAGGCACATGTGGTAACAGGATTTCTGTTGGTGTGATTCAAAGCAAGTTGTGGTTATGATAAGCGTGTGTGTGTATGGTTCAGCTGTTTTCTTGTCTCAAAAACCAGCTTACTCTGGAGGCTGGGGCCACATGTCCCATTGCATTTGGGAAGGGGAAAATTTCTGTGTCTGGAAAAGCAGGTCAAAGAAGAAGCAGCTAAGAAACAATAAAATCAGGTTAGATTTCTCAAAGGGAGCCGTGGCCTGCTTTTTCATTTTTGGATACCTCACTACAGGATTTACCCACGTGGTGGGTTAACCTTGGCTGATGCCCACCAAGCCATGCCAGCATGTTCCCTCCTCAGCTGGACAGGGGGAGAAAAACATGACAAAAGGCTTGTGGGTCAAAAAGGACAGGGAGATCACCCAGCAATTACCATCACAGGCAAAACAGACTCAACTTGAGGAAGTTAGTTTCACTTAATACCAATCAAATCAGTGTAGGATAATGAGTAACAAAACCAAACCTTAAAAGACCTCCCCTCTACCCCTCCCTTCTTTCCTTGTTCAGCTTCATTCCCTGTTTTCTGAACCTCCTGATCCCAAGCAGCACAAGGGGACAGGGAATGGGGATTGCAGTCAGTGCACGTGTTTGCTGCTCCTTCCTCTTCATTCTCTTCCCCTGCTCCAGTCTGACCCACAGGAGACATCCAAGAACTTCTCCAGTGTGAGGCCTTCCCAGAGGCTGCAGCTTTGCATTAACTGCTCCAGTGTGGGTCCCTCCTTCCATGGGGGGCAGTCCTCCAGGAAGAGGCTGCTTTAGTGCAGGTCTGCCACAGGTTCCCAAGTCCTGTCTGAAAACCTGTTCAGCATGTGTTCCTCTAGCCTTGGAGCCACAGGTCCTGCCAGGAACCTGCTCCAGTGCAGGCTTCCTACGGGTTCATGGTGTGCTGTGGACCTGCATGGGTTGCAGGGGGACAGCCTGCCTCACACCGCTCTTCCCCACAGGCTGCATGGGAATCTTCTCTCCAGTACCTGGAATACCTTCCCCTCTTCAGTTTTCACTGACCTAGGTGTCTGCAGAGTTTTTTTCACATATTCTCACTCCTCTCATTCACCTGCCATTGTGCAGCAGGTTTTTTTCCCCTTCTTAAATATGTTACCCCAGAGGTGCTACCACTACCACTGTTGGATTTGGCTTTGGCAGGTCCATCTTGGATCCAGTTGGCTCTGGCTCTTTTGGACATAGGGGAAACTTCTGGCATCTTCCCACAGAAGGCACCCCAAAATGTTGCCATGCAAACTCAGTACAGTGCACCCAGGATGTAGAATGAGTTCTGGAATCAGTCAGCTGGAAGCATTTTTTTGGTGTGGACGAACAGCATGGTTAGATATTTCTGCCTCTTGTTTCTGCACAGTGGCAGCTTCATCTACTTGAGTGTTAATGGGGCTTCATAAATAGCCAGAGAAGTGACCAGGTATGATGCAACACGGAGTTAGTGTAGCAGCTGGCAGCAGTGCAGCAAAAAGACTGGATGTCTTTGAAGAGATGCAGTACATGGCAAAGAGCGTATTTGTTTTCAGTGTGTCTTAAACTTCATTTTTTTGTGCTCTTTGGTACTGGTCATCTTTAGGGGCAAAGCTTGTCTAAACCACCAAAGACTGGAGAAGTGCAGTAAATAGACACAGTTTGACTCTTGTGATAGAGTAGCAAAGACGTTTCAGTGAGATTGTTTGATATGCAGTCTGGTTTTTTTCTTTTGCATTATCCTTGGTCACGGACTGTGTAGCTGCTATCAGAGTGACAGCACCTTTCTTCCAACTTCTACGTGTCTCCTGTAGCATTTGGAATTCACAGTTCTCAAGCTGCAAAAGGACTAATATTAATACACTTTATATCTGTGATAAAAGAGTGAATGATAAATGTTGGCTTTCGCGTATACGAATTTAACGTGTACAAGTGATAATGTACTATGTAGAAATAGTGTTAAGGTAAAATACAGTTAAGTAGAAATAAAGTTAGGGTGAATTGTAACTTCAAGATCACTGTAATATGTTGGGAAACGTAGTAATAAGTACATGGTAATAAATATCTTTTAAGTTGATAAACCACAGAGCCAGAGATCAGGACATCTGAAAGAAACAAAGAAGATAAACCACATGCATCCCAGGAAGTCTGTTATCTCATCAAAATTCACGCCTCCCAAAGAAGCTGTCAACTCCAAATTAGGTTAGAACTGAGGAGACACGGAGGGGGATGTCTGCCTTCAATTCTGAGACGATCCAGAGGACCCAAGACAGCATCGTGCTGGCAGAAGGGAGCAGAGATCGGGGAGGAGGGGAGTTGAGTGAAGTGTAAATTGTTTTCTGGGCTTAATGAATATGTAACAGTTTGAGAAGGTACTTAGGTTCACAGTAAAATGAATAGAATTGTGCCTCTGGCAATATTGCTCAGCGCCCAGCGCTGCATTTGCCTTTGTTCTACCAATAAATGTTCAATATTNTATATTTCAATATTATACTGCTGAAATTTCAGCAGTATAATATTGAAATATACTGCTGAAATTTCAGCTCATGAATTCAACATCCTAGCTGTTTCATATTGCTTTTCAAGCATACATTCCACTATGACCCAAATTGTGACCTGTCTTCCCTGCAGGACAAGTGTTTGTGCACTGCCGTGAGGGCTACAGCCGCTCTCCCACGCTGGTCATCGCCTACCTCATGCTCCGGCAGAACATGGATGTCAAGTCTGCCCTCTGCACTGTCCGGCAGAAGAGAGAGATTGGCCCCAACGATGGCTTCCTAAGGCAGCTCTGCCAGCTCAATGAGCGATTAGTGAAGGAGGGCAAGCTCAAGCCCTAGAACAGAGCACTGCAGTATTTTTTTTTAAGTTTCTCAAACCTTTAGAGGATGTCTTAGGTGCTTTAGAGACCCGAATTTCCACCACCAAGCTAAAGCGAGACAGAATTCCTGCTTGTCTAGTGCAAGTATCTTTCTTGAACTCTGTGACTGTCTTTCAAGATGGTACAGAATTGTATCACTGTTATGGAGCTGTTGCCATAAAGAAATGTTTTTAGAGGGATAACTCCAGTGATAACAGCTGTCCCCATGTGTGTTCCAGAGCCCCTGCAGCCTCCGTAGCATATGTGGTTTGCATTGACATTGAATGTGATTCATTTAAGCTTTGTCTTCAATCTCACCAGAGCACGTTTCTGAAAGCCCCAACACATCTCTTCACTCACTCTTAATAGGAGCACTGTAATTTCTAAAGCTTCTTTTTTATGCACACAGGTGCCTAAAGTTTGAATGTAGGAGCTTCAAGGAATGAGGAGCATATATACAAATGCACAGATGCACTCACTTGGAAAATGAAGTGCATGCAGTGTTTTGTGTGGATTTATGCAATATACAGTGTGTGGTAGTAAAGCCCTTCAGAGCCCATGCTTGATGCACACTGTGTTTCCAAGATCAGTTGTATCTCTTGCTGTCACAGTTGACATGAAATAGTCTGTTACTAAATGCTCTTTTATTTTTATTTCGAAATCATACTAGAAAAAAATGTCAAGAACAAATACTGAGGGAAAAACTTGAACAAGGAAGAAATAATATTAGTATTTAGAAATGCTTGTGGTGGATGTATAATTAAGTTCTAAGTATCTGAATATAATGGCTTTCAAAGCTTGTATGGAATTACAGTGTCTTTATCTCTTCTTTACTATCACTGTTTAGTAACACAGAATGGAATGACCACACATGCAGATTACTTCCAGCACAGGTGTGCTTACAAAGCACTTTGCAGAAGAACACTCTTGACTTCTTGGACTGCTTGCATGGTATCATTAAATAGAAGTGAGCATTGTAATGTACTGCACTGTATAGGAAATATTTACGTTCCATTAAAATAAATGATGTCTTGATTCTGTTTGCCATACAGATGAAATGAGTCATTGCAGCCTTGGGAGAGGGAACTTTGTTTGCACTGTGCCTGACTTGGTGTGTAAATGTGTGCCTGTGAGTTACAGCACTGTATTAATGCAGATGATTTCCCACTGCAAACTCGGGATTGTTGGTTAAACCATCAGAAACCAGGGTGACTGTGTTCCGTTCTTACCTGTGCTTTAATGTAGTTCTAGAATGAAAAACCTTTACACTGTTTTAAACAGAAACGCTATGTCTGAGTGACACATGCCATCCCAGGTCTAGTTTTGTCTGCTCAGTTTAGCAATCAGAAATCACAAAGGACATGCATACATTGGTTTACTTCTGTTGCTGGGATTGTGTGGTTTGGAGATGTGGGAGTGGCAAGGGGAAGTTCTGTATAGCAAGGTAACTTTATTGAAGTTGAACTCCAGAGGTGATTATTCTGCTTGAGTTCCAGTCTGTTGTTCCTTCCACAAGAGGAACTGCCACTTCAAGTAGCCTTTTCTCTATTGTGTCCTTCAAAGTGGCATTTGGGGACCACTCTAGGCAGTGCTTCCTGTCACATCTCCACTGTCAGTCAGTATTCAGTGCTTGCTTTGAATCAGGATGGTTCAGTAATAGTAAGCAGTAGTCAATTCCACCAGCTAATTACATACCTGTTTGCTTTCTCCCATTAATCCATTTAATCAGGAGTAAATTAATTGCTTCTTCAAAATTCCTAGTTGCTAATTTCATGTTGTGTGAAATAGGAGTAGTGGCTTTAGCAATAGGAATACTGGCCTTTTCTACAATAATGACTTTTCATACTGCAGTCTAATTTATAAATTACCCTTTTAAAATTTTTACTGCAAGCATAGATTTTTTTTCTGTCTAGTCTCACACCATGTATTGTTAATGCCTATCTGCACTATAAGGAAAAAAAAGGGAAATTCATGTGGATGCACTTTGTCTTTCACCTGTTACTTGGAAGTCAAAATTCCAGTCCATTAAAGAGCGAAGAAACCATTAGGCATTAGACTTTTGTTACTCTTGGGTCAATTGTAAGAAGGCTGGTAGTTGTCAGATTGGAACCAGAATGGTTTATTAAAATTGAGTCTGTTTATCTTATGGTGATGTTTCTGTAGTTGTCGGTACCAAGAAACACTGAAAATCAAAACAGAGGGGAATATGTTATGACATTCAAGATAATCTTTTACTTCATGGGACACTGCTTTTGTGGTAACTCTGGCCCACTTGTCTAAGTATAACAAAACTGATTTAGCAAATGTTTTGTAATATGAGGGTGGAGAGGCAAAAGGAAGACAATGTTATAAATTGGTTTTAAAAGTGAGACAGTATATCATATTTAAAATTACTGTTGGGCAACTCAGTAGTGAAACCATTTCTGCTTTTAGAGCAGGCTAAAAATAGTTCAAATGGCAGCCCACTGCTCCATTAATGGATCATACCCTTCCTCTTTTAGTCTTGCTCTCCAAGTACAGTCATGTTCAAATTCCTCTGCCCATTTTAGCTGGCCAAGAAGATCTTGTATGCCTCTTGTCCGCTGTGATATGCTATATACTTCTGAATTTCTCCTTCTGATTGTAGAAGGAAAGATTGTATAAAACATGGGAATGAGAGCTTTCTTTCCATGTAATATGAAATTGATAAAGTATTGGAAGAAATAGAACTTTTTATTCCTCTGAAATTGCTGTGCACCTGCCTTTGCTGTGAGATGTTCCTTACAGGCGTGCTAATTTAGGAAGATATGTTTTAAAAGAACTGTTTGTTGCAAGCAGCAGCACTCTGTTTTTGGAGTTGAAACTTCTTGGCCACAGCTAAAATAGTGTAATCAGGATTTACATTAATATGTTTATCCTGAACAGCAGTGTGGTAATTTTTGTGTAGCTAGTGCTATGGAGAAGGGATGGTGTCTCCATAAAATATGCATCTATCATGGAACAAAGATCTCTACCATGCCAAGTCTAGCACGGTGAAAGAAAAAGCAATAGCTTAGGGTTTTTCTTGCTTAAGAGAAAAGTTAGTGAAGTTAGAGAGGGGGGAAGAGAGAAGGTGAGAAGCTACTCATATTTTACAACAAAGAACAAAGATGGAAACAAAATGAAAACAAAATGATGATACATGTTAAACTAAATTCACCTACTCAAACTGAACTAAATCTTTCTTAGCTAATGAATAAGTACAGGAAAGAAGTCCGTAACTAAAAATTAAGATTGAAAGCAAAAATAACATGTTACAATTCTTTCTTCATCCTTTGGTCCTGCAGTGAGACCAGAGTGTTGACAAGTGTTGTACCTAGCATGCAATTCTGCACCATAGGTACTGCCAGAAACTACTTCATGTGAGAATGTTGCACTGCTGAAAAATGAACATTTTATGAAGTTATTTCAAACTTAAAATTAATGGGATCCGAGTGCAGAAGTAGCAGCCACAATACATTGCATTGTAATTCCGTTTTTGGGTGCCTGTATGTCCTGGGGTGACTGTATTAAAATTGGACACCCTTTTCTTCTCCAGTAATTATGATTGGTGATGCAAGTGATGTGAGAATTAATCTTCATAAAAGGCCTTGGAGATGAAAAGCACTGTGTATAAGAATAATGCATGCTCTCTGAGTCAAAAAACAAATTTGTGTCAAATACATCTTCCTCCTCAGCAAATAACAACAGCAGAAAGAATATTAGCAATGTTTATTTTCATCATTTAGGTACTTCCATTGAGCTGCCTTCTGTTGTCCAGAACTAATTAAATCTCTGATGCCAGAAGTAGAAGCTGGAGTTTTTACCTTCTTTTATTTTTTATATTAGTTCTGCTAGTTTACTATGATGTTTTTAGCACAGAGAGACTATCTAGTGGAATCTTAGTTTAGCACAGAGGTTTCTTCTAAAATTACTTTCTGGGCTTCACCAATGAGTAAAACCAGAAATAGAACAAGCCTGAGAGGTGTCTGATAAGGATTTGCTGGTGAGAATTAGTGTCCTATGAATTTCTTCTGCAAATAAATCCTGGAAATTATCAAGTGTTGGTTGCGTGTTTTAATTCCTGTATGCCAATGTCGCTGGCTGGCTGACTCACCAGATGGAGCTGTAGGCTTGTTGTTCTTCCCTGGAGAGTCATCACTGAATCCCTGAACAATGAACAATTATGTGAATCCAGTGTGTTCTTATCACTGAAAAAGGCAAGGCACCAGAATGATTTATGAGTCTCTGGTAGGAGAATGCTAAGAATCAGTTTATGTTGGCTGCTTGCAGATCACAGCGCAGCATTCAGGCTGTTGTATTCACACCGTAGTATGTGACGCTGCAAAATTCTTATGAGACAGCTGAAAGTTGATTGGGAAAGGCTGCATCATGGAAAAAAAACCAACCTGTTTGAGAAGCAAAGTTCTTGATCATGTCAAAAACTGAATTCCTGGGCAGTGTGTGAAGTGAGAGCCGTTGTCCCCAGAGAAGCTCAAATTGCACATGTACAGCTTGGGGCTTGGGTGCTGCACAGAATCCCCTTTGGCCCAAGTGTGGGCAGAGTGAGCACCTGAAGTTGGAAGTGACTGAACCAATTTCGGAAACTGGTTTAGGTGTGTCTACCTTCATTGTAGAGTTGCAATGCCAGCGTTTCAGGGCAGATGCTTGAGTTCATAAAGCAGCAGCAATGGATTCAGGCTAAGTACGTGATGCCAATTAACTCCTTGTACCTGCTCCCCTGATGTGTCTGATTCCTTCCTGGAATAGTGCACTGATTTTGGCTGGGGTAGAGTTAATTTTATTCCCAGTGTCTGCTAGGGGGCTGTGTCTTGGATTTGTGCTGAACACAGTGATGATCTTCGAGAGATGTTTTTGCTACTGCTGAGCAGAGCTGACACAAAGCTGAGGCCTTTCCTGCTTCTCATGTGGCCGTGCTGGGGAGGGGGCTGGGGGTGTGGGAAACTGGGGGGAAACACAGAGACAGCTGAGCCCAACGGGCCAAATGGGTATTCCAGACCATTTGGCACCATGCTCAGCATATGAAGTGTGGAGTGATGGTGTTAGTCCTCCCCAGTAACAGCTACACGTGGTGGGGTCCTGCTCTCCCAGAGGTGACTGAACACACCTGCTGCCCATAGGAGGGATTAATTCCTTACTTTGCTTTGCTTGCGTGCGTGGCTTTTGCTTTTCCTATTAAGATGTCTTTATCTCAACCCACGAGCTTTTACCCTTGGGATTCTGTCCCCAGTCCCACTTGGTGGGGAGTGAGCGAGTGGCTGTGTTGGCTTGGCTCCTGCTGTGGGCAAACCACAACACGTGACTAAGGATGATATTTTTCAGCTCAGAAAACAGCAGCTCAGTTCTGAACATAAGGGGTCCAGTATCGGTCCCGCCCTGGTAGCTGAGCGTTCATTCTGAGAACACACTATCCTTGATAACTTTTTTTCCTGTGCTTCATTAACAGTACAAAAATCTTTTTTCTGTGGGGTGCTGCAGCACAGACCATGTCTGCTTTGCTGCAGAAAGGGCTGTGAGCAGGCAAGCTACAGTATGTGAAAGAATGTTTTTGTAGTTAAGGAGTCTGAATGTCTGTGAGACCTGGGCTCTTTTCTGGCATCTATTAGGCTGCCCTCCTGGCTTATGGACAAGAAGTTTTAAGCCGCAGGCTAAAAACTAAAAATAGCTTCTGATTTTTACATTCAGAAATTTTTTTGGTATTATTTCTCCCAGTGGGTTATACAGATAAATGTTAAGACAGTTAGTACAGGGGATTGTTTAAGTGCTTGAGAGAAACTACATCAAGAAAATTTTTATGTTTTATGTGACAGGTGATTACTCTAAATGAAATTCTCTCTAGAAGGCCTGCACTGCAATGATAGCTTTTGGAAATATTCTTTAGGCAGATATTACATGAAAAGAAATTAACAGAAACTGAGCTTTGGTGGATACATACAATTCTGAAGGCATTTAAACAGGAGAGTAAATAGGTAGCAATGATTCAGTGGTTACCAGTACTCGGCTTCCTTCTGCTCTCCTGTTCTGCTTTTCAGCTGTACTCTGTGCTGCCACAAGCTGTGATGTCACTTTGGACAAGGTCTCTATTGGTGAATGCCCACACATGGTGGTATTCCTAGCTGACAAAAATAATACCAAAATCTTTGTTTAGTTCCTGGTCCTTCAGGACTTCGAGTCCTTCACAACTTGTTCAGTTTAGCTCTAAGCCAGAAATAGATTTACTTGTAAGTTAGCAAAATTGTGCTTAGAAGAACATTTGCAGTTGTCGCTGTTGTACCGGGGACGGAGAGAAAGGAAACAGGCAGATTTCAGGAAAAGCTGAATTAATTATTGATTTACAGCCCGGTTTATATCCTCTAGGTCACTCGAATGGCATAAGGTCATTGGTTCTTTGACCATCCATCTCTCAGGATGATTGGCTAGATTCTACAACACCCGTTTGAAAACAATTCTTTAGTTAGTAATAACAATACTGCAAAACATCTCGCAGGTGCAATGATAAAGGGATTATTTACAAAAGCTCTCCAACTGTTTCTCAGCCAGCATCCATGCGAAAGTCTTCGCTTTCACACTGGCAGAGAGCTGGAAAATCTCTCCTCAGCCAAGCTTTTAGCATCCACATGAAGTAGTTGAGAGTTTGGATTTCCTGTATTTGTGAGACCACCATTAACTGCTTTGACAAAAGGAGGAAGTTAGTAATGAAAGATAATCAGTGCCACTGATGATGATGATTATAGAGAAAAAAGAATCAGCATATTGGAGGCAAATGACTTGACAACAGTCTGTATTAAAGAATGTATTAAGAATATAACCTGACTTGCTGAGGAGGAAAAAATCTTGTAGAAAGAAAATACTGTGTTGTATTCCTCCATAAAAACAAGTCGTTTCTGAGATGGTAGGATGCCTAAGATGTGGGCTGGAGGGAGGAAGGAAAGGGAACTGGCTGTAAGGGCACACTGTTGCATAAAACACAATGCATGATTTCTTTTAGACGTCCTTTGGAGTATTTGGAAAGGAGACCACTTCTGACTATACTGATTTCTAATTTTGGGCTGAGCAAGAGACGAGCAAGGAAAGCACCTTACAATATATTTCAGATGCCGCTGTTTCGGGAAAGGACCATGGCAGAGATCAGGTGTGCTAAAGCTCAGCCTCAGTACCACTGGTGCATCTGCTGGGTGTCTGTGTGTGTGTGTGGCTGAAGAGCTCAAAGGTCCCCAGGTTGTTGCTGTTGCTCATGATCAAGGGCACACCAGGAGAGAACACACCTACACAGTAAATTTGGTGACACCTCTTTTCTGTACCTGATCAGGGGAATTGTCAGAATGGAATGAAAGCCATTCTGAGTGTTACATCAATAGGGAAAAGTCAGACTGAATAATTTTTGAATCTCTTCTACAGGAAATATTTTCATGAGAAAGTATGTGACAAGCATGGCAGTAACACACAGGTGTCCCTGTACTGCTTTAAGCAAACATTTTGTTTTCAGTAGCTGTGACAAGCTCAGTGTAATATCTGACCTTACTAAAGGCTGAGATGCTTTCTCATTAATGTATTTAGCCTAACATTTGCAAATCACTTGAAAGTGTGTATGGTCTTGAGACACAGAAATTATGATATATTTCCACCACTATCATCTTATTTTTGCAAGGGAGAATACCACAGATGAGATTTTAAAACATGATACATGAATACATCTTAGCCATAGATGCCCTAGACCTAAAGTCATCAGTTCTCTCTTTTTGTTGGTTATATCATGGCTGGAAATCAGTCTGGCCGTGTTCTTGTGTTTAAAATAAGCAAATGTCCTGTTTTCAACACTTCCACAGAATGTCAGCAGAAGTAGTAGTATGTGATGAATTTAAAGCAAATGCAAATATGTGTTAGGGGTTTTTTTCTAAGAGTTAAAAATGTGAGAAAGAGCACGTCAAAAAGTATGATGTACAACATTCTGGCTGTTTAACCTAAAAAACATATCCCAAGTAACTATTTTTAAGGAAAAGTAAACACAACAACTTCTCATATTGAAATGAATCTCTTCCCTGTTTCTTCCAGTATATTTGAGAAACAAAATGTAGAGCACCTTGATTTGGAAAGGGAAAAAAAAGCTACCCTAACTCTAATCATTTCTCTGCAGAGACTGAAAAGCAGAACTACTGAGCTACAGTTTCTAGATTTACTTACTTTATACAGTGAGCAAAGGGAAGAGGAATAACAAGAGCAAAAGTAAAAAGTCTGAAAAACCTTTGGAAAAGACAATAGCCAAAGTTTCAAATATGGATGGAGGCAGAAGCAGGTTTTAATTATACCATTGTTAGAAAAAAACTGCAGAAAGATTTGTCAGGTTGCAATTCATCGTAGTCTTGTCTATCACCATTTGTTGCCAGGCTCAAAAATTAAATGAATATGAGAAGTTTTTGCATAAAAGTTGTAAAATATTGTCACTAACCCACCCCCACACACCCATTTTATTTCCCACTGACAAAAGCTGAGATGAATGAGTTGTCTGGCCCTTCCCACTTTGTATAGTCATTGGCTGGCTTGGTTCTAAAAAGGATTTTAAAAAGGGGAATAATGTGCCTTTGCCTGGGATCTGAGACTGTCAGGGTGCTGAAAAGCTGATCTGTGAGCTACCACCATGCAGATCTCTTGGGCTGTGTGCGCTGTCTGTGTCGTGACACAAATTACATTTCAGTCGGCACAAGGGTGGCAGATGTTTAAAAATGATGCTACAGAAATCATTCCTGAGATCACTGAAAATACAGAAACGCCGATGGAGCAGACTTCCAGCAACAACAACACAATGAATCAGGCAAAACATGGAGGAAGACACATACAACAAGCTCCAGACCTTAACGGTAAGAAAAATATCATTATTACTGTTTTGGATCATAGGAGAAAATTTGTAAAGGAATATTTGTTATCATGTATGTTTGTTTATCAACACTTTTAGGTGTGGTCCAACTGCTTTAAGTGATAGGGATTTACATCTACTGTCAAAGAAGTATGAATATAAACATTAGAAAGAATGTATTGGAGTTTACTGATGAAAACATCGTCCCTCTGCTGAACATTACTACTCTGCCCAGCTGCTCTCTGCAGACAACTCCAATACATAAAACCTGTAGTAGATATTGCTTAACATTTCTCTGTGTTTTGTGAAGAAATATCACAAGTCATCCTTCCCTCTTTAATATTAGGATGGGGGAATGGGTCGACAGTGGAGACAATAATATAAATTCTTAATATTTAGGAACATCCACACCAGTTGTGACTAAGATCACACATCAAAAGTGGCACATTGAGGTTGTGTTCAGCTAAATGAGAGAAGTGTGCTGCTCACTGTCTTTTGCTAACACAGATCTTCAGTCAGGTTCCAGCAGCCAAAAATGCTTCATGAATACACTGTCACTGCACTTGACCAAATGTCTAACCTTAGCAGTGATGCAGAGCACAAGCCTTTTGAGGAGAGACAGAAGATGGAAAGCTAACACCAAGCAGAGAAAGGTAGCTTAAAAAAAGTTTTCCACTGGAAAATAGGGCAAGCTTGGTCCTCCAGACACAAAGCATAAAGTACACAGAGCAACACAGCAAGAGATCAAACTTGGAGTTTCCACTGTTGTGCATTGCAGATCTCCGGTAGCCTTCTTTTTCTGGGCACAACTGGAAGGCAATTGTGAATTTCTGCTGCAGCTGTCAGTTAAGGCATTTAAAACCATAGGGTTAACAATATTTTGAAAGAAAAAAAAAGAAGAAGAAATGCTTTTGAGAGCGTGGCCTTAAAAGGTTCTTAAACTCCTAAGAGGGAGGCACTCTGTTTCTGCCAGGCAGCCCCACTAACCACCAGGTCAGAGCAAGTTGGTTTTTTTGTCACATCTAAACACCTTCACTTTTTAGCCTCTTGCTACTCTGACATCCACTGATGGGAACCTGCCCCACTGATATGTGCATATTTTTTGAAGTGGAAAGGACACTAACTTAAGAAATCAAAGAGTGAAGGAGACTGAGCAGTTGTTTAAGATACACAGTGGTCTTGCCATACTTATTTTGTCATCTTTAACATAAGGAATCAAAATTAGGATCCAAAGTGGCCAGACCCTTCTGGAACACATGACAGTGCACCAGACCATGAATGATTTTCTCTGTACTCAACCTGCACACTTACAGGACAGGACATAAATGCACATAATATCACCTAGAGAACTGAGGCAAATGCCTGGATATTTAACTGTCTGTGCATTACGGTGGTACAATACACCTTATTCAACTCATTTTTTTTTTATTACAGACATAATTTTCTTAGATGCTCAGGGAACTTGGGAGTATTAGACTAAGTGCACTTTCAGTGGAGTTCAGTTGCCAGTATTTTTGTCACAGCTGACAAGGATTGTTTAATTTCATCAGTGCAGTCCTTCAAACTTTTAAAAACCAAAATCTTGCTAGCTGTTCTTTGACAAATACAAATCTGAGCACTAAAAGTCCTGTTTCTGTACTTCACATTTCCTGAAGTTTTCCTACCAAAAATTAAGATGTCTGCACAAATACTGTTCTGTCACTAATGATTCAGGGTCAGAATTCTCTTTTGCTGAACTAAACCTTGTACACAGTGAGGAGAATGGGCCTAACAGACACAGCCTTCTCTGTGAGTTGACCTTTGAAGGCTTCCACCACAGACAATGTTCCTGAGTTAAAACTGTCCTTTTGACTAAGAGAAGAACATTAATATGTGTTTAGCTAGATGAAGTTATTTGATGAACACTTAAAAACCAAATATTGTGTCTTCCCAACAAGTAAATTAATCAAGCATGTCGTTTGGGAAAAGAGACACTTTTGGGAAAAGTTATGTTCCTACAATTGGAGAGTTTCTTATTACTTAATGCTTCATTTGCCTATAGTTACCCATTGAGAAAAAGGAGAGGAAAAAATCTGTAAGGTTCCTAATAGCCAGAAGATGCCTCTAGCTGCCTGAAGGAAACTATGTGGGACATGTGGAATTATCACAGAGAGTAGTAAACTTGGAAAAGCTGGTGCCTGGATAGCTGGAATTCCTTAGTGCTGTTGTTACCTGCGATTTCTCTAACCTGGAACACACTATGCAAGCTGAAAGTCACTTAAGGAACACTTTGTTTGTTGCAAAAGAATTTAAATCTGGAGTCAACATCTGAAGTCAATAGAGTTAAATGAGAGCAACGGGGGAAGGTGTTGCCCACAGGTAAACAAAGCCCGGAGAATACTGTCAAAAATTCCCAGCTGCTGCTGGGGCTGGACTCCAGCAGCTCCATTTCCCCCCTGCACAGCACTGACATGAAAAGTACCTGGTGGATTTTATTCACCAATTTGTACATTGTTATTCAAGGCTCTCACAGCTAGAGCAGCCAAATAGTCAGGAGCTGCACGAGTGAGTCTTTTGAGATATTTCTCCTGAAAATCTGCTGTTCAAGATATTCAGCTTGTATCTAGCTCAGAGAGGTATCTGCTGCAGGAACTGTCGTGGTTTGACACTGGCCAAATGCCAGGCACCCACGAAAGCCACTTGCTCACCCTCCCCTGCCACAGCTGGGCAGAGGAGAGAAAAATTAACTGAGGGCTCATGAGTTGGGATAAGGACTGGGAGAAAACACTGCAAGAGCAAAACAGGCTCAGCTTAGAGGTACAAAGTTAATTCATTGCTAACAAAACCAGAGGAGGATAATGAGGGGTAAAATAAGCCCCTAAAACACCTTTATTCCCCCAACCTCCCCCCTCCTTCCCACCGACAGCACAGGGAGACAGGGCGTGGGGGTTTCGGTCGGTGCTTTCTCGGACATGGCAGAGAAAGCAGCCAGGAATTAACGTGTTCCTCGTTTGCAGATGCCTCCGACTTCAGCTGCCGGGAGATGCGCACCACGCGCTACGTGACGGACGGGCCGTGCCGCAGCCTCAAGCCCGTCAAGGAGCTGGTCTGCTCCGGCCAGTGCGTGCCCTCGCACCTCCTGCCCAACTCCATCGGCAGAGGCAAGTGGTGGCGCCAGAATTCCCTGGATTACCGCTGCATCCCCGCCCACACCCGCACGCAGCGCATCCTGATGGCCTGTCCCGAGGAGGAGACTCGGACTTACAAATTCCGAGCTGTCACGTCCTGCAAGTGCAAGCGCTACACTCGCTACCACAACCAGTCTGAGCTCAAGGACTTTGGGAAGGAAGCTGCCAGGCCTCAGAAGAACAAGAAGCCCCATCTCTCCAGAGCCAGGAGCAGCAAATCTAACCAGCACGAGTTAGAAAATGCCTATTAGAAGGTGGCTCTGGGTGGCACAGACTAGCAGCTCTGGATGTTTTGTAAACCATCAAAAGGCACTCAGAGGCCACAGCATGATGTTCTGACTGCAGTAGGTTCCAATTCCTTCTGCTAAGCTGGGTCAAAGGCTCACATAGGCAAAAATCTATCAGATTATAGCATTTATGGTCTGATAAGAGAATGAGATAAAGCGAGCTGGAGGTAGCTGGAGGCACCCCTTGGAGGTTCACGCGCGTTTGTGTGTCTTGTACGAGTAGGAAGGCAGAGGAAAGTGAAGCTGTTGTGGTGGCAGTCACGCTTTGCTAGAAATCATTCCACTCACTTTTATGAGAAAAGAATATTGAGATCCCTTTCCCAGACAAGGATGCAGGATAAGCTTGCAATTAGGGAAGCACCAGGAGAGTTAGCACTCTCTGAAGGAACCACAGAAAGTTTGGGAGTAACAGAGATTTCAAGTTATGGTGAATGAAGTCAAATTGTTGGGAAATTAACACGCTATCAGATGTCCTCATGCACCAGGTGTTTCCTCTCAAACACAGAAACCAAAATACGACACTCGTGTTCTCGAAACAGAAATAAAAAGTGTGACAAATCCATTTCATACTTTTAATTAAAAGATTATGTGGTCAACAGATTCAAAACTGAGATCTGGCAACTAAAACCATATTGATTTAGGAACAATGATTTGTTTTAGGGACAATTCAACAAATTCTAGTAAGTGGAGCAGATTTATGAAACAAATGTTTCTCTCAAACCAGATAACCTCACTGATGTTTGTCCTGTAAGCAGCTGACAATATACATAGTTTAGCATAGAAAATACTGATTACTCCTTATTTCCTAGAACATGTTTGACTTTAATATCAGCTTAGATAAATCCATTTACATTTTCTGTTCTGTAGAGTTTGGATTATCTGGCCACACACTCTGTAGTGCTAAAACTGTACAAACAAGCTCTGTGAGTAAGGTGGTGGTTCTGCATTAAAAGTGAGCCTCTGCTAAGTCAGGAATTCCTCTAGAGAAGTCTCTAGTATATGCAGCTTCAGTAAGTCTTTAGTTTGGCAGCAACTTTCCTTTACTTAGCTTCTCAGCACTCAGACTAATGTTTGTGTTTCTACATTAAAGAATATTGTTAGAAAGTGAATTGTCACATACTGTATACGGCCTGTAGAATTTATGCTGAAATAGTATAAACTGTGGAAATTTGCAATGTTGATAGGTTTTTCAGTTATTTTATGTGGGACCAGAACCTAGAGAGAAAAGGTATAATTTCAGAGAGTGAATTATGTATTTATTTTTTTTTTCAGAAATTATTTATGCAATGTTTTAACTTGTAGAGAATAAGAAGTAATGCTGCTTTTAAAATATTAGTCTGTTATTTTTAATTTTAAATACATTGTTAATAAAGTAGAAACAATGATTAATTGTAGAAAGTCTCTTTGATTTTCAGCTACAGTATAAAGCTGATTTCCTGCAAAGCCAGTGATTTACAGAACAGTCAGGGTGTCAGCTCCAGTTTCTGTGATGGAAAGTGTCGAGGTCCTTAATTCTAAGAACCTACACATCCCTAAAGAAACTCCATCCTGGAACTCCTAGCTCTAGTACATGATGTTTCTCATGGAAAACGTCTTCCTGTGCAGATGAGTATCTCAAAACTATTTCCATATTCTCATTTCTGCTTGCCCTGGGGGAGTGACATTTCCTGATTCATTTGTTCACAACCAGATAAAGCCACCAAAGAAAACAATAAATCTGCAAACAGTCAATCAAAATTTCTTGACTGAAATCTGATTGCTTCAGATTTCTTTCATTGAAAAAGAAGAAAAACAAGTGTGGAATCCCCTTGCAAGTGCTGCCAAGCAACAGTTAAAAATTTTTACAATTTGATATCGCAGGCCTGCGCTCATTTTCATTTAGCCTTTAAGAAACATTTTCCAATAAAGCCAGAGAAAACTGAGCTTGTGCTGGACATAGCATGCAGGTCTTTCAATGCAGATGTAAAGATGAACAGCTTTTTCAAGACAACCAGTATATAAGGTGTCCTTTCATTACTATGATTTGATACATCACAGAAAACCCCAAAATAAACCCTTGTCATAACTGCAACAACATTTCCCTGACTTATCTTTGACTTCATGAATTTGACACTTGCGGCTTAATTTTCAGAATTCAGTATGAGCACCTGCAAGTACTGCTGAAGTGAGAAAAGCAGTTCAGTTTTCTGGAAGGTGTTCCACAGTCTCACAAGCATCTAAAGTCATTGGAATAATGTTTTTAAAGTGTCGATTGTGATTAGCCAGTACAAGAGACTTGCTGCACTTCATCTCAGATTTCATCCTGGGTTTCAGGCAATTCAGAAGCATCAGGCCTCCTTCAGGTGAACCAGTAATGTCTTTCTCCCCAGTATTTCACCTGGAAGAGGTCCTCTTCCCCCAAAAAATGTGTTCTCCCATATAGTTCTTGTCTACCAGAAGTGCCAATGTTTCCTGCTGTTAAACTGCCACTCAGAATCTTGCATTTTTCTGACTTACAATGTAAGGATTCGTTCTTTGCAAGTTATAAAAGCTTTTACAAGAATCCCAGTGGATGAGGAGTCCTGGGGCACTTTTACTGCTGTGTTTCCTCTCAACACCCACCCTGTTTGCAGTGACTTCTCACTGTTTTGCCACAGGTTAAAGGTGGATGAGATGAGCAGTCTGCAGATATGATTGGCCTTCTGTAATCTTACTCTTGAAACATTCGCCTCCAACCACCACTTTTGCAATTTATGTTATCAGGAGAGGAATAGGAAATAGTAGTGTTTTGCTAACAGCTGGAAAAATCAAAATATAGGATGTTTCAGAGGTAGACTGCTACATTCTCCTCCACCCCGACATCCATGTGGGTTCTTTTCAGACAGAGAATTTGGGATTGTTTATTCATTTATTTACTTATTTTTGTGATCAACCTCTTTTTTTTTTTTAACCTCTAATATAGGTGTGCATGATCTGAGAGGAGATAGCATCCCTGACTGGGGGGTTGAGAAAGTGTCTGTAGGAAATTTGAGTTTCTCTTTTACACAAAATTATATACTTTCAGTTCTTTTCAAAGAATGAACACTGACCTGCTCTGTGCTGTGTGCTCCTTCTACGAAAGCATTAGATGGTTTTTCTTCAGAACTGTAAACCCTTCAAACGAGTGAATGTCTTCATTGTAATTTTTGCAATAAAGTAGCACAGTTGTGCATCGTTTAGGTGCTGCTGGGATGAAAGCAGTGACAGGTCACTGCTTTTACCTTCCCTTGGCTGGAGGCAGCTGCCTGTCAGAACTGAACAACTGCCATAGTGGGCAGTCCTCAGAAAAGCGATAGAGTCACTTTTTTCAGACAGAATTCATGAATTCTCCAAACCTGCTTTTCCCCCCATTTTTATTTCCAACAATTTATGTAGACCATGGCACATTCCCTACAATATACTCACTGGCTTAAAATAGTGTGCCTGCTTCATTTCTTTTTCTGGCAAAAATACAATTCTGCTGTTATTCAGTGAAAAATAAACCTAAATGAGCCTGCTGGTATCCCCAAGGCCCCAAAGATTTTGCACGAGGTTCATCTTTTTAATTCGAAATTGCACAAAAAAGAGCATAACTTTATCCAGTGAGGTCCTAGGCCCAGAAAACACATTACATGTGTGTTCTGCAAGTGTGGTTGAGAAAGCCAGCATTGTGAAATACGGAAGGAATAAACATGTATTTTTTTAGCCATATGACATCAACTTATAATTAGCTTGTTTCACTCAAATTAGTGCAGCATATGGGCACACAGAACAACTTTTCTATAATAAACACCCTCAAAAGCCTTAAATTATCATATAACATATTTATATGTAGCTGGAGTTTGGATTGGAGTTTGCATACTGTGCAGCTGTAACCTGAAATTTGATAAACTGGAACTCCCTTTGACAGGCCAGTAATGGAAATCTACTTTTAAAATAACTCAGCATTTAAAATACAGCCAGCATAAGCTGCAGAACTTGCAACACATGCAGCCAACGTTATTTAGTTACACAAAACAGTGCAGCTGCTCCCCTTGCAGTCCTAGAGCCATCGAAGGACAGTTCAGCTCCAAGTTTTTTCAAGGGGTTGACATTTCTCGTCTCTTCCCAGAACTGCGGAAACAGTTTTAACACTGAATGTTGGGGAGTTGCAGTGTCAAGCAGCAGAGTTTCATGGACAGGGCTCATGATGCCTCGTTGCCATTTCATTGAATTTGGAATTTGGGGCTTTGCTGTATTTTTTTATATTATTCACCAACATGAATTTTACTCTCACCAGAGTATAACAAGCACAGTGTGTCTGAAGACCGAAGGGAGGAAGTAATGCTGATTCTTCTGTCTCTGTTAAGCATTTCTGATGCTGTATCCTGAACTGGTTATTTCTTTCAATCCTCAAAGCTTTCACTGTCCTTTTACGAGAACAAGTTCTTACCGTAAAAAGAGGATAATAAAACTAATCACTAAAACCTGAATAAAGGTAAAACTCATCAGCACACGCCCTGCTAATTCTGAAGTGAGAGTATAACAAACACAATGTTCAAAACATCTCACCTTTACCACATCACAGTGTACAGATAAATTTGACGCTTCCAGGGATGGGGCAGCCACAGCTTCTCTGGGCAACCTGTTCCAGTGCCTCACCACCCTCACAGTAAAGAACTTCTTCGTAAAATCTCTTCCAGTTTAAACCATTTCCCCTCAATCTGTCACTCGACTCCCTGATCCAGAGGCCCTGTCCATGTTTCCTGTAGACCCTATTTAGGTGTTGGAAGACTGCTCTAAGGTCTTCTGGAGCCATAAACACCCATTTTAGCCATCCCAGGTGAGGCAGTGTGTGATGTGAATCAGAGGGTTTTGCCCCATATTGGCCACTTAGATTACAGCTGATACCAGCGGGCCTGTCAGGACGCTCGGGAACTCGCACTTCAGATTGGAATTGTGAATTTTCTCATGAACTTGTGCTGCACCCATGATGTGAACGCATTGCTCTGTTCTTGAGGTCCATAAGGGTAATACCAGCATTTTCATCTCCAAGGGGAGTAGCCCCAAGTCCTTGACTAAGTCCTGAGCCCCAAATCCTTGACTGAGTTACAAATCCAAAGCCATGCATCTCCCTGCTGAAGACTCCCACACCAGGTTGTTTGCAGTATTAACCCTAAGGCTCAAGCTTTCTAGTTCATGGCTTTCCAAGCAATTTAAATATACTCTCAAACCAGGGAATAAAAGGATATTTACTTCATGGTTATCAAGCCCCTAAGTTAAACAGACTTCATTATCACTCCACCAACAACATAATGCCTGTAGCAGGAGGTTATTTCAATTAAGAAAACAGCTCAGCTCTGGCTAAATAAATAAGTGATGTCATTCTTCATTCAGACCTCCAGATTCTTTGGTGTAAAAACTTCCCTTAGGAGAGGTTTTGGGACACGGTGGCTCCTCTGAGACTATTTACATCTCTCAATTTCTCTAATCCCTTCTTCCTTCCTTCCTCCTGTCTATTTCCTTCCCTTTCACTATAAACTGGCCAGTATTTAACTCTAATGCTTCCAGTCTGCCCAACATGCTTTTAGAATTGGGTGGTTGTTGGTTTGTTGTTTTGTTGGGGTTTTTTTATAACCAGAAATAAGGCTTAATTTAAGGTAATTACTCTCCCATTTGGAGAGTTTTGCTATTTGCAGGGCCTTATTTTTTTCCCTAGTCAAATTAGCAGGAGAAGTTAGTTTTAAAAGTGATAGTTTTCTCCTAAAATTGTTCTTCAGATTAAGGGTGGCACTCAAACCCAGAAACTTCTCACTCATGTTGCATTTCTGCATGCCTAGAAACAAAAGTGGTGCTATCAGGAAATTATTGAGGGGAGGAAGAGGACAAACAATGACATAGACTTCCAGTGAAAATACAATGTGTATTTAAGCCTGATCACTGATTATTATGGGCTTCCAAATAAATTAATCTTCAAATCAGAGGTGTCCAGAGTTGTCCTAGGAGTCAAAAATAGACCCATTTGAAAAGGTACTCTTCTCTAGAACTGGGGTTTTTTTTCAGTAACATCTCTAATATGGTGTTGAGAGCTCACAATCAGTCGTAAGGATTGAACTTGCATTTGCAGTGGAACAACAGGACTTTGTGGGATGAAAAGTGTTAATAAATGCAAATGTTCAATGGAGCACAGTCCACTGACAGGAATAAGTGAATAGGATATCCTTAGTGGGAAAACTGGCATCGTTTCAGAATTCAATCATCACATCCTCAAACATATCCCTTTCTCCTATTTGGAGTGCTGTCTGTCTAACCTGGAAGGATTTTAACTACTTTTTCATTATTTGAGGGGTTTGGAACCTCAAAGGGGCCATTGGATGTGTGTGCAACTGGTTTGCAGCACAGTCTGAACTGACAGTTTGTGTATGAACTCAGTCCATATCCAAGTTACTTTTCAGCTACACAGCCCTCAGATCTGTAATTCTGGTTTGGTCAGCAGCACCATCACTCTGTGTTTACTGAAAAACACTGCTACTATTTTAAAGTGTGTGTTACATATGGACATGCCAAAGGACCTTAAATTTACTTGTATTTCTCTGCAAACAGTGGAAATACAAATTCTAATATATATTCAGAATGCTCTGCTATTTAGAATGTAGATAGAATGACACATGCCAAAGGGAATTCGTGCAAACATTTTTATGGGTGGTCTTTGGGGAAATGGCAGGTAGGCTAAAACTTATTTGGACCTGGCTGTTCAGCAGTCCACACACAAATCTGATGAAAGGCTGGTTCAGAAAACTTCAAAAAAAAAAAAATAAAAATAACACAAGTGAGAAGAAAGTCATGCTCAAGAGATAACTGCAAATGATATGGGTTTCAGTGGAGCTATACTGATTTTTGACATCTGGATCCTAAGACAGTGTTTAAAGGACAATCACTCAGATTGCATTCATGCAGTTTAAAAAATGATCTTCTACGTATGAAAGGCCAAAAAAGCCATACTCATCACCCAGTAATAACAGAAGGATTTTTCATATCTGCAGTCCATGGCAATTTAAAATCAGTTAATTTTCAAAAATTTCATGCTGAGTTACTGGGCAGTATATAGACAGACAGCTCCAAGTAGCACATACATAAAGGATATAGATGTGAAAGAAATAAATGAAAGTAGAATAGGATAAACATATTGCAATTGTGTGGCAATGTATTTGGTAAGGAAGAAAAGCAGCTGGAATATTGGCAAGGCAAATCAGAAAAGCTGAAATGGGGTCTGAGTTACTAAGTCCATTTTGTTTGACTGACCAAAGCCTTGAATCCTGTGTGTGCTTGGTGTTTTGTGTCCTAAATTACAATATCTGGCAAGAAAAAAAATCGGGTTTTGTCTTTGATCCCCAGTTAAAGCAGACTGAGAAAATCCCTTCATAATTGGTTAACAGTTCATGGGACTAAAATTGTTGTTGTAGCACAATCTGTGGGAAAAACACAGGAGAAACATTTCCTGAAGAAAGAATGCTGAAGTTTAATTACTGCACATCACACGAGAGAGAATTTCAATTTTTAGGGCCCTGTGTTCAGGCAGTTACTAGGTAGCCAGCTTGTAGTGGAATATTGATGCTTTAGTCTAATCTCTGCTGTGCCAGAGAACAGTGGAGGGGCCTCATTCTCATGATGGGGTAGGAGGAATGCTACACATTTCTTAGGTCTTATCATCATGTACATTGCTATGCCAGGCAGTTTAATTAATAACTGTCGACATCTTGTCATTTATCATTACCCAAACAGGAGGTGAGGACCCTTCCATGTGCATGCTGTACAAATAAATTAAAGTTGTCTCCCCCAGTCTCACGGGTTTTGCTGCTGTCACTCACTCGTGTTGCCCTTCCTGCAGTTCAAAGAATTGCATCTTATCCTGCTCCCAGGACTGGGCAGCTATTTGTGTCCTGTAAAACAAAAGCACATGCAAGCCTGCTGGATAATCAACCAGCAATATTGCTGAAGAGAACTAAGTTATTGAGTCCACCGTAAGACATATACCACTAGATTTTAAATGGACAGCAAGGAAGACTGTGTCAGGAGCAAAGAAATGCACAGAAATGCATCCTTGAGACAGTGTGGAAACCCCACAGGCAGATAATGATGTCAAAATAAGCTTTTCCACTCCCTTCAAATGTCATTAGAGCAATATCACAAAGCTAAATACTAACTAGTTCAGTATAAGTAAATTACTCATCTTTCTTTGGAGTCACATGCACCATTCTGCACAGGAATTCTCAGAATGGCTCTGGGTACTTTACGAGATTTTGTTTCCAACAGTCAAGCCTAAAATCTTCCTCTCCGTGATGCTTTGATTCTCAGCAGCAATTTACAGGAAAAACCAATTCCAACTGAACTGACAGAGGTAGTGTGATGGACACACTTCCAAACATGATCCATTTTTGGTAAATAAACATAAAAAGTTTATTAGACGTGCTCTATCTTCAGGGACAGAGCATGCCAGGGACTGTACACAGGGAAACAGGAGCCCCACAGATATTGTTATTTAAGTCTTAAAAAAGCCCAAACTGAAGTCCATTTACTCTGTACAATACACTGAATTGTGAGAAAATTTCATGTTAATTTGTGATTGCAGACAGAGCTTCCTGTGTCTGCCCAAGACAAATGATGGAGCATTTCTGTTTTCACTGTGCAGGCATGTCTGGCTGACTGATGGAGCTGCCTCATTCATGGCTGTTGCAGGGCAGCAGTAAGTGATGGACTCCTGCAGGGACTGCCAGAACCTCCCAGACAGAAGAAGGGTGCTGGCTGCCTTTAAAGAATCCTATTAAGCTGTAACTCACTAAAGTATTTGCTAAAGTCACTAGGATGATTCAGGTCACAATTTCATCAGGAAAACAGTGAAGGAAACTGTGGGGTATGGCACTGTGACCCTATCAAGTGTCCCAGCTCTGTCCCTTAAACTGACCCTACATGCAGGAGAGCTTCTGCAGCACTGGGTAAGATGTGTTTCTTTCAAACTACCCACTAAAATTTCATGAAGAGAGCACATGCTCAAGCAGACACCAGCACACAGACAAGTGCAAACAAGAAAATCATGCACCAGAGCTTGTGAGATCCTCTTGTCCAAAATGTCACAGGGACAAAAAGCAACAGTCATGAGATGGACCAAAGGAAAGAGACCTTCCACATGCCAGCCGGAGCAGAAGCCCATGGCAGACCCAAGACTCAGGTGTCAAAGAGCTGAACTGTGAGTGCATTTTAATAACGTGAGATGTGGTAATTCTGGCCCCTTCTGGCTGCAGTAAATTGCCCTGTTTGGCTGGAGCCAAGCTGAAATAGCACGTTGGGCATGCATGAGGAAATTACCTCAGAATATACGAAGCCTCAGCCTCTAGGTGATAAGTAAGGGCCCAACAAATTAATCTCATCATCTGCATTCATCTTTGGATGCTACTCTGTGCCAGGCCACAGTGTGTGGGCTGGAGCCTATTTTTTTTCATTTGTCTAACTTAAATGGGTAGTTTGAGTTCCTATGATACAAATGTTCTATTCTGTGCTGTCTGCATCGTAGATTGTTCTTACTGAAATAGGAAGAATTATCATGTCATATTTTACAGACATGTGGAAAAATGATTATGAGCCTTCTTTTGTCAACATATTTTGAATTATACATTATATAAGTTCTGGTGAAGGGAATTTATGGACATCCTTGGTCTATTTTCCTTTAATGGCAAGCATCTTTATATATTTATATATATATATATTTATTTATTTATATTTATATATATTTATATATATATT